>CM052884.1:3379210-3493863 GCA_028534135.1 Potos flavus
CTCTCTCTGCCTGCTTGTGATCTCTCTCTCTCTGTCAAATAAATAAATAAAATCTTTAAAGAATTTTAAAGAACCCATCATAAAATGTTTCAACAAGCAGTTACAAATTCTTTGGAGAAGAACAAAAAATGAGAAAATCTTAGTAAAGCAATCAAAGATATAATAATAACCAAATATTGATCATAGAGCTAAAGAAATGCCGCAAAAATAGAAAATTTGTGGAATGGTCTCAAAACGAGAGTAGACATGATGGGACAGAATCAGTGAATTTGAGGATAGTTCAAGGGAATTTACTCAGTCTGAACAGAGAGAAAATGGACTAAAATAAATAAATATAAACAGAGCCACAGAGACCTACAGAACAGTAACAACAACAACAAAAAAAATCCAACTTCATATCAGGGGAGTCCCAGGGGGAAAGGAGGAAAAAGAGGACTGGGAAAACATTTGGAAACATAATGGCTGAAAAAGTCTCTAATTTTATGAACAATATAAATCCACAGGTTCAACGAGCTATGTGAACCTCAGATAGGACAACTGCAAAAAAACCCAGTTTAATTCACACCCTAATTGAACTTCTGAAAACTAAATTCAAAGAAAGTACCTTGAAAGCAGCCAGAGGGAAAGGGTGCTTTACTTGCAAGGAACAGGAATTTGAATGGCAGTGGGTTTCTCACCAGAAACTATGGAGGCCAGAGGAAAGGAGCGGGCTTTTTTGAATATCAAAAGAAAAGTAGTGTCCATGTGAATTCTACCTCTGGGGAAACTTTTGAAGAACGGAGGGAAAATAGACACATATGCAGCTGAAGAAAAACTAAAAGTCTGTGTCCTAACAGACCTACCCTTCAAGAATGGCTAAAGAAAAATTTTCAAACTGAAAGATAGTTAAGAGAAGGAATCTTAGAGCATCAGGAAGAGGAAAAAAAGAGAAAGACTAGAAATATGGGTAATTACCACAGAGTATCCTTCTCCTGAGTTGTCTAAATTACACGTAATGATTGAAACAAAAATTATACCACCATCTGCACTCATCCTAAGTGTCATTATAAGACAGCAGCACAGGGAGTTTGTACACAACACACACGCGTGTGCACGCACCCATCATGAGGATGTGGAAGCAGAAACACAAGGAGTAACGTCACTACGAGCGAAATGCCAAGGCACGCCAGCAGCCCCCAGAAGCCACAAGACTCAGGGGATAGATTCTCTCCCAAACCGTCTGGGGAGACCATGGCCCTACCCACCCTGTGATTTCACACTCCGACCTTCAGGACTGTGTTAGAATAAATTTTGTTGTTTCACATTCCCAAGTTTGTGGTAATTGGTTATAGTAACCATGAGAAACTGCTACATATTAAAGCCACCAAAGCAGCCGCCAAAAGGATGTTACTGACAGATACGGGATGATCCCCCAATAGGAACACAGTACACAGTTCTCTCAAGGACTCGTGGAACACACGCTAAGCCGGACCATATCCTGGGCCACATAAAAAAAAAAACCTGCCTCAACACTCAGGTCAGGATCTCAGGGTTGTGAGATCAAGTCCTGCGTCGGGCTCCACACTCAGTGGGCTGTCTATTTGAGATTCTTTCCCTGTCCCTTTGCCCCATCCCTGCTCACACACACTAAATAAATACATAAATAAATACACAAATAAATAAAATCTATTTAAAAAAATTTTTTTTTAAATTGAAATTATACATAATATGTTCTATATGGAATAAGAGTAGAATTCAGTCACCATAAGACATATTCACAGTGGCCCAAACTAGAAATAATCCAGATGTATTTTAGTGGGTAAATAGTTTAACATGGAATACTATTTAGCAATATAAAGAATATTCTACTGACGTAAGCAAAATTGTAGATTAATCTGTAGGGAATTATGCTAAGTGAAAAATTGTTCAGTTCATAAAATAGCAGAGTTTTCCTTTTCCTGCTTTGCTTATTTTTATCATTCACTTGTTCGTGCTTTCTTATACTATCATTATCCAGAGAAATAAAGTGTTTTGAAATAAAACCAATTTTCTCCCAGGGGGCTATTGGTTTTTCAAAATTCCAACCTACTATCTGCATTTATAATAGCTACAATTTTTAAAAACTGTAAAATTTGTTTTGATTTTCTCTGACAAGACTCCTTCATTAAATATTCTTCTTCAAAGAGGGAATATGGAAATTCTTAAGTATACTAAATATAAAAGAAATTAAAAACATTCATTATTTATCTATTCATCTGTTTTACAAATATTTACTTAATATCTACGACCTATCAGTACTATGCTACTCACTTTAAATATGCAGGAATTTAAGCAGAACATCTTTGCAGTTTTAACGAGTTAAAAAGTAAATTCAATAGTAAACTATATGTAACTGGGGGAATATTAACATCTGAGGATAATTATCATACTTATTCTGTAGACTGAAATGAGACAAAGTAAAATTTATGCTGTTTATTGATGAAATCAGGAAAAAAAAAAAAAAACCCAACAACATAACCCTCAGGACATTTCAGGACATTTCATCGTAGAAGAGAAATGCTTAGCATACGAAGGCTTGCTTTTCCTCCTCATGTGTTTGTATTTATTTTCATTGCTATTCTCGCAGTCTCGAAACTTCATTCTATAAGTGGATTTGAATTGTTTTGATAGATAAGCCAGTAAACCACATAACAAAATCGATTTAATGTTCCATGATTAGATGCCCCTTTTCTTTTTAAATCACAGCAGGATTCATATAATATTTAAAGGAAATAAGTTTATGCTTCATAGTCAAAAGAAGTGCGTCAGCAAATGTTTTGGTATTCCGCTGTGCAAATTTTCCAAATATAAAAGGCTTATGTTCTGCTTGTGGATTCACTTTTTTTTTTTTTAGCAATTTCACACAACGTGAGGAATAGGAAATTGACACACGGTTTTGAAGGCCTGGCTTGCAGTTTGCCTTTTCTCCCCAAGAGCGCAAATGATCTTATTTTTCATCACATTCACACAATTAGTAAATCACACACATTTGAGGAATAGCACTGAGTTTTCCGGGCTTTAACACCCATAGTGAGCCTCACCTCTGGGGCACCTCTGTCCCCACCCTGCCCCTTTCACATCCCACGGGAGATTTTGATTACATTCCTAGATAATGATTTGATAAAACTACACCTCAGAAAGCTTAAGTAAGTTTTTGGAACCGCCACTAAAATATTCTGCAAACATGGGGAATTCTATACTCTCTTCAAGGAAACAGTACTGAAATAATCCTGCACAAAGCACTAACTCATTGTTATGTAAGGGTGAAGGAAGCCTCCTCACAGTAACGGAGTACAAATTAATAAGAATCTGGATTATAAAAAATATTAGCCATTCTTACCCAGCCCACTGAACGTGAGAATATTCTGAGACAGCCTCAAAAAAAAAAAAAAAAAGTTCCAAAACCCTAACTTCCAATTATCCAACTCTATACTATTTATGTCTATGTTGTGTGTGTGCATGTGTGTGTGGATTTATATTAAGATATTTGTTCTCCCATACCTCACTTCATTCTTTTGAATCAGAGGTTGAATGGAAGATCGAGGGTGGCTATTTTTAGTAATAGGAATAGTATTCTCCATTTGACTCCGTTGCATTCAACATTGAAAAGAAATAACTAGAGTTTGCACTTAGACTCAGGTTGGCAAAACCCGCTGTTACATGCTGAGAATCGGGGCTATTGGAAAAGCAGAATTAAGGGTACTCGCGGACAGAAGGAACTTCCTCATGGAATAACTGGGCAGGTGCTCAGTGTAGGGCGTATATTATGGTGAAACGCATATGGACAGCTGCAGAATCTAGTTTTTGTACAGAGGATGGAAACCTTTATATAGAGGATTGCTATCCAGGCGATCTTTCTGAAATGATGACAAGAGGATGACCAAAGAAGTAAATTTTAAGTTTTTACTTGATTTTTCATTAATTTAAACTAAATTGCACATAGCCGCATAAGGCTACTAGCTCATGTGTTGGACACCACGGTGCCGAAATCCAATTCCTGGCTCCGATGCTCAGTCCATCGCTCGGTCCACATACCGTTTCTCATCTCCTTGTGGGTAAGAAATGAATTGGCACTTGGGTCACAGAGATGTTTTTGCTTTTAACAAGATCACAGAGAAGGTTTGAGAAAGTATTACGTGTAGGGACTTTACTCAGTACTAAAGACAGAATTGAGTTTAGGAGAATCAAGGTCTCCACCTTCAAGGAGCTTACACTCTAAGAGACGAGACACAAGTTTAAACAAAGAAAGAAGAAAGAATGGACAGGTTATGGGGAGCTGAGGGCCCCTCCTGCCGCACACCTCGTAGGTCATGATGAAAACATCCTGCTGAGACGGTGGTGGTCTCTTAGGAGGGCAGGAGAGGTTTCCAAGGATGCTCTCATGGATATGCACCAGAAAATGGAACACACAAATCAAAACAAAGGAAACCAGGAAGCCGAAAAAAGTTGAGAAGTTGAGCGGGATCCTTGAGAGGGGCAGAGAGAAGCCACGCTGCCCTGAGAGCCAAGAGGAGAGGGCACTGCTCTGGGGACTCCGAGACCCGGGACATGTGCGTGGTTAGGGAGCCCCACCCTCAGAGAAGGCTGGAGTGGTCCTCGGTCACAGGCATCTAGCCCCTCCCCAACTTAGGCTCTCCAGACTCTTGACATGAAATGCTCGAGGAATGGGCAAAAGCATGGAAACAATGAACACAAGAGTTAGATCTCTAGGATTCTCAGGTTCAGAACCTATAGCTACAACATACGTATAAGTAAGGATACAATCGCAAAGACAAGCAAGCCCCGAGAGACCGTAAGGACTGAGTAAGCAGTTAAAAACCCAGCGTAGGTCATAATGGGAATGAGAATAGCATTTACCCCAAACCCTTATAATGATACCAAAAAAGTCCTATATATCATGTTGAGCACAATATTTGACACAAATTAGCCTTCAGTAACTGCTAGGCAACCTCACTGTGGATTCTGATCCTGCCTCAAAGGTCCTGAATCAGAACCCCCGGTGGTTGGGCTCAGAAATGGATTTTTTTTTTTTTTTTTTTTTTTTTACGAGATCTACATGTGATTCTGAAAATTGGCTAGACTTGGGAACTACTGTCTCAAATGTCATGTTGTCCAATCCATCATCTCATACAAGTACATGAAGAAAAGGATGTGTGGGGAGGATGGCTTGCATGAGGGTGCCAGGCACGTTGGTAAAGGGGCAAGGACTGGAACCAGATCTCTCAACATACACAGCCTCACTGGGGATAGTGCAGTGCTCTACCCGGAAGATGTGTTCTGGATAAAGTAGAAAGGAACGTGAAGTTCAGCGATGGCTCAGAGCTAGGATATCAAGAATCCCATAAATACATTAATCAAGGGTGAATCACAAAATCACAATATGTCCTGTTTCAACACTCTAGACAGTATTTGTTTTGACAACTTTATGAATGACTTCCATTTTTGTGGAACCGTTAAAGATGTGAAGGGGGTCGCTTACATTTTTTTTCCATTGGCACACCACTGCACTTTACAAGAAGAATGTTTGTTTTGTTACCTAGCTTAGAGATTTGAGTTTTCCGGGTGTATCCTTAATGTTTGCCATCAGTCTGCTTGACAAAGCCTATTTGTGACCCGGTAATATCTCTTAATTATCCTTTGGAATTGTACAAGTTTCAGAATGTTTCTACAGACACTGCTGCATTTTGCTAACATTGGAAGGAGCGCAGGATCAAGGTTACTATAATTAGGAAAGCTGAGACCAGGGAGGCCTGAGTCCAGGGATCACACAGTAGGTAGGGAACCCTGACAGGAGCCAGGCGGCATGACCAGTGTTCTTTTCATACATAGTGTAGAGCAATGGATGATAGGACTGAGACCTCAAACTAAAAATGATAGCTTAGAGCCTAGTTCCACCACTTACTGACTGAGGAACCATAGATCACAAGGCCCCTCAGGGCCGTAGCAACCTCATTTGTAAGACTGAAATAATAATTATTCTAATGGAATAGCATTAGGATGAAGTTTAAATGAGGTAATATGGATAAAAAGCCTAGCCTAGTACCCACAGAAGCATGTGCTCAGTGACTATTATTATATTATTGTTACTCTTGTTATTAAGCATTATGACAATGGTAATGAGGATGGGGCTGGAGACACACAACAAATAAGAAATGATAATGCAATTATGTTGAAGAAATTATGATGAGAATACATTTTATGAAGCTATACTGAATAGGCATGGGATATGGGTTAAAAATACATCCCTTTATTCACTGTAGCATTTTCAGTAACAGTAAAAAAATAGTAAGTAATGTAAATGTCTGTAATAGATTTCTACTTAAATGAGTTATGTTACATGAATTAAAAAAAAAAGTTTCACAAATCATACAAATGCTACCATAATTAAAATATCACGATGAAGGCTGACTTTGCATTGGCAAAATTTCTCAGACACACATTGTCAGTATTTGTCTTCGTAAACATCACCAGGAACATGACCAATGTATAAGAATTCCTTGCCCAGGGGCACCTGGGTGGCTCAGTGGGTTAAAGCCTCTGCTTTCGGCTCAGGTCATGATCTCAGGGTCCTGGGATCAAGCCCCCCATCGGGCTCTCTGCTCAGCAGTGAGCCTGCTTCCCCCTCTCTCTCTGCCTCTCTGCCTATTTGTGATCTCTCTCTGTCAAATAAATAAATAAAAATCTTTAAAAAAAAAAAAAAAAAAAAAAAAAAAGAATTCCTTGTCCAGGTAATAGCATTCAACTGAAGAAGCATGCCTTGGAGACTGTTTATGACAGTGAAAAGCACAGATGTTGGCATACGGCAAAGGAAGTGTTCCAAGGTGAATGAAGGCAAGTTCCAAGGCCCAGAGAGAAGAGAGAGTATAGCAGGTTGAGGGCACTCAAGGTCCTGACTGATCACAGCAGAGAGCAGTGTCTAGCTCTGGTCTAGCTAGGTCAAGGCCATATAAGTGAGTCATGACCATTGGAATGTGAGCCTAGCCATGTGCTTCTCCAGTCCTCCCTCTCCCCTCTCCTCTGTAACCACAGAGGACACATGTCCAAGATGGTGGAAGAAGAAGAAGGAGCCTGGGTTTTGAAGTCTCTCTTGCAACCCGGCTGCTCAGATACCTAACCCAGCCCAAGACCTATGATGGGAGCAAGAAACCAATCATCACTGTGTCCAGGGAGTAGGATTTGAAGATTGTCACCCCATTATTCACCTTGACTAACACACCAGGTCTTGGTAAAAGATCACTTTCCCCCATCTCCCCTCTGTCTACAGTTACACCACATTCATTCTATGACCTTGGAGAAAAGAATCCATGATGGTTCTTTCCCACCCAACCTGATTTTATTCACTATCAGTCTAATTAATATCACTACCTCTTTAAGGTTCTAAGCCATAAGTGGATTACAAGAAGAGTCTGGAGATTAATACACAGTTGAATTTGTAATTCTGAATTCAAAGCTTTGCATAAAGGACTAACGTACAGTTGGTGTTATGCTTACCCAACATGAATCATAAATTGCTATCCATTTTTTATCTCTTTAAAACTAGATTACATGTGTATCTTTCACTCCAGTGAGATGATATCAAAGCCGGTCAAGTATATGATAAATAACTGAAATGAGTTCTTAGATCGAAATGTTTACAGTATATAAATTAAAACATTATTTGGGAGATATTGAGGAGATAGTTCCTCAAAAAATAAAAAACTGCAGGGCAAACTATGGAATGGAGACTTTATTTCTTTTTGTTATTTTTATAATTAAATTTATTCTGATTTGATTTTACAGTTATCCAGTTAATATGAGCAAGTGCAAGAATGGAGACAGAAGGTGGCTCAGTGATGTGCCCAAGGTGTGTGGCTAAGGAAACACAGAGATGGGACTAGAACATGGGTGTCCTTGTTTTGGGCATGACTTTTCCCTGAATCTTTCACTATCACCAGAAACAGGACTTCAAAAAAACTGCATGTTTACACGTGTTGTTGGAAACCCTCAGGAAAATCTCCTATTCAAAGCCCAAGAATCTCTGCATGGTCATGTAATGTTTGTTCAAATATTTCCCTTCTCTCGGGAAGGAGGTGGCATGACCAAAATGTCACTCCACATCTTTAAAATGGCAATAATGGATGAACCTCTGTAATAGGATTGCTATTGGATACATACTGGCTAATATATACAAAATACCCAGAATAGTCACTGGCACCTAATAGACGTTATAGATTCATTAAATAAAAACCTCCTGGCTCCTAATAGGCTCTCTGCAGTTCTTGAACCCTTCTGCTTGTCATCTCCTATTGGCCTACACCCTGTGAAGCTTTAATTACAATGAATTACTGATTGCATTGGTTTGTGAGAGATACTGTAACACAGTACTGCAAATGTGAGTGGCTTGAACAACAGAAGTTGAGTGTCCCAGAGTTCTGGAAGCCAGAAGGCCAAGCCCAAAGCCCTGCTACTCTAAATGCCTCTCTCTTAGCTTCTGGTAGAGCCTTGGCTTATAGTAGCATGACCCTCATCCTAAAGTGGTATCCTCCTTGTCCATCTCTGTCTCCAAACTTTTCTGTGTGTATGTCCCTCTCTGTGTGTATGTCCATCTCTGGGCCCCAACTTTTCTGTGTTTATAAGGACATCAGTGATACTGGGTTAAGGCCACCCTAATGACCTCTTTTTAACTCAGTTACTTCTGTAAGGACTCCATCTCCAAATATGGTCACATTCTGAGGTGCTGGGGCAAGGCCTCTAACACTCCTTTGTTGGAGGACACATTTGAACCCATAACACCAACTTTCTAAACAATCTGTTCCCCTGACCATGGGAGTGTTCCAGCTGTGACACTAGGTTCTAAGGGTTCGTTAGTAAAGTGCTCAGAACCAGTAAATCCATCTTCCCATCAGTTATCTCAGCCCCACCATACTTTACTCCTCTTGCCATGTTCACTGCTCTCCCTGGCCCTTACCATCCTACCATACTGTCTTCCTACCCCTCCTTGTTTATGTCTGTCCTGATAATAGAATGCAAGCTCTATAAGTACAGAGACTTCCCAGTGCAATTTCCTGTGTTTTCTACCATATGGGACAGTATGTGCCATATAGTGGGCAGTCTACAAATACTAATAAAATTATTAAATAAATTTATATGAAAGGAATCCTGCATAAACGGATAAAAAACTTTATTACCTAATGGAAGAGTGGACATACGACATTTTTGGCCTGACTTCACAGATCTCAGATTTCTCAATGGACCGATTCCCTCTTTTTACTTCCTTTGAATGTTCCAAAGCATATTAAAATAAGGCAAATAGAAATTTTAAGAAGAGTTATCCACTAGTAGTCTCCTAGTCTCCCAGTGGCCTAGTTATTTCTTCTGTAGAACAGGAACATAGCGAATATTTTATTAATACGGTATTTTGGGTAATATCCAAAAGGCACAAACTAGCAAGAACTGGTATAGGTAACAAAACTGGACAAATTAAAATGCCAAATTAGTGTTTGTTTGTTCTAAAATATTCCTGTTTGTCTTATTTATATTGACCAAACTATTTCGGTAATTCCCGTATTGCTACTGGGCTACAGTGATCTATCACTCAGCTTCCAGCAGCAGGTCAATTCTGAGATCTAAAAGAGTATCTAGAGAAGAAAAAAAAAAGTAGATCCTGTACAAAACATAATTTTTATAGCATTGCTGAGCTTTAAGTAGGTGAAGTAAAGCTCCAAGGGGCCTCAGCAAAAATAAAAGCCATGATCTTGAGCTAAAATCTAACCGTGAGCCACACGTGCAAATTAAAGAAAGAAGAGCTTGGGTAAATGCCAACACTGGCACCAAGGTCTGGAGATACAGCTTTGCATTAGCAGCAGGGATGGGGAACTGAACCTGAGATGCTTGGATTATACCAGAGACCCTCAAAGGGGTTCAAATGGTCCCACTCTGCAATCCCCCCATGGTCCCTGTGGAAACACACAAACCTTCTCTCACATAGAACACACACTGCATTCAGGCTCCAAGTTCCTTTTCACAATAAAATAATGTCAAACAGAAGATAAGAGTCAACAATCACAAAAACTTCAGGGAAACTAACCAGTAGAAATGAGACTTGGAAGAAACAAATAAACAAAAAAAATAGATTTAGATCACCCAGGACATCAGATACTGAGATCTCAGACTTAGTCTTACAAAACAGGTATGAAATGTTCGAAGAAATAAAAGGTAGCATCACAACCATGCAATGAGAGATGACCAAAAGTGACTAGGAAGGTTTAAAAAAAGAAGAAAATATAAGGTTTATAACTGAAAAATATAATGGTTGAAATTTAAACAAAACCAAAAAGCAGATGGGTTAAAGGGAGTATGACACGCCACCCCCCAAAAATCGATGAACTAGAATCGGAATACAGATCTGAAAATCTTATGTCACACAGAGAGACACAAACATAGGAAGTCCAGAAGACAGATCAAGGGATATATAAGAAAAAAAATGTGAAAAATCAAACCCAACTCTAACCAGAGTACCTGGAGGAGAGAATAGAAAAAAAGAAGTAAAGGTAATATTCGTAGCACTAATGACTGTGAATCTTCCCGAATGAATGGAAAACATAAACCCACACCACCAAGCACAATATCCACCAGGAAATTAAAATACAAGGAAATCCAGAATTAGATACTTGTAATGAACCTGCAGGATACCCAGCTTTGAAAAAGATCGTTTAGAGAAAAGATCAAAGATCATCTGCAAATGAAAGAGACAATAGGAGACAGAGACAATACAATAATATTCCAGATGCACTGAGAGACACTGTCATCCCAGAATGGTACGCTCAGAAAAAGCTATATTTTAAAAATGCTAATGAGATAAACATAAGCCAACAGTGTTTACGAACAATAAACACACACACACACAAATATATATTATTGGGGAAAAAAGAAAGGATAACAAACCCAGAAGGATGATCTACGATGGAAAAACAGATGGTCAACAAAAAGGAGGTAAATCTAAAAAAATATATTTTCTATGAAATAGGACATGAAATGTTTATAGAAATTGTAGTATGCTACTTTTTTTTTACAAGCAACCAAGATGATTTTATTTTTTACTGGATCAGCTTAAGTAACAATGATGTAGTGAAAAATCTTTTATAAACCATATAGAGGTAATAAAAAAGATAAATTATTATGAATGAGAAAGAGTGAAAAATCAGGGCATGTAAATTTGCAGTCACTGCTACCTTACAATTCTTTCTTTCTTGTAAAATAAATAGTATATAAATAAATAATCCCCGTATTCTCAGTTTCTTCCTAAGAAGCCTACCTTTGTTATTTCTCGGAATAGTTAAGTTTTTGGTTATTTTCCTCTTGCAGAACATGCAATCTGGACACCATTCTTCTCAGGATCCAGTCTTACTGCACACCTTGGATCCTTACTTCCACTACACCCCTGACAAAACCAAAGCACTCTGTTGTAAGCACATATGCTATCCTTATAATTTATGTGCAGACAAAAATGTGCTTTTCTCTAATCCTACCATGGTTCAGTCCAATCCTCTCTGAGAGATGCTTTTCAAATGTCACCTTCTCTAGGAAATCGTTCCTGACCTCCAACTCTATCTTCTCAGGTAGAAACAACTTCTCTTACATCAGAAGCAGCATGGTTTCGCTGAAGCTTCTCTTTTGGGACTTAGCTCATTCTCTCTTACGATGACTCTTGACGTCTCATCTCCCTACTAGACCCTATGCTTGTTGAAAACAAGATCTGTGTAAGAGTAAACTTTAAAAACAGAGCCTAGTATGGGACTTTACATAGAGTAGGGTTTCGATATTTGTGGAATGAATAAATGTGTGAATGTATGAAGTAGAAAACACCTCTAAAACAAGTAAAATTTCATGGACAATATGAGAGGGATCAATCACTTGCAAACTACACAGATTGTGTATATACATTTATAATTATGTATCCATATTTGTACTTAGCTAATAACTAATGGGCCAACAAGATTCTATCTTTATAAGCAAACAGAGACCCTGAGCAAATGGTCTAATCTATTATAAACGATGTATTAGAGAAATCCCACATTTGTCAAGATCAGAGCCTATTATATACAACTTTTTCTGTGCTCTTCATGATGTGAAAAACATCTGCTGTAAAATAATTTAAAATGAGCTACTGAATCCCTAAGGCTTGAAAAATAAGACCCCATAAGCTGGTTAAGAAATCATTCCTTCTGCGGAGAAATTGAGATCACCATACATTGCTAGTGAGAACATGAAATGGTGCGGTGACCATGGAAAACAACCGGGCAGTTTTCCAAATGCTTAAGTAGTGTTACTTATGACCCAACGATTCCACTCCTAGGCAGAGACCCAAGAGAACAGAAAACATGTCTACACAGAAACCTGTACACAAATGTTCACGGCAGCATTATTAATCATTGTCAAAATGTGGAAACCACACAAATGTCCATCAACTGGAGAACGGATAAACAAAATGAGGGCTCACCATACAAAGGAATATTATTCACCCCTAAAAAGGAACAAAGCACTGATACCCACTACAACATGGATGAACCTCAAAAACATTAAGCTGACTACAGAAACCAGGCCCAAAAGGCCACATGTTTTCTAAACCCCTTTACCTGGGATATCCAGAATAGAACAATCTACAGTGCTGGAAAGTAGATTCCTGGTTTCCAGGTGCTGGCTGGCTTTGGGAATTGATTTTGGTAGGCATGAAGGCTCTTTCTGGATGTTGTAAAACTAGATTTTGCTGGTGTTTCATAACCTTGAAAATAAATTTAAAATCACTGAATAGTGAAGAAGGAAGAAGGAAGATGGAAGAAAAGGAAGAAAGGAGGAGGAGGAAATCATTCCTTCAATCATGTCCATCCATGTACAGATTCATGTATCTGTGAATAATATATTACCTCTCACTTGCACCAACAATGACAGTCTTGGTATTGAAAGAAATAAAGTGTTACGGATTGCGCTATTTATTTTCCTGGGTCAGAAGACATCAGGACTACTCTAGCGGTAAAAGAAAACCCTTGGAAAAGTAAGACAGAGACAAAGATGACTGTCAGCGTCTGCAACACTTCTGATAGTGCTCTTATGAGGGATTTTTACAGTAAGCATTTCTATGAAATAATAGCGTCTGAATAGATGATTCTAGCACAAGAGAGACTCTATGCCCTTTTCAGTTGGCTAGCATTCAGAGAAATACATATGGGCCCTAAGGTATCTTCTCCAGAAGGCAAAGTGACTGCATTGTTATGGACACGTCAAGTGCCTGAGGTGGGTGATGAATGACCCTGAAGGTGAGCTCTGTTACTGATAAAGAGAAGCATTTCAACAAAAAGCATAAGACCTCCCCCCCCGCCCCCCCCTGCCCGCAACACACACAGATAGGCATGACATTTACTTGCTAATTGTCAACCTGATTCTATGATACTTTTTTTATCCTACTTTGGCAATAACCAATTAAACATGGTTCTATCTTCATAAGGTTGTTAATAAAGAACCCTGTCATTAATTTCCTTTAAAGAGATATTCTTAGGTTGACGTACAGCAAAATATGACAGAAATTTCAGAGCAATTCAGCTATTTCCCTACATCAAGGGAAAAAATTAAACTTGGGGAAAGTCTTGAGAAAAATGCGTTTCTGTCCTTATTTTTCAGAAAAACTTCCAGTAGGCAATGAATTCAAGTTTTAGCTGAAGTGGTCATAGTAAGTCCAATATTTTATATTCATAATTTTCCCATTTGATCAAGTGATTCACTAATTATAATATTTCATAGCTTCAAATGGCTTTATAGTCCCATGCCTCCATGTATAAGAGAGTCTCTTCGGTTTGTTAAATATGGCAGAATCTCTGTTCTCTCCAAGCCTTCTGAACTTATGATCTGCTCTGGCTGGAGCACCCCCACACTGCCTTCCCTCCAGCACCCACACACATCCTCACCTCCACTGCTTCCCTCAACCGCCTTCACCATCGCTACCCTCCTTTACCTCGCTGACTTCCTACTTCTATTTCAGATCTCAAATGCCTCAAGATGTCTTCTTCTGGATCTCCAGTCTAAATAAGGTGTATCTGTTATAAAGTCCCAAAGAACTCTCTATTTCTCCTTTCATCATACTTGAACTATAACTATTATTAATCTTCCCAATGAGATTTTAAGTTCTGTGTGGATAGGGACCATATCATTTTTGACTCGTTATTTTTGTAAACTTTAGTCACAAAGATATTGTTTGGTATTCAGCAGATGCTTAATAAGTGCTAGCTGAATAAAGGCAACTGAATAAATGCAACTAAATATATACCGTATGTATATACTAGATGTATTTTGTAGTTTTGCTTTTAACCTATATATTTTTTAAAGATTTTATTTATTTATTTGACACAGAGGACAGATCGCAAGGAGGCAGGGACGCAGGCAGAGAGAGAAGGGGAAGCAGGCTCCCCGCTGAGCAGAGAGCCCAATGCGGGGCTTGATCCCAGGACCCTGAGACCATGACCTGAGCCGAAGGCAGAGGCTTTAACCATTGGGCCACCCAGGCGCCCCTTAACCTATATTGTAGCCTTTAGACGGGGTCCGTGTTTTGTATCTGAGTGTCTTTAATAGTACCTATCAAAGAGCATGCATTTAATACAGATTAACATCATTCTGTTTTTTAAAAACTTTTCAAAGCAGACATATAAAAATACTTCTTCAAAACGCACATTCTGCTATATCTCACTTTTTCCTAGAAAACTCTTCTTGCTGTTTAATATACATTTGTGTTATTCAATGTATAACCTACACTCAAATACATATCTGTGTACAACTATACGTGCAAACAAACAAAACAAACCTTTCCATCACAATTTTACTCTATTTCCTGTTATCCTACTTACAAATCCAACCATCGTAGCTACTGCGTTGGCCATTCTAAATGTGTTCTCCAGAATCTCCCACTAACCTTCTGTACTTTTCTCTGTGCCCCAGGAGGCCAAGTTATATGGACTTCATCAATTGACTCTCCAGTTGTACTCTGGTTTTCCAGTTGGGTTTGGCCAGTGGAAGCCACCAGGAGGTGAGTAAGAGAGGAGAAAAAGTATAGTTTATTTATTCTTCTGGTTTGCTCCATGCTGATGTGTGGTTTGGCAGTGGTTGTATCCTTCCGCCGAAGGCAAGTTCCTGGAGTGGGCTCCTCCTGCAGTTGAAGCTCTCCCAAGGTACTATTCTCTTCCTTGCTCTGACAAGATTAGGAACATCAATGGTTCCCACCACTGCTAGTCCCTGGGTGCTTCCCCATCTCTTACTGGTTCTCTTAACCGCACCCACAACTCTGTAAATAGCCCTTCTATTAGAAAGGCTTGTCAATTATCTTAGTTGAGGATGTCATTAAGTTTCTGCTGCAACCTTGGCTGATAGACTACCACACATAAAGACCATTACATAGTCCCTCCTTGAAACAAGGTTGTGGAATGGTCAGAGCACTGGGCTGTCTCTGCAATCTTGACTCCAAGACTCTAAAGAGGGCATGACATCCACCACTACTTGTTCTTGCCCAGTGGGCTTCCGGCTGAAGACTGGTCACTGTGGTGTATCAAAGGACAAAAAAGTACCATGAATCCTTGTGGGTTAACTAGCTCGAGTAGTTAGCTTTCAAATGGAGTTCCAGGAATCTCTAGAGCTGGGCTTTGCAAACTTCAATGTGAAACCTAGCACTCTTGTACCTATTAGAATGCAGACTCTGATTCAGTGAGTCCCGCAGGGGTTTGAGATTCCTCATTCCTCGCTAGCTTCTGAGGTGGTGTTTCTAACCAGCTGCTGCTGCTGCTGCTTCTAGAGCACATTCTGAGGGTCAATTCCCTTCAGGGTCTGTGGTTGTGCCTCCAATTGGGTCTCAGAAGTACAGGGGAGCCTGGAAAAAAGAACTTCTTCCCCTGACATCTTTACTTTCAACTGTTTTACATAGTAGGTTGCCAAATAAGATTTCATTCTGGGGGTGGGCGGGGGAGGGGGATGACTCTATTTCTTTAAATATTTACGAACTACTACAATACTAGCCTGATGCTCACTTCGCAGGTGACATCAAGAGATAAGATAAAAAAAAAAAAAAAAAAAAGAGGTAAGATGATTTACTCTAAGTCATAGCTAACTGGTGACAGACACATCACTAGAATTTAGGTCCTCACACCACAGCCAGTCAGTCTTACCACTTTACTGTTTTTTTTATTTCTATTTTTCAATGTCATGGTACTTTGGAAATTGTGAGAAAAATCTATTCACGTTTACATGGGTTGCTGAGTCCCGGTATGACTGGACCCATCTAGGGGCACTGAGAACTTTCCAGGGAATGCGGTGTAGCCCCGAGTCACCATCTTCTAATCCTGTCAGAGGGCACTCAAGGGAACTATCTTCTTCTAAGGGTGGATATTAGTCTAGGTAATGTTTGCAAATGCAAAGAAAAAATAGTGCTTATGTTTCAAATTTGGCTGACCTTACTTTTCCCCTGTACTCTGGAATATGTGGACATAAATATTTTTAGGCTCAGGACCCCATGTTGTCTGCTGTTCTGCTTATGCGATTCACTACAACTTATGCTTTTCTGAAAACAGAGGAACAGGAAACATTTCCAAAGGGTTTCTTTCTAACTTTTTACATATAACATATGTATTTTTACATTAGGACTATGTGCAAAACCAAAGAAATACTTATCGGTAGAGAAATTCAATAGTGTATTATCAACATTTATTCATATTCATCTTCAATTTGGCCATTTTCGATAGATACCAAAATTGAA
The DNA here is from genome assembly GCA_028534135.1 of Potos flavus. Lineage (NCBI taxonomy): Eukaryota > Metazoa > Chordata > Mammalia > Carnivora > Procyonidae > Potos > Potos flavus. The sequence continues at coordinate 3,395,994 of CM052884.1, forward strand.
ACCTTACTCTGATCTGAAGCCCTGACATGGTGGTTTTATACTTTTCATCCACTGTCTGTGACTCACCGCTCTTGATTAATATCCCTTCAAAATATTTACACTTTGTTTCTTGTGTCTCATAACCAGTATTTACAAGCTTGAAATCCACTTTTCAAACCTATGGCTAAAGCAGGAACATGAAAACCAAGCTTGGACTTTTTTGATCTTTTGCAACATCAGGGCTATGTCAGAACACATTTTCAATAAACCATGTTTTGCTTACTATCTTGCCACCCGGCAAAGGCTGTAATGTCCTTCTGCGAATGGGCCTGCCAGAACTGAGGTGACAGGGCTTGCCATGCTACAAAGGACAAGCTGGAGGACATTATCCAGAACAGCACCTTCATCTTCTCTAAATAACGATCACAGCGATCCTTCTGCCTGAGCCTTTCAAAGGAGTGAACTTTATGACACCATCTTTCAAGTTACCTTTCAGGTAAACGTGCCAAGAAAAAAGGTTTCATAGAGGGAAAAGAAGAGCCAATCTTGGCCGTCAGGCAGTTCGCCTGTGTTCATGGTCCTGTGTGCATTTAGAGGGACCTCCCTCAGTCTCTACGTGTCCAACTTCCACCCATCTTTCAAGCTGGAGTTACTTCTTCCCCTAACGGTTCTCAGTCCCGGCTGCACATCAACATCACCTGGAGAGACATTCGGGCATGAGTGTCTAGGGTCCACGGTCCACAGCAGACCAAGGACATGAGAAATCAGCTCGCTCATGTTTCATGGAGGCAATGTTCTCGTCTTATTTGCAAGAGCCAAACAAAATAAACACAACAAAACAAATGTTTTCTCAAATATGGTCTCCATTTTCCCACAACGAATCAATCTCTTGAGTCCTTAGGGTGTTGGTCTCCCTTATCTTTCGGAATGGCTTTAATATTTGGCACCGGGTATTTCTTTACTTTTTACTTGAAGGAAGATAAACATATCTAAGCCTTAGCACCAGAGAAAAACATGTTATGTGGATTGTCTTTGTTTTCCTTAAAGATTATGTATATGCTGGTTGAAATCCCTTCCCATATTGGAAGTTGGAGGGCAGGTTCACGGAAGTACACGTTATGTGTGTTCCCGGTGTGAAGCAGAGATCAGGACTTACGTCTTTTCTATTAAAGAGATCTCATACTAATCCGCTAGACAGAAAAAAGAAGAAGCTCAGCATATTTGGGACAGCCAGAGATACTTCTTAATGAGGTCACAGTTATGCTTAAAAGACGAGGAGGCAGAATTAGAAAATTGCCATTGTACCACAGCCAACCTAATAATGGATTCAGGCGAGCATCATTCATGAATTTAAATCCACCGAGTGAAAATTTGTTGGAGAACAGGATATGTTCACATGGTGCAGAGTGTCACCCCACAAAAAACTTGTTAATTACCAAGTAAAAGTTACCTTTACAATGGAGAGATCTAGCAGCCAAAACCTTCACCAAGTGATCTAAGTTAACATGACAAAGAATGGGATAAACTGGTATTATGGGCCTCTTGGTCTGATACAATAGGAAGTATACAATATCACCTAACCAATATTCTTGCCAAAAAAACTTTACCCTGAAAAAAGAGAGAGCAAAAGAGAGACAAGCCAAATAACAGACTCTAAAGGACAGAGAACACACTGATGGTCACCAGAGGGGAGGTGGGGGAGGGGGATGGGGGACCAGGTGATGGGGATGAAGGAGTGATGTATGGGTTGGAATAGAATGTAAGTACTGAGTCACTATATTGTACACCTGAGCCTAATATTACATTGTATGTTAACTATACAGGAATTAAAATAAAAATAAATTTTAAAGCAAAAAAAAAAAGGTTCTGTAGTTTTAATATACTCAGGTAATGCTGTGAAAGCACTTTAATTGGTCTTAAAGAAAAAAAAAACAACGTGATAATTTAAAAACAAACAAGCAGGGGTGCCTGGGTGGCTCAGTGGGTTAAAGCCTTTGCCTTCGGCTCAGGTCATGATCTCAGGGTCCTGGGATCGAGCCCCACGTCGGGATCTCTGCTCAGCGGGGAGCCTGCTTCCCCCTCTTTCTCTGCCTGCCTCTCTGCCTACTTGTGATCTGTCAAATAAATAAATAAAAATCTTTAAAAAAAACAAAAAACAAAAAAACAAACAAGCAACCAAACACAAAACACCTTTAACCTAATCCTAATCATAAGGAAACAACAAGAAAAATTCAGATCATGGAACTTCTGAAAATATTTTAAAGTCATAGGTTCTTTTTTATTTCTTTTAAGATTCTATTTATTTATGTGAAAGAAAGTGAGAGAGAGAATGAGCAGGAGGAGGGGCAGAGGGAGAAACAGACTCCCCACTGAGCAGGGAGCCTGATGCGATGCGGGGCTCCATCCCAGGACCCCAGGATCATGACCTGAGCCAAAGGCAGCCACTTAACTGACTGAGCCATCCAGGCACCCAGGGAGTCTGTTTAGAATAAAGGTGGCTAAAATACACAAAAACCAAATATAATATATAATGCTCAACTGGATCCCAGGGGAAATAAAATTTGGAGGACAACGGGGGAAATTTGAATATAAACTATATTTCAGAAAATATACTTTCCAAGGTAAACTTTGGAGGTTTCACAATTGTATTGCGACTGTGTAGTTGAAACTTGGCTTTGGGAGAGAGATGCTAAAATCCTACGGATTAGGTGGTGAGATTGAATCTCAAATACTAAAGAAGTAAAACTCTCACTATTTGCAGATGACAGGATATCACATAGTGGAAAACCTTAAAGATTCCATCCAAAAACTGTCAGAACTAACAAACAAATTTGGTCAAGTTGCAGGATACAAAAATCAATGCACAAAAATCTGTATGTTTCTTTACACTAGTAATGAATTATTGAAAAGAGAAATTAAGAAAACAGTCCCATTTACAATTGCAACCAAAAAGAATAACATACCTAGGAATAAATTTTACCAAGAAGGTGAAAGGCCTGTATATTAAAAAACTACCGGACATTAAAGAAAGACATTAAAGAGGATGCAAATGGGAAGATATTCCATGCTAATGGACCGGAAGAATTAATATTGTTAAAATGTCCATACTACCCAAAGCAATCTACAAATTCAGTAAAACCCCTGTCAAAATTCCAATGGTATTTTTCACAGAAATAAGACAAACAATCCTAAAAATTGTATGGATGCCAAAGCGACCCAAAAAGTCAAAGCAATCTTGAGAAAGAAGAACAAAGCTGAAGGCATCACGCTCCAATTTCAAACTATATTATGAAACTGTATTATTAAGAGTTGGTGGCACAGGGCAAGGCTCTTAGGAATAAGCAACTTGGATGCAGGTAATCTACTCCCTTTCCCCCCTCCCCACTTCTTCTAGGTTCTTGGGACCACCACGGAGCATCGGACCCTGATGCGGTGCCTTGTCTTGGAGGGTCCCACCCTTCTCCTCTACCTTCCGGGTGCTCCTGTGCCCAGGTAGCCATGAAAGGCAAGGTCGGGGGCTGGGCTGGACTCTATCCTGGCATCTTGGTGTTGAAATCTCCCAGGTTTCTCACGGTGCTTCTTGTTTTCCAAGACTGGGTTCCGGGGATTGTGTCTTGCAGGGTCTGCCAGACACAGAGGAGCTGGAGCAGATGCTGAAGGGACAGATGCAGGTTCCAGAAAACCCTCACTCTGAGGACTGTCTCATAGACAATGTTGAGAGAATAGTAGACAAGGAGAAGATTTGTGCAGGAAGGTCATCAAAACAGAAAGTAGCTCTCCAGTCTTTTTCAACGTGTGCCTATCTGGATCAAAGAGTTATGCCTATTTTGTTAAAGGGAACTGCTGTGCTTGCAAAAGAAAGACCACCAAATCCCACTGAATTTCTAGCATCTTATTTTTTTTAAAAAAGAAGGCACAGTTTGAAGATCGAAACTGACTTATTGGTAAGAATGGAAAAATTTGATTCCTACTGTAGATTTACATGAGAGGCAGCTTTCATTGCCATGAGGTTTTTTCCCCCTTTTTGGAAGTATAAGACCCTTTGGGACAACAGGACTTATTTCCAGAATTGCAGAAGAACACATATTTTCCTTATTTTCATATAATCACCATACTTACTTAAAGAGTGTATTCTGTACGATTTTTTCTTCTCAGATTGTCTTTAATTTCGTTTTTAAAATGACCGTCAAAATAAACTGTTAAAATGTCTTTTTAAAAAAGCTATAGTAATTAAAACAGTGGGTATTGGCATAAAAACAGACATGTAAATAAATGGAACAGAAAATAGCCCAGAAATACACTTACATATACATGGTCAATTAATTTATGACAAAGGAGCCAAGAATGTACAATGTGGAAAGTCTTTTCCCTAAGTCTTTTCCACTTTTTTTCCCCTAAGTCTTTTTTTTCCCTAACTTTTTTTCCCTAAGTCTTTTCCACTTTTCCTTTTCCACAAATGGAGTCTTTTCCACTAAAAATAGTGCGGAAAACTGGACAGTTACATGCAAAAGATTAAAACTGGACCATCACTTCAGGTGATACACACAAATTAACTCAAAATAAAGACTTGAACTTAAGACCTAAAACTGTAAAACTCATAGAAGAAAATATGGGAGGTAAGATCCATGACATAGCACTTGGCAATGCTATTGTTGCAATGCCCCCAAAAGCAACAAAAGCAAAAATAATGGAACTACATCAAACAAAAAATATTGTGCACAGCAAAAGAAATCACCAACAAAATGACAAGGCAACCTACTGAATGGGAGAAAACAATTGGAAAACATATATCTGATAAGGGGCTAATTCCAAAATTTATGAAGAAGTCCTACAACTCAATAGCGAAACAAAATAAAAAAACAACCACCTGATTTAAAAACGGGCAGAAGACACTCTGGAAAACAGTATGGAGGTTCCTCAAAGAGCTGGAAATAGAGCTACCCTATGACCCGGCAATTGCACTACTGGGTATTTACCCTAAAGATACAAATGTAGTGATCCGAAGGGGCACGTGCACCCAAATGTTTATAGCAGCAATGTCCACAATAGCCAAACCATGGAAAAGCCTAGATGTCCATCAACAGAAGAATAGATAAAGAAGAAGTGGTATACATATACAACGGAATACTATGCAGCCATCAAAAAACCCTAAATCTTGCCATTTGCAACGACATGGATGGAACTAGAGGGTATTATGCTAAGTGAAATAAGTCAGTCAGAGAAAGACAATTATCCCATGATCTCACTGACACGAGGAATTTGAGAAATAGGACAGAGGATCATAGAAGGGAGGGAAAAATGAAACAAGATGAAACCAGAGAGGGAGAGAAACCATAAGAGAATCTTAATCTCAGGCAACAAACTGAGGGTTGTTGGAGAGGAGTGGGGTGGGAGGGATGGGGTGGCTGGGTGATGGACACTGGGGAGCATATGCACTATGAGGAATGCTGCAAATTGTGTAAGACTGATGATTCACAGACCTGTACCCCTGAAACAAATAATAACATTTTATGTTAATTAAAAAAAAAAAAAGCCAGCAGAAGATCTGAATAGAAATTTTCCAAAGATATACAGATAACTAATAGGTACATGAAAAGGTGCTCCACATCACTAGTTATCAGGGAAATACATATCAAAACAATGAGATACCACATCTGTTAGGCTAGGATCGAAAACACAAGAAGCAACAAGTGTTGACAAGGATGTGGAGAAAAAGGAAACCTCGTGTACTGTTGGTAAAATGAAAACTGGTACGACCACTATGGAAAACAGTATGGCGTTGCCTCAAAAAATTAAAATAGAATTACCATATGATCTAGTAATTCCACTTCTGGATATTTATCTGAAGAAAATGAAATCACGATTTCGAAAAGATGTAGGCATCCCCATGTTCATTACAGCACATTTATAATGCTTAGATAGGGAAACAATCCAAGTGTCCATCGATGGATGAATCCAAGATATATATGATGAATATATATCTGAATATATATTTAACTCAACCATTAACAGAAATCCTGCCATTTGTGACAACATGTATGAATCTCAAAGACATTAGGCTAAGTGAAAATTCAGAAAAAGACAAATACCATATGATCTTTCTTATATGTGCAATCTTAAAACAAAACAAGAACACCAAGCTCATAAATACAGAGAACAGACAGGTATTCACAAGAGGTGGGGTGTACAAAGAAGTGGAAGAAATGATTGAATGTTGTTTTTTGTTTTAGTTTAAATAAATCAAGTAACAATTTAAAAAATAAAAAGACCCTATATAATCTCACCCTATGTAATGCCTTACTGTGGGTTAGGTGTTCAACACAAGTCAGCCCATAACAAACACATCAGGAAAATATTAAAAAGTGGTCTAATATACATGTAAAAAGAACAAAATCTAACTATGTCATAGATCACTCCAATTAATTTGAAAATATTGTTCTCAAGGATGCAATAAGCTACAGTATTATTTTTTCTTTTATTACTATTTAAGAGTATTTTTTAAGTTTTTATTTAAATTCCAGTAAGTTAAAATACAGTGTAATATTAGTTTCGGGGGCACAATGTAAGGATTCAACAATTCCATACATCACCGGTGCTGATCACAAGTGCCCTCCTCAATCCCCATCACCTACTAAACCCATCCCCCTTCCCACCTTCCCTCTGGTAACCACCAGGTTGTTCTGGAGAGTTAAGAGACTGTTTCTTAGTTTGCCCCTCTCTCTCTCCCTTTGCTCATTTGTTTGTTTCTTAAATTCCACATATGAGTGAAACCATATGGTATTTGTTTTCATCCAAATGACTTATTTCGCTTAGTATTATACTCCCTGGCTCTATTCACGTAGCCATTTGCATTTTCCATGCAAATGGCAAAAATTTCATTCTTTTTTGTGGCTGAGTAATACAACAGACTATTACTCAGCCATATAATATTAACTTGAAAACATGTATTTTACTCCTAGTGTCACAGTATTAATATACCCATTACCTATGATTCAAAAGGAATTAGAAGCAAAATAAAAATTACATTTAATAAGATTAGAAAATTAGTATTTTTAAGAAGAAAAAAGAATTATTTTGGTATATAACAATTTTTTAAAATGCTATCATGTAAACCAGAGATTGGAAGAAATGACCCTAATTACATGAGAAACCCCTAACCACATGTAAATTATGAATAGAGCTAAAATGGTATTACCTCTCTGACACTAAGTATTTACTATTTTGTGAAATTGATACTCATGATGTCTCATTAAAAAATACTACAGTGTTAACAATCAGTAAATCTAGATATCAAAACTGCATTTGGCTCATTTCCAACTTTTCAGGAAGCTTAAAGCTTTCTAATAAAAAGTTGGTGGAAAAAAGTTTCAGATTTTGAGTTAGAGTATTAATGTCTTTGCGGAATTTGGCACACAGTAAATTCACACCAAATGACTCTTAAATACTAATTTTAAAAGCCAGTTAAAGGAATCGGGCCTTGATTTGTATTGTTGCCAGGATTCTACAGTGGTTAACACACGTTAAGGACGTATTGAGGGGAAGTGTTTTGGGTGGACTTCCCAGGCAGTCTGATGTTTCCAATAGTTTCGATTATCTTAAACACTATACATCACACTTGTTTGTACTCTTTGTTCCTTCTACTGCCCAATACCTATTGAGCATGTAATCATTTTGTATTTCCCTGAAATAGACGATGAAACAAATGAAATATAAAACTATTCAAAGATATAACACAGGCCATTTTAGGTGAAATAAGGAGAGAATTCAATCTTCAGACAGAAATGGCACACCGTGTATCAGGGAAAAAGCTAATTAAACTTCAAGATCAAATACAAAATTCTTCGGGCACTCAAGCAGTGAAAAAAAGCAAGCCCCTTCAAGGGAGCAAAACCAGGCTTGTTTCAAACATCCCTGCAAAGAATTAGATGCCAGGGAAAAAATTCCTTAGGTGAAAAAATGTGACCCAAGGTTATCTTGCAGGGATTATATTATCTATAATATCTATATTTGTTTGATAATATCTATATTTGTTATCTAGATTTGTTTGACTTTTTGTTCTGGGTAGAAATAATCTTTATAAAAACCACAACGCCATGCCATATACATATATGTATGTGTATAATTCATGTTTACAAATATATATTTAAGTGTATAAAATATATATATTTATATATACACAATGTTTTATACATAATATCTATAGCCATATATATGCATAAGATAAAATGAAGATGATCATAACACTTTCACCACAAGGTAGTTGTAAGAATTAAACAGGATCTTATATCAATGTCTGGCTCTAAGGAAATGCTTAATCAATGGTCATTCTTAATTTGTTATTATGTAGGATGACTAAGAACTGCACACACATAACTCCAATAAGGCAAAATGTTTAAAAAGCCAAGAGAGCTCTGGAGACCAGAAGGGAGGGCAGATCATTTCAGCTGAACCCCATCAACAGAGGCATGATCAAGAGATGAGGATTCCTTTCGTAAACTTCAGTAGCCCAAAAACAGATGACCTGTTAATTAAACATTTGAGTCTGTGGAAGAAGAGCCCTAGAAAAATCTGAAAGATGTATAAATCCATTTTATTTTCTTCCTTTTTTCAGCAAATGTGTCTGTTTTTCATGGAATAGGAACCTAAAGGAAAGGGTAGGCAGAACAATGCATAACAAGTCTTCAAAGACATTAAAAGAAATAAACACTTTCTGAAAATGAGAAATGCCACCAATTTATTAAATGGGGAGCAAGAACATGATAAATGACTCTAGAAAATTACAGACTTTCAGCAATACCTTTTAACTCTGTCTCTGTGGAGGTCAGCTCTAATTACCAGCACAGCAACCCCTGCTGTAAGATTGCAGGAAACCACAACAAAATAGGGAAGGCTCCAGATGCTGATTACTTGAACTAATTAAGTACATTCAATTCTGTAGTCCCGCTACAATGATGTCCACCACGCAGACATTTAGAAATGAGCTGAGGGCATCAACTCTACAAGTCAGACAGGGAAGGCAGGGAAGCCTGGTGAGAACCACACAACAAGTTTTCTTCCAGTCATTACTTAGATTTTGTTCTCATGATGAGGCAGAAGGAGATAAATGAATAGAACACATGCCAGTATAAATAGGTCGCAAGCCATTTCGTGAGCAGGAAAAAAAACAAGAGTTCCAACGGCAAGCAAGAATCAGTATGTGCATACAATGAATGTGAGATAATTTACTCTTGAGAAACATATACAGATATTGTTAAAGGAGTATTATTCTCCTCAAAGGAATACAAAGTAACATAAACATGATAGCCAGGCAGTCATTCAAGCAGCATTGAACTGAGTACCCCACGTGTACCTGGCAGTGAGCCAAGAGACACATTTGCTAGAGGGCAGAGCTCAAAACCCATTGTAAAAAACTGTTATCGGTAGCGTGTCGTCCTCCCTTGTGAGTGGATATAATTTTGGAGGCACCCTAAAGTGATTCTGACCTAAGCCTAGAATAAAGTAGGTGACTGACTTGAGTAATATAATTTTGGTTACAAGCCAGATATGATTAAACAGCACTAAGAGGGCTTACTCGTGTAATTTGTACACTGGATTTGATAGAAATTTTGAGAGGAAAACTCAGAAATTCTTTTGTAACATCACCATTCGTGATGAAAAGCATGTTGCCTACCAAGAACGTGCTCTGAAAGATGCCTGCGTGAATGTTTGGTCATTTACTGAAAATTCCGCCTTATTGCTATTCTCCACCTTGCATATGTGTAGGAATTTAACCAACATGAAGTATTGTCTGCAACCGTTTCTGACTTTGAAATATGTCTGGGAGGAAAACTTGTATTTTGAACCTTATGTAACATTCGAGGGAGTCAAAGTCTTCTAGGCCGAGTGTATTTTACAGAGTTAACATTTTCTGGATAAAAAAGCGAGCCACTAAATGATGAGACTTTTAAGAGGGTAGAGAGCATCCTTAATCTTCATCCATTCTATAATTTTCTGAATTACCAAAAGGCCACTCACAGGAATTAATACTCAAATCCTCTTCCATGGTGTGGAGACTCAAACATCAACTATGCGACCGAAACTCTTACTTACTGGTGAGTTCATAGAGAGAATTATTAGGTCTTCAAGAAACTGAACAAGTTCTGTTCTCTATGGACTTACAATTTTAAAATGTAGCAGAATATATAGGTACGTACATATAATACATACTATATATAAGATACATAAATGCTCACATGCATATTGAAGTCTGTGCAAGCCCACATAAGCTAACTGGCAAATTCTTGGGGGGGAAAGGCACAGAGGTCCCGAAGAGATAGCAATCAGTGTGGCTCATGAATTTAGCTCTTGTATTTCCAAGTTAGTAAATAGCTATTATGCTCAATTTATTAGACGGTATTTTAAGAAATAAATTAGAAAAACATGTGCCGCAAAATGTAAACCATCCTTCCTCCCAGCTCCAAAATTAAACCTTCGATCGAATATCTGCAGCTATTTTTAGAATAACTGTATACACTTCCAAAGGAAAGACAGCTCGCATCTAAGACTCTTTTGAGAAATGCCTGGTATAACCAAATCTACCTGGTAATTTCAGTAAAAGCAGAACTAGTAATTGGTCTCGATTAGGCATAATATTGGAGAAAATTTAGGAAAAAACTCACAGGCTAAAGTACGTGATACAGAGGTGGGGAGACTCCATTGTCTTCATGTTTAACTATTTTATTGAGACACTATCCATGTATCAAAAAATTCACCCCTTTAAGGAGTATAATTCAGTGGATTTTAGAGTGGATTTCACAGAGTTGTGCAATTATCACCACAAACCAATTTTAGAACATGGCATCACCCCCTTAAGAAACTTTGTACTCAGCAGTCCATCCCTACCCCTCTCTCCCTCCTCCTCCACCCTAGGCAACTACCAATTTACTTCTTGTACATTTGCCTCTTCGGGACATTTCACACAAATGCAATCATATACCATGTTTTCTTGACGAATTTTATTGCTTTAGTTCTTACATTTAGGTCTAAGATCCATTTTGAGTTCATTTGTTCATACGGCATGAGATGGGGGTTCAAATTCATTCTTTTGCAATGCACATATCCAGCTGTTTCTAACCACTGAAAAAAAGACTATTCTTATTCTTTCCCTGTTATCTTAGCATCTCTGTCAAAAATCAAGTCACCATAAATGTAAGGTTGTTTCTGGATTTTCAACTTTATTCCACTGGTCTCTCTCCATTCTTATGACAGAACCACACTGTCTTGATTACTGTGGCTTTGTAATGAGTTCTAAATCACAAGATGTGAGCCCTTCACATTTCAAGAGCTCCCTTGCATTTCATGAATTTTAGCACTGGTTTGTCAAGGTCTTCCCAAAAAGCAGCTGGAATTATAACGACATTGCTTTTGCAGACCATTTTGCCTACTATTCCCATCTGAACAATATTAAGTTTTGCAATCCATTAACACAGACACCTTTCCATTATTTAGGTCTTTAATTTCTTTCAATAATCCTTTCTGTAGTTTTCTGTGTGCAAGTCTTTCACCTTTTTGATTATACTTTTTCCTAAGTATTTTATTTATTTTGAGGCTCTTATAAGTGCAATTCTTTTCCTTATTTCATTTTTGGATTGTTCACATGTCATCTATAGAAATCAACTGATTTTTGTATAGTGATATTCTATCTTGAAACCTTGATAAAGTTGTTTGTTAGTTGTAATTTTGTGTATGTGTGGATTCCTTAGGGTTTTTCTATAGAGAAGATTATCCCATCTAATATTAGAGATTGTTATACTTTCTCTTTTCCAATTTGAATGTCTACTGTATCTTTTCCTTGGATAATTGCCTGAGTAAGAATTTCCCATGCAATGTTGAATAAAAGTAACAGCAGATAACGTTCGTGTTGTTCCTGAAATTAGAGGGAAGGCAGGCACTCTCACCATTAGTTATGATGTTAGCTGTGTACTTTTGCCAGATTCCCTTTAGCAGGTTGAGGAAGCTGCCTTGTGATTGCTAGCTTACTGAATATCACTATCGTGGAAGGATGCTGGTTTGTCAAATACTTTCTCTGCATTTATAAAGATGCTGGTGAGGCTTTTGCCTTTTATTCCATTACTGAGGTGTATTGCACTAATTGATTTTCAGATGTTAGACAAACCCTATACTCCTGCGATGAATTTTACTTGGTCGGGTGTATCATCATTTTTAAATGTTGCCGCATCCAGTTTACTAGTATTTTGCTAAGGATTTTGCATCTGTATTCATAAGAGATGGTAATCTGTGCTCTTAGTTCCTTGAGATGTCTTTGTCTGATTTTGGTATCAAAGTAATAATAGTGACCTCATAAGTTATTTCAGTTTTCCCTCCTCTTCTATTTTTCAGAAGGGGTTATAAGTGTTGGTATTAAGTGTTCTTTAAATGTTTGTTGGAATTCACCAGTGAAGTCTAAGCATTGCTTTGTTTCATCGGCTTTATATAAATTTATTTTTAAAAAATAATATGATAATAGAAAGATCCACAGAGAATAGAGAAGACCTGTGTTTTTTTTTCCTTGATTCTGCTATTGAGAAACTGACTTTTGGCAATCTAAAGTTCTATGTTTGTAATTTAGAGGTAAAACTATCCATTCTATCCATTTTCAAGACTATTTTTAAAGATTAAGTGGAAATCTTAGATGTATAAGCTTTCTGTAACGAGAAAGTGCCATTCCACTAGACCCTACTCTGTTTCAGACTTCTTGGATCTACTATGGAAAATTCTATCTAGAGACAGTTAGAATTTTCAGTATCTGAAAAGCAAGCCTGGTACCTTCGCCTTCGTCCCTGGGGCAAATATGGCAACCACAGGGTACTCTGTCCTGAAAGGAGTACTTGTGGCAACGTCCCATGTGACTTCTTTTGTTCCCAGTACTCGTTCTCCCAAACCTTTTACTACCAAAAGCAGAAGTCAGCGCGGTGCCAAGATCCCTACTCAACAATAAAATTGTCTGTACGAGAAAATCAGCCATTTTCACTTAAACTCAACAGTGAAGACTGATCCCCATCATGCTTTTCACTGTTGAGAAAAAAAAGCCAATCTCCAAATAACTAGTGTTTTTCCAAAGATGGACTATTTCCTACCTAGAGAATTACCCAAGGAGCTGCTACATATCTACCTATACGTCCAAACCCAGCATGACGTGAACTAGTGTGTTTATTTCTCTAACCTTGAGAATAAAGTTCGTCCCCCACTTACACGTCACTCCACAAAATTAGCCACCAATGCTGTTCCTATCCTGCCCTCCCAACCCTGCCCTCTGTTGTTGATCTCACTGCCTCTGCCAAAGAAGTCACAGTTTTTGAAGAATGTATGCTTTCAGAAGAGGAAGAAAGAAAAAAATGATGACAAAAAGGTTGAACTTTTCATTGCTGAATGAGCTAAGCCTCTGAGCAGTGCCAATCAGCCTGGATAGCAATGTGCCACAGAACTACCTTCTTCCCATGTTGTCTACAGCCTTTCTTTTGATTTATTTCCTTGCCTGCATCTTCAGCAACTAAGTATACTGAAGAAAATCAGAACTCTCTTCTTAAAAACACAAATAATTCTTGAAGGGCTACGGCTCCCAGTGACTCACAGCTTAGAAAAAATTAATTAAATTGCTTTCCTTCTAAGTTCCACCTGAACTCTTTCCATTACATTGAAAGAATGAATTATTTTATTTGGCAGGAAACAAAAGGCAGATTAAGATAATTTAGAATGAGAAGCAATTTGTAAAGTTGAAATGATTTGGCAGGATACCGTAGTAAAGGACTTAGGGCACCATAATGGTAACAATTATCACATACTCAGTATGTGCTAGGCACAAATCCAAGTGAGGTATTCCATTTAATTTTCTTGACAACCTTATGAAATAGGTACAATTATCATCTTCGTGTTTTACAAGAGAAAACTGACACAAGGGAGATTAAGAAATTTATCTAAAGGGACGCCTGGGTGGCTCAGTTGGTTAAGCATCCAACCCTTGATTTCAGCTCAGGTCATGATCTCAGGGTCATGAGATCCAGCCCTGTGTCAAGCTCTGCACTCAGTGTAGAGTCTGCTTGAGATCCTTTCTCTCTCCCTCTCCCTGCACCATTTCCCCCACTTGCTCTCTCACTCTGTAAATAAATAAATAAATTAGTCAGTCAAAGAAAGAAGAAAAGAAAGAGGGAAGGAAGGAAGGGGGAGAGAGAAAGAGAAAAAGAAAAGAAAAGAAAAGAAAAGAAAAGAAAAGAAAAGAAAAGAAAAGAAAAGAAAAGAAAAGAAAAGAAAAGAAAAGAAAAGAAAAGAAAAGAAAAGAAAAAGAAAGAAAGAAAGAAAGAAAGAAAGAAAGAAAGAAAGAAAGAAAGAGGGAAGGAAGGAAGAATGGAAGGAAGGGGAAAGAGAAGAGAAGACGAGAAAAAAGAAAAATAAAAGAAAAAAGAAATCTAAGGACACATCATCAAGAAGCAGAGCCAGAATTTAAACCTAGGTCTATCTGAACTCAGAATTGGAGTTCTAAACTTCTAGGATGATTGGCCACCTAAAGGCTGATGGGGAGAAGCAGTAGAATTTAAAAAACAGATAAAGTTGAAGTACAGAAAGGTGAAACGATTCCTGACAAGCTTCACTGGTATCAAACTTGGTCTAGCTGAAGATCTAAAAATAGCTAGCGAAAGCATCACGCTACTCCTTGCCCCCACTTCTTGAGGTCGCAATTTTAGACCTGCACATTCCCTTATTTAGATAATAGGCCTTTGTAAAGTAGCCCGGAACCTAGTGAGTTATCATGTCACCTGAGCAGAGAATTGCTATGTAAACTGCAAACTCCACACTTAAACAAAATCTGCTGCAACAACAACCAGTCAATAGTTGAGGAGTCCTTGATCACAGGGAAGCCTAAGTAGGCTGTGAATCTAAAACATCTATATTAAAATTAGCTCTGGCCTCCTTAGTCATCGATTTTAGGGACTGTAGAGTATTGTTACCCTACTATTAGTAGGGTAATACTATTAGTATTGTTACCTAATAATTTACCCTACTATGGACATTACATAAAATTAACAAATTCAGGTCAAATGAAAGGTATGATGGCAATAATGGTAAATGTGCCAACATCTAAAATTAGATTATCAGACCCCTAGTTGTGACCACGGTTGTTCTGAATTGACAGCTTTAAGTCTGAATTAAGTCCTGTTTTAGGGCCTATTTTTCTTTCGTGTGAATATTTAAACTACCATAAAAAATAGTAATTTATGACCAACAGAAGCTAATAAATATTGTCTCATACTTAACTCGAGCTAGCCATCCATGCTTAATTTATGTATTTGTTCTGCTAAACCTCATACATATATTATCCCTGGCCTGTTAAGAAATAAATTACAAGAAAGCACAGAGAGTGCCAATGAAATTTTACAGTGGATTTAATTAATTATTAAGCCCACAAAATTTACTAAGCTTCTAGCATGCAAAAGATGTGATCCAAAAGTTCAGCAATTGGTCATTAATAACAATACAAGGTAGAGAATGAAATAATCTAGCTTTGATGGGAAAAGAAGACTTTCACGTGATTCAGAATAAGCATGATAAATAAATGTGTTATTGCATGTAAAGTGCCTAAAATAGCTTTTAATAAAAGCAGCCATTATTACCGTTCAACATGTCTGAATTTTATGAATTACTGTAGTTCCTATTTTTAAATATCCAAATATGTTTCCATGTTAACATTTCAGGTTAAAGTGAGCTTATTATAGACCCATATAAAGCTCCGCTATTTTCTATAGGGTACCCTGGTCATACAACTTCTCTCAAAACTCAGGGCAATATTACGAACACTGATTTGGGGGCTAAAATGTCAGACAATGTTTTCAGAGGAAAAAGAAAAAGAGAACGTAAATAAGCATCTAATATTTACCCAGAACTTTATGTATTATGTCTACACGAAATAACATATTTTCCCTGCCATTAGAGTTCCTGTCTTCCAGATAATAAGTCTTCTCCTTTTAGCTGCACTGACATCACGCTTTCCACAGTCACACTTGCTGTTATTAGAAACAGTCCCCCCGCCCCCACTATAGCACATTTTCAACATATTTTATCTAATCTGTGGAAAGTTCAATGGGCTCTAATCACGTATATGGGAGCCTTTTCTCATACTTGGCTGAATTCAGAAAACTTGAGGCCCTCGGACACCACAGCTCCATTTAAAGTGTTAACGTCTATGCGTTTGCTTATCATTATAATGGCTGAATTAACCCACAACTATTAAAAGGGTACATCTTCTAGCTGCCCCTGGATGTATAATGCCATCATGAAGAGCTCAGTTAAAAAGTATCCATGCCAACCCTCATTTCAGTTTGACTCCAGTCCAAGGGATGGGTCACAGACCAGAAAAGAAAAGCTCCATCCCTCCTCCTGTAAAAACAAACTTAAGGAGAATAAAAAGGAAGAAAAGAGAGAGAAGAGGAGGAGGAGAAAGGAAAGGAGGAGGGAGAGGCTGGAGAGGAGGGGACAAGGCGAAGGAAAATGAAGAATTTTCTTTGGTTACTAAGGGAAAGGATGCAACAGCCTTCTCTCTCTCTCCGGAAAAGGTCTTGAAAACAAAGGGGACTTGAGTCCTTGCTCTAATCTAGTAGAATGAAAACAGATCTCTGCAGGAGTTAGAGAAACCCAACCCCTAAATCTCCAATGCAAACATGTTGCCAAGGTTGCTGGCCTAGATCCCCCCCTGCAAAGTAAAATTACCTTCAGAGTTAATCTAGGAGTCTAGCTTGAGATGTAACGAAGAAAATGAGAGAAATTTTATTGTATTTTCTTCTACTTTGCTGTATAATTTGTAGGAAATGTCATCCTGACCTCCTGGGTTTTGTGGGTTACCTATATGCACGTACTCAGTTGTATTCACTCAGTGATGATTGTTTTCTTTTTTTCCGCTTACTGGATGGGTTTCTTTTTGTTGGTAAGACGTTTTGCTTACCATTAACTTGCCATTTGTTGGTTCCATCTCTTTCAATTTTCAGTCCTGAAATAATTCCCCTCCCCCAAAGCACCAAACTTCAGATACAAGTTTGGGCTACATCGTCCCGCATCATTGTTAATAGCTATCATTAGCAAGCTGTAGGCATGTTTTTAGGATAATACATTGCGAATTCTGAAGGCAGAGATGTGTGTGAAAGAAGAGCATTTAAAATTGGGATTTCCTTTTATATACTGTGTACTGAAGCTTAAAATATGATAATTGCAATTTTTTTCTTGAACCAACAAGCTATTAAAAAATGAAATGCTCAAAAACAAATATAGGGAAATCTCCCAAGTTTTCTTTTTAAAAAAGTTTTCTTTGCTCCATCTCATTCCCCCGTGTGATTCTCCTAACAACGCTTGTCATCATCTAAAATTAGCTTTTACTCTACTTTGAAAAATTGAAGTATAATTTGCATAGAGTAAAGATCACCCCTTGTATGCATTTTCTCATACCAAATTTTCTGTAAAATCGATCTCTGACAAATAGTGAAAAGAGGAAAATTTCTAGAAGCAATTGTTAAGTATCTTATTTGGATTTCCTCCTCTCTGGGCACTGGAGAAAAATTTGCGCTTATAAAACACAATAAGCTAAAATTGAGGAATTATGTCGTTGGCCTCTTTCTTCCTCCTAAAATGAAGCAAGCTATTTCAACAGTGTCCAGAGCTGTCCTCAAGTGCACCAGGCGAGCGATGCACAGGGTTCCCCTCAGCGGATGGAGAAGGCGCGTTTGTTCAAGAGCGGCAAGGCTGGGAGTGGAAAGGGGAGGTAAGGATGGGCTTAGAAGTCAGGCAAGATACTTGTTGGAACCAAAGACCTATTACTTATTGACCTCACAGAAGTCACTCGCCTCTCATCCGCAAAATGAAAATTTGAGTAGCACTTTTATATAATTGTGGTGAGGATTAAGAAAGATGTAGCAAATACAGACCATGGACCAGTTTCCAGTACCAGCAAGAAGGTTGAATGTAGGGTAGCCGGTGGTGGTGTTAGCACGCAGCTACTCTCGCTAGCCCGGCCAGGAGCATCTCATTCTTCTCTGAACAGCTCTAGAATGTCAGGCAACTCTCCGTGAAGAGACACCTCTATGGTGAAAACCAAAGGGCACGGCACCTCCCTGAGGGAGGGAAGAAATATCTAAGACCTCCTTCGCATCCTAAGGGATGCCCAGAGAAAGAGAGTAATTCTTTCTAAGAAAGTAAGCTTTCTCCCTTAGAAAGTTAATGCTATTATACAGTCTTGCTACAGCGACTAGAAATTCGGGTCCAGTCCTTTCCTTGAGCACAACGTGGGGTGAGGAGGGACCTGGAGTAGGAAGTTCTCTAGTTCTTTTCTGGGAGTTTGGATTTAAGGGAAGGAAGGTATGGAGGGGGCTCTGGAAACTAATCTCACACCTCTGGCTGGACATTCAGATCCAGGAAGATGAGGAACTCTGTCATTGTAAACTCTTCCTTTTTCCTATGCTTCCATAGTCGCTCTCTTTTATTTTGACTCCTAGAAAAGGCTTCTTTTGAAAAACGCTCTACCTTGTAAACTAAGGTGAGGGAGGGACTCTTCCAGCTCGAGAGCATTTCTGAATCATCTCTGACCAGGGGCTGAGGCAGATGTGACGCTGCCCACCCACTCCCTGCGCCAGGAGCTCCAGGTAGGCGGGTAATAAAGAGATATGTAATCAGACAAAAGCAGAGGGAAGTAAAAGATGACCTGAGACTTAAATCGTGCTTACCTAGGATTAAACAACAAAAAAGGCATCGATCACATGTATGTGACTTATCGCCTCTGGTTGAATGCATACTGCTTGAGCAAACAGCCTTTGTCTCATTCGCTTTCCTCAGACTATAGCACCTTACACGCAGGAGGCGCTCAGGCTGACAGCATTTGCTTGTATCATAAGGAGGCAACATGTATGCCACAAAAACACCAGGATCAGAAAAATGTAAGGTCTAGTTCTAGCCCTGGCACTGCTCAACCTATCTGGGCCTTCATTGCCTCAAATTTAAAAAGTTTAATTGGATTATCTTTAATTCAACTTTGAGCTCTAAAACGAAAGAGGGAGGGAGGAAGAGAGAGAGAGAGAGAGAGAGAGAGAGAGAGGGAGAGAGGAAGGAAGGAAGGGAGGAAGGAAGGGAGGAAGGAAGGAAAGACGGACGGAAGGGGAGAAAGGGTACCTCTATCAGACAAAATTCAATCACAGAAAACTCCCCAAGGAAGCATACTTGTCAGCTAATGGCTTCAGAGAATGAGAAAGTCACTGTCACTGTTTTAAGACAGAGTTTGGTGAATTAAAAAGGATTTGGACCAAGAATAAAAGTTTCCATCCCAGACAGATGCAAGACAGAGAATGTGATGAGCCAGGGAAAATGACCGATTTCCAGGCATTCTGCAAGTTGGTCCTGCTATGGTGAATTCGCACATCTGTACCTTTCCTTTTATTTGGCCTGCGGTGACAGTGAAACTTCTCTGTGTATTTGCCAAGGCCTGAGCATCCATCCAGCTCCCAGGTTTTGGAATTCGTAAGGTAAAGAGCCAAACCAGTGGATTAAAATGCACGGCGTCAGGACTGTGCACTTCCACGGTTTCCGGGGGCCATGCCCCGCTTCACGGAATAACGCGGGAGGGGAGAGTCTTTTCTCAAATGCAGATAAAAAGAATCTTATCTTGCAGTAACAACCTCCAGCAATCAATTATGTCACTACTAGCTGATGGTAGTAAAACCTTTCCAATACACAAAATTTATTTTAAAAGACAGCCGAGATCCTATCCGTCCACTAAATTTCCACAAGCCCTAAATACTCCCTCTTCCCTTACGTTCAAATGTTAACCAATATTTCTTTCAACGACACCCTATGTACTTTGACATAGCCTACCTTGAATTTCCCCCAAATGAACTGGCTCATTAATTAATTAAAAAGGAAGTGCTACTGGGCTCCCTTCTTTGGGAAGCCAAAACATATGACGGTTCTCAGAAGGAGGTAATTATCGACGTTTACTACAGTTGGCTTACTATAAAAATGTAGGATTTATTTTCGAAAGCTCATCCTAAGGACAGTACGTAGTAAACATGACACAGGAAGGGGACCTGGGGGGCTCCGTCGGTTGAGTGCCCAACTCCTGGTCTCAGGGTTGTGAGGTCAGACCCCACCTCGGGTTCCATGCTAGGTGTGAAACCTTATTAAAAGAAAATATGGAAGGAAATAAGAGAGACATTTAGCAGGCTGCAGTCACAACTCCAATCTTATTTTCTACTACCTTCCAGTGTGAAGACACTGCACAGTCGTGGAGACAGATACATAATCAGGCACTAACATAAACCAGGAGTCAGAGAGCCTCCCCAATTAGGAAGAGAAAGCAGGGCACACACTGAAATATAATCACTTTCTAGAGGAGATTATTTCAGAAGCCATTTCAATTTCTCAGTGTGTACAGAATCCTCTAGAGGTAAAATTTACTCAGACTGGCTAATTTTTAGTATTGTGTCATCGAAGATTCAAAATTCCTAACCAGCATCTTATACCATATTCAACGTAAAATAGAACAAATTAAATCCCAGTTCAAAGTCCCCGTATGAATGCTAAGGGCCACTGTAACACTTTATGAGCAAAATTCAAGTTAAACAGATTACTCCGAATGAGTTACAAGTTCCAAAACAAAGTTAAACCAAATGTAATTTTAATGTAGAGCACTATAAATACAGCTGATTTTATACCAAAGATTAAGAGATCAGTGCATTGGTTGAACCACCGTATCTAAATACATCTTCTAATTTTTGAAGCATTTTGAACACATGAGAAAGGAGAAGAATGAGAGGGGATTAAAGGATTTTTATTGCCTGTCTTGTGGTAGCTCAGTGCCGATAAACAGAGGATTATTTATTAGCTAGTCTCAATATGGAATAACATGAATTCCCAATTTATTCTTGAATCTATGTAAGAATTGCCTTCTCTCACCATCACTCTGTCTCCTCATAAAGAACTCTTCCCTGGTCTGGTTATAGATTCCCAGAGCACATTAAAAGGAAATCCTGAGGAGTGACAAATACAGACTTAGTTTATTTCATGAGAGTCATGATAAAATACTAGGTAAAACTAGATAAAATCCAGACCTGGGGACATAACCTAACAACTCATAGCTACTGGCGCGTCTGGCTCAGTCAGTTGAGCATCCAACTCTTGGTTTGGGCTCAGGTCCTGATCTCAGGGTCATGAGATCCAGCCCCGCATCGGACTCTCTGCTCAGTGCAGGAGTCAGCTTGAGTTTCTCCTTCTCTCTCTGCCCCTCACCCCTCACTCCACCGTCACTCTCTCTCTAAAATAAATAGATAAATCTCTTAAAAATAGATAAATAAAAACTGGGAGCTACAAAGCCATGCCTGTATTTGGAGAAGGCAAAACTGAGCAGGTAAAGCGATTTGTAGTGATCGCAGCGCATGATTTAAAATTGAGGAAAATTATACCTCACATATGTAACCTTAAAAGCAGCACTGTTTTGTGTTTTTTTTTTAGGATTTTATTTATTTATTTGACAGAGAGAGAGATCACGAGTAGGCAGAGAGGCAGGAAGAGAGAGAGGGGGAAGCAGGCTCCCCACTGAGCACAGAGCCCAAGGGACGCGGGGCTAGATCCCAAGACCCTGAGATCAAGACCTGAGCCGAAGGCAGAGGCTTTAACCCACTGAGCCACCCAGGCGCCCCCAAGCGGCACTGTTTTGATCATAAATACTGCTCAAGAGTAAGCAGAGGTCCCACAGGAATACAATGATGTTGAAAGATAAATGTGATGACCATAGACACAGTCTTTGAAATTCTCAGTGAACTTAGGGTACTGTTGACAGGTGGCTTTCAGAACATCTTTATACTTATTGTAAATATTTAATTAAGGGATGTAAAGCTCATTGAGAAGTATCTGATTCCATGCAGACCAAGGGAATTAAAGCAAAATTTTCTTTTACATTTTAAAAAGAATTTTTTTTTTTAATTCTACAATTTCCCTATTGTCTCAGGAAGGTCCTGTTCTTATAAAATCTAGGTCTGTGAGGTTTGCTAAGGAAGAATTTCTCAACAAGTTTTCTAACACAGCTCCTATATGGCAATCATTTTATTTTCTTAATATTGTTCTTCAAGAAAGATTACATTAAAATAAATGCTTTTATATGTGAATCCCTTCCGATTTGGTATCTGGATAGCTACTACTATTTACAAAGATTACATATTTGAAATAGTTCCCTGTTTTAAAAAATCTGAAATCCAATTTATGTTATCAAGTCTATAAGACTGTTTAGAGTATCAAAAAACAAACCAGAACTGGGTGTGGTGCATGAACGATGAATTTTGGAACACTGAAAAAATAAAATAAAATAAAAAATAAAATAAATAAAATAAAATAAAAAATAAAATAAATAAAATAAAATAAATAAAATAAAATAAATAAAATAAAAAATAAAATAAAAAAATAAAATAAAATAAAAAAGCCATTATTAACCAAAGCATTGAGTAATTGAGTATAAACAGTACAATTTAGAATAGCTTGAGTATATAATATAGTTTAATTTCAAGTAAAATTCATCTTTAGTGTCAACTAAAACAAATTTTAAGTATGTTACCCAGTTACGAGTTCACAATGTTTTATCAAGTCTGTAACAATCAGTGCTGTCCAATATAATAACCACTAACCACATGTGACTACTGAGCATTGGAAATGTGGCTTGTGTAACTAAGGAGCTGAATTTTAAATTTTATTTTAATAATTTAAAATTAAACAGCCCCATGTGGCTAGTAGTTACCATATAGACAGTTCTGCACATTGAAAACTTGCGTAACTTATTATATAAGTATGTTAATTCTGCTCTCCAAAGATAATAGTCAGGCTCAGTACTGAAAGTGATTGACTCATTACCTATAAAGCCTTCAACTTTAGGAATTTTTAACCACCACGGGTATTTTTAACCCAGCACTATAACCTCAGTAACTGTCATAATGCCTGAGCAATTACTGTATATGTGAACAAATACTTAATGCTAACAGATGAAAGAAAAAAAGGAAAATAGTCCTATTTCGCTCCTACTTTATTACTAGGTCTTTGCCAACCACGTGGAAAATCTTCAAACTGGAAAGAAGAGAATGAACCTGGCGGCAAATAGGCAAGACCAGTTTAAAATGCTGCTTGAGCATCACTTGCTTTAAAACGCCGTCCTACCTGGGTGCCTGGGTGGCTCAGTTGGTTGAGCATCTGACTCTTCATTCTTGCTTACGCTCACATCTTGGTCTCAGGTCATGAGATCAAGCCCCACAGCAGCTCTGCACTCAGGGCAGAGTCTACTTGAGATTCTTTCTCCCTTCCTCTCTCTCCCCCTCTGCTCCTCCCCTTGCTCACCCTCAATCTATTAGATAGATAGATAAATAGATAAAATCTTTAAAATGCTGTAATACAATATTTTTTCCAAAGAGGATCGATGGACAAACAATATTTTTAACAAAATGTTAGTCATGCTATAGAATACATTTGGTACGAGCGTATTTTGAGTTATAATAAAGAATCGTTAAACAATTTAAGGGCTCTTGTATTTGAATTTTTGTTTTGTTGTCATGGGTTAATAAGAAAGAAACAGCTCGCATCCGTGCTAAGTGAAAGGGAGAGGTTATCAGAAAGGACGTGTTGGTGAAGGTTTTACAGCGGCTCAGAGAGAAAACGCTGACGCCGGAAGTGATTGGTTCCCCTCACAGAGGTAACACCTACAGAAGAACCAATAATACTACTAGTTTGGCTACAGGTTTTAAAACATGTAATTGGAAAAAAGCTATGACTTTTGTTGAATTACTAGGTTTTTCTACTTCCTCTTGTTAAATAGTCAAGAATTTGCCTTGGATAGAGTTAGTCTTTACTCCTTCTTGTCCCACTACAAAATTTTAATACAAAAGAAATGGATTTCTGTCATAGATTTCCACGAAATTTTATTAAATTGCCAGATATGCTCTTGGCTTTTGGTAGGTTGGGAAATCTCAGAGGGGAAGTTGCATAGTTTCATCCAGAAGTTCATAAGAGAATGCTGATTTTATCAATGTCGTGTGGGCAGGTGAAGAGATGGTACTCATATAAAAGCCCTAATTAAAAATTTTTAAAAAACAAATTTATATTTATACAAACATATTTATATAAGCATATTTTATATAAACATATTTATATTTATAGCAGGTATGATATAGCCTCAGAAAATCATTTAGTTTCACATAACTTAATATTTATTAAGATGAAATAGATCAGTTTTATGGGGTTATGGTATCTTGATTATAAATATATTTTCACTGTATATAATTATATGCACAAAAATTCCAGACACTTTTCTTTTTAATGTACTTATTTGCCTTAGAGAAAGAGAAAGAGGTAGGGAGCAAGGGGGAGGGGCAGAGGGAGAGAATCGCAAGCAGACTCCCCGCTGAGTATGGAGCCCCACAGGGCTCTATCCCAGGACCCCGAGACCATGACCTGAGCAAAAACCAAGAGCCAGAAGCTCAACTGATTGAGCCACTCAGGTGCCCCCAAAATTTCAGACACTTCTATGTCTATGCATAACTAATTAAAGTTAAAACAAAAATAATTCAAGTCAAAATTGGGGATTAACGCTGTTTTTGTTTTTCCTGTTATTTGTTTCCTTTGGAAGAGTTTGGTTTAATACTCAAGTTGTTTGGAGGGGCTGACAGTCACTTTAAGGGCTGCTTATGACCCTCAGAAAGAAAGCCAAACTCTTTCATGAACGAGCTCTGGCCATCTTCTCCTGCTCTCTCTCTTTCCTGACACTGACCCTGCATTCCTAACATAGCTACTTATCTAAATTCCCAGAAAGCTTCTTGTCTTTCATTATCCATGCTATATCTAATGTTCTTTCATTCCCCGGATTTATTTTTAATTAATAAATATGTTCATCTACCTATTTATTTTTGGCCTAGGCTACTGCCCACATTGTACTGTATTCAAACTTAAATTCAAAGCTATGGTGAGCTTTCCCGGGTAGGCATATTCTTCATGCTTTCTCCTGGGACTACTGGTATTCCCCTTTCAAATGTTCTATATTGTACTGACATTTTAACTGTCCTATCACCCTTATTTATCCAAAAACTCTTCGAGCCCAGGACAGTATCTGTATCTCCAGTACCTAGCTGATTCCCAAATACACAGTTAGCAATCATAGACAGTTTTAAATGAGTGAATAGTGGGGTGGTAGATCTCACATCTTGAAAATTCATACACCTAGAGAAATTATATCCTAGAGGATTAAGATACTTGGAAATGTCATTATCAATCCATCTTCAATAATCTTAAGAAATACAGAGAATAAAAAGACTGACAAAACAATTAAGATGAGTATATAGGGGCCTAACCTCAAAAAGGGGGTACAAGTGAATTCTGGACATTTAAGTCCATGCCTAGATGTATGAGTATTCTAGGGCTGCTGTAACACCGAGTAGCTCAAACTTGGTGGCTTAAAACAACAGAAACATTTTCTCTTATGGTTCTGGAAGCAAGAAGCTTTAAATCAAGGTTTTGACAGGGCCATGCTCTTTCAAAAGGCTTAGGAGGAGACTCTGTTCCATGTCTTTCTCTTTGCTTCTGATGTTACTGGCAATCCTTGGCATTCCTGTGCTTCTAGACACATCACAAAAATCCCTGCACCGTCACGTGGCATTCTTCCTGCATGTCTGTCTCTGGGTCTCTTCTCCTTCGACAAGGACACCTGTCACACTGGATTAGGGCTCACCCTAATGACCTCATCTTAACCTGATTACAACGGCAAAGACCCTACTTCCAAATAAGGTCACATTCACGCGGACAATGAAATGGAAATTTCTGGAACTTAACAAATGTTCGGTAAGAACAAAGGGATGTCAAACCGACAATATTTCCATTTGCTTTAAGGTTATGACACTGCTTGATCTGGATAATGTCAAAGACATAGTGTACTTTGATTTAAAAAGGCATTTAACATTATCATTACTTCTACTTCATATTTCTGTTCTCCTAATTAGCTGGTTTAGGTGAATTCAGAACTGATTGTTCAATTTCCCCAAATACTGCATATTGCATATTTTGCCTATTATCACCCTTGATGGGTGGTCTATAGTGCTCCTCAGGATGATATAATAACATGGTTTGAAATTGTCTATTTTTATCAAAAAATTTATATCAGAGTATGTTTATCTAACTCGCAGATGATTCACAGACAGAAAGGGCTGATAACATAGAAAAACAAAATGAATATTTAAGCACCACTACACGCAATTGTGCTAGACCGGTATTAAATTTAAATCAATTGAATTGAACAAGGATTTATGTGCCTATTCTTCTAATTCTATAAACAGGAAAAATATGAGAAGAGGAATCATCAACCAGGTTCCAGCTCTTGTTAAGACCATGAAATTCTACTTTCCAAAATGCTTTCATTGGTGATCCTAATAATAGTACTATATTTGCAGAGACTTTCATGACTGCAAATTATCAGGAGGTAGTGAGGAAGTCCAGCTCATTCCCGCTCAGAGTGCAAAGTGAGCAAACAGGGCAAACGATCTGAAGACCTCGGTCAACATTCCGGGGGAAATCCTTGAAGAGAATACGGAGCCCAGGTGTGATTCTAGGTGCTGTATGTGTAAGGTATTAGAGTGGAATCCTGATTGAAATTGAGAGATGCAGGACTAAAATCGGTTTAAATAATAAAGAAAATATACTCGTTTATAAACCAAACATGCAAGGAAGAATTTCAGCTTCAGTCACAGTTGGATGCTAGGGCTCAAATAGTATCACCAAGACTAAGGTCCTTTTTTTTTTTCTTTTCTTTCCTTTTTTCCCCACTAGCTTTGCTTTCCTCTGCATTGGCTTTATTATAAGGGAAGCTCTCCCTAATGGCAACTTTCAGCAGCCCAGACTTAGACCTTACCAGCTTAACCACCTGAATAGAAAGTAGATACCTCATCCTGAGAAGTTTCAGTGAAAGTCTCAGGTCTAACACTCACTGACTCAAATTAGGTCAAAAGCCAGCAGTAGAACTCATGGTTCTGATACTACCTAGCAAGCAAGAGTGGGGTTTGGGAAAGGACACAACTCATGGACTACAGTAGGAGAAGGATGCGAGAGCCTACAGCTGCTAGGTAAGCAAAAACAATAAATATCTATTATACATGCAGTCCTTTCCCCTCTGGGGCCAGAGCCCATGGGGCCCTTCACACTCATGTTAAACAGAACTCAGGCTCCATGGCTTTATAACAATGCCGACAAACAAACAAAAAACACCACACATCACAGAAGAGAAGCATTGCTCCTTCTTATCCGATGAACTCCTGAACTTTTCCAGTAAAAGCAACAAAAGCTTCAGTTCGGAGGCATTTAAGTATCTAGTCTGATAGGAGTACCTTCCATCTATGAAGAATTAATTAATTAATTTAAAATTAAACAGCCCCATGTGGCCAGTAGTTACTGTATAGGAAGATAATTGAGGACGATAAGAATTGATGGAGAAAACGTAGAGCAATGTCAAAAGACGTAGCTGATCATTCTTTACATTGAGTTACTTCCACCAGAATGAGGGAGATTTCTCCAACTGAGCAAGAGCCCCTTCAGACTAGCCACTGAAATACAGACATTGGGGGTGAGGGGGACAGCAGATGGTGAGGAAACAAGGAAAAAACACGGACTGACCCCTGAGTTGGAGCCTCGCTTCAGAGACTATCATGGTCGTGAAATAACCATGACTAGGGTCCAAATTTAGATAAGACCTAAAATTATGGGTTTGTGAGAAGTTCAATGACTGCCACTCTAATTCAAGGCTTTGATCAAAAGATCTACAGACGTGCCTTAAGTGTCCGTATATGTGAAGGGTCAGCGAGGAAACATCCAAGTCTGTACCTTCCAGTCTCACTGCTTCCAACTCCCCCTCTGCTCGGCTCTTCCACAAATCTCACCTACCTAATCGCTTATAAATACTATTTTCACAACGCAAGCTGCTTTACAAAACGTTGAAATGGTTCCCTGGTGCTAAGTGCGTGAAACCTAAAACTCCTGTCTTCGATTTTAAAGCCATTTGTAACTCAGACCTCCAGTAGCCAGTCTGTTTGTTGCAGTCCCTAACGCGTACTCTACATCTTGTTTTGATCATTTTACTGTTCAACTATATACTCCATGCTCTTTTCTACTTCCAGAACTTGGCTCACGTTGATTCCCTACTAGGGTAGGAAGAAAAATGTGTCCATAAACATTTCCCTGTCCTAATCCCCAGCACCTGTGAACATGTTATCTTTATGACAAAAGGGATTTTGCAGGTATTATTAAGGATCTCAAGATGAAAAGATCATTCTGGATTATCCCGGTGGGAGCAATATAATCACAGAATCTTCTAGCAAACAATCAGGAGGGTCCCAAGGCAGAAGCAGAGGTTGCAGGGATGTGCATTAAAAATACAGTAAAAGGCCACAAGTCAAAGAATACCAGAAATCTCTAGAAGCTAGAGAGGTCAAGGCATGGATTCCCTCCTAGAAGCCTCTAGAAGGAATGTAGCCCAAGCAGTACTTTAATTTTAGCCTCATAAGAATGACCTCTAGAACTGCAAGCTAGTAAGTCTGTGTCATTTTAAGACACTGGATCCGTGATAGTTACAACGGCAGTCAGAAACAAATATACCCACCAACACCACCCTCACTAAATAATTTTCAACACCATATTCTTCGTGAAGACTTCCCTGACCTCTCTCTTTTAGGGAGATGTCCTCTATCGAGGGTTTAGATACAGAATGTTCTTTCTTTCATAGTGGGCTGTCTTGAGGAGACTCGAAACCTCTGGACAAAGGGGCACCAGAGCTAAAGCCTCACATTCTCCACTAGAGTCATGCACGATGTGTACAATGCACACTTGGTGGTTGTGTCACCTAGTCAGTCAGCTGACATTCATGCAAAGTCTGACTCACACAGAGTACTGTGCCAAAACCTGTGGGACTTCGTAAAAAGAACTAATGTCCTTGTCCCGTAGAACACTATCTTGGAAGTGATAAAACACACACTCGACCAACTAAACGAGAATCCAGGATAGGCTAAGGAAAATGACAGAGTTAAGAAGGAAAAGTTGTAGGAGTTTAGATGTGCAAGAGTTTTCTTGTGGGATTCCGAGATAATCTCACAGAAGAAGTGGAATGTTGTCCTACTTTGCTTTATCAAGTCTATGTTTGATGTCCTTCCTTCCTATCTACTTCCCTCAAACTAACCATCTTTCTCATGACACTTTGTGGAATTTTTATTTGGTTTGAGGATCTATCTATCCCTTATGAAATGGTTCTGACTCCTCTCCTCTCTCCTTCTCTTCAGTCTGTTTCCACCACCCAAGCCTACCACTTAAATTGACATCGTAACTTCTACCATCTTCATCCGCATGCTCCGTGTTCATTAAAGAGAACCTCATGCTCTCTCCTCAGTCCCCTCGCTATGCCATGAACACAAAGTTTGGCAGGCACTTTTGGAACACTGACCTCCTTATTGAGACTACCTGTGTATGTCAAGGTCGATGCATCGGCTCCCTATCAGTTAACCGAACTTTAAAAACTGATCTGTCATTTGATTAGACTGTGTAAGAAAAGGTGATTTGGCTAATTTTATGGCAAACTTCTTTAAAATGTACTGTTTCATACAATAGGGGTTCATTGTTGAAAAATTTGGGGAACAGTGGATTAAACAATTATAGAGAACACTTTACTATAGAGATTTTCAGAGCCTTTATTTCAATAACATGCACCGTAAATCTGCAAAAGGGGTACAGGAGGCAATATGTCAAGAAGTTACTTCACCACAAAATCCTAGTTTTACTGTTGCTGTTTGTTAGCGTTGTTTGTTTGTTTTGGTTTCCTCCATATCAACAATTTTGAAGATGACAGTTCGGGAACTATCAATACAGTGAAGAAAGTTCTGAAATCTCAAGAGTACTAGCTCTTTCACTAACTATCTGTGTGGCTAAAGCTTCTGGGGACTGTAATCACTGCCCCATTTATAATTGAAGGGGAAAATCAGATCATCTCTGAGGTTTCTTCCAGCTCTAACTTTCAATGATTCTATTTTCCCAGAATTAATCGAATTGCCCCGTGGTTTGGATTGTGTTCAGACAATGAACAACTTTCATTTTCAATTACACTCGATTCTAGAAAAGGCACCTCCATTTTAAATGTTGGAAGTCTTGTAACTTTATGTACATAAAAGAAGAGCTACTTACAGCACCAACTGCATATGAACATTGGCTCCTCCACAAGGGTTCAAAGGATGAATTACAAGTGATCTAATTATTGGTCACACAACTGGAGTAGTCCTCAAAAGAAGGCCATACCTCAGCTCATCTGACCTCATGAATTATCATGTTTACTGTTTGGGGATTGTTTTGTTTTGTTTTTACATAAAGTCCAATACGACCCAGAATGATTATATCATTTGCTGACTCCAATTCACAAAACTAGGCATTATTAAGTCTGCCTTAAAATGTAGTATTCTTATTAAAATTTTATTACACATGAAAAGGCATAAGACTACAAACACCCATTTACCCAACATCCATCTAAAGAAATAAAATGTTGACAATAAGGATGAAGCCCTTAGGACTCCTCCCCCTGACTGCACTCTTCCTCTTCTCCTCAGAGGTAACTGACCGTACTTTCACTAGTAAGAAAGACAAAGAAATAAAAATGGAAAGCTCTCAAGTAAATACTATTGCAACCAATCCTCCAGAATTGTCCAGGATAATTTCCGACATATCAATTTTATTCATCTCAAAATTCTATGCATGAACACATTTTGTTTCATAGGATTTTTGAAATGTTAATCACTAATAAGGATGTACTTGCTATATATTGTTACATAACTCACCTGAAAATGAGTGAGGCGTGACACAGACGTCCTCACAACATATGAGAAGAGCATCTGTCAGAAGCTTCTCATAACATCCCAGACTTTGCCC
Organism: Potos flavus; assembly: GCA_028534135.1. Classification (NCBI taxonomy): domain Eukaryota; kingdom Metazoa; phylum Chordata; class Mammalia; order Carnivora; family Procyonidae; genus Potos; species Potos flavus. Next base: position 3,426,948 of record CM052884.1, read on the forward strand.
TGATTTATCAACAGCAAAACACCATGAGTCACTTCCCCCCATTGGAGATTTCCGCCAAGCACTTTCCTCTCTTTCTTCTTCTCTCCCTCCGTATCCTCTCTCTCCCTCCCTCCAGCCTTTCTCCTTCCCTTCCTCCCTCCCTCTTTCTTCCTTTCCTTCTTTCTCTCTCTCTTCATTTTTCTTATTTATTTGTCAAAAGAAAATAAAAATTGGCTCAGCTCCCCACACTCCATTTCAGTACATAATACCTGCAGGTGGGAGGTTTAGAGATGCATCACCATCGTCCAAGTGGCCCAAGAATGTACTCAAGGTTATTACATAATTTGTGGAAATGCTGAAGAGAAGACACAGTGAGTGGGATAGGACTTGCCTTGTTCAAAATGGAATTTTACATGAACCAAATTATTCAGATGATTTGTCAACTGTGCATTTCCCTTTTCTCTAATGGCTCTAGATCCAAAGTACTCAGGTAAGAATTTAACACAGTCATGATGTATAAGAGGCAGCTTAAAACAAGGTGGGGCTTGGGGAGGAGGAAGATAAAGGATTGTTTGAACAGTCACTAAATTACCATTTCCTAATGACTAGGTTAAGATGAACTGTGTGGTTGAAGATTGAAAATATCTAGTGAGAACAGGCACAAAGTATTCCCTTAGGACTTCATAAATCTAGTCTACAGAAGAAACTATCTTCGACCTAGGGCTGAGCATGGATGTTCATTCTCATTTGATAGTATCTTCAATTTTCCCCACTATCGTTTCACAGAAAATTACACTTGTCAACAATGTGTATTTTTTTTGCCATTGATATTTACCTCCAAAAGAATAAAATTTGTCCCTAGGGGGATAAACATCATATGCCTGGTAATGAAAGAGTGTAAGACGGTAACCAGCTCCCAGGTTGAGTAGAGAAGCGACATGAAGACTGTATCAGTTCTGACCCCGAACTACAAAACTGGCTCATGCTCACACAATTCATCATTCAATCCCTCAGACTCTCACCAGAGAAACACATGGAAACTGGGTATGTGAGGGTCGCCATTTTACCTAACTGACAGACCGCTCTGTGTCATCTTTTCTGTGTATGCAAGCCTGCGTTTGGATAAAGAAAAATGGTATTTGCCTCTGATGATATACGTGGCAGGTATCCAGAGAAAGCGAATTCTTCCTGCAGGGGACTAAGGCGACACTATCTAACCTTTCGTACTCATTCTGTTCCGCACCTTCAATAGCATCTTTGCAGTCCCACAACACTGTAGAGTAAGCCTTCGTCCCACCCTGGAAACTGAAAATTTGCCATCCGCCTTTCATTTTTTGACAACGCATCCATCTCAACTCGGCCAACAAGAGAGGACACTTCTGTATATGCTTATCTCCACGTGTATAATTTACACAGAGATGTGTTCATAACAGGTAGTGTATGCCCACAAAGAAGTACTCATTCACTCACTGACAAATAGTTACAGTGAACCTAGAGTGTGACAAAGATTGCAGACACTTGGGATTGAGTGGAGAGCAAAACAATATGGAGTCCGTCTCCAGGGACGTGTCCCTCTGTTATGTCTAGAAGAGCTGAATCATGCTATGACAGCTGGAACAGGCAATTTTACTAACCAGAGTTCAAGGAAGCCTTCCCTGGACATCCTGGTTAAACTTACATCTAAGAGACTAGCTGGAGCTGGAGCTAACCAGGTGACTATTTGAGAGAAGAGTATTTCAGGCAAAAAGAAGGGCATCACAAATGGTCTGCGGTGAGGAAGACAAGACAGAACAAAAGGGGGTTGGTGAGAGGAGGGGAAGAAGGGCTCAGAAACAAGCCCCAACCCATGGTTTCATGGACAAGGATGAGTCTGTAAAGTAAACCAAGGAGGGGAAAGTAAGTCTCTGGAAAGAAGGAAAAAAAAAAAAAAGGCAAAGTCAGAGAAACCCAAGGGAAAAAAAAGTGTCTCCAGATGTAGAGAGAATTTAGTAAGAGCTGATGTTAGGAAACAGAGAGGTGTGATGAGGACTGACAAATGTTCTTGGAGATGGTTATTGCTAGTAAAAAGCTGTATTTCTCATTTCTACCATATAACCTTTGCTAAAAACAAACAGAGGGACTCCATGCCAGATGACCTCGTTCGAGCCCTTGATTACTTCTCAGTTTGCTTCTTATCAAAGGAGAGCTGAAAATTCAAACGGTGTCGCTCAAGTTTTTAACGAAAATTTAAACTACATCACTTAGGTTTTTACTACAAATTCAGTCTTTTCAAAAAAACATGTCTCAACTCCCGGCCCCGTCGGTGACTCAACGGTTTGCCTTGCCCTTTGCTACTTTTAAGACAAAGGTATCCTCAAAAAGTTTAGTCCCACAGGCAATAGGCTAAAAACACTCTGTACTCATCCATGGATGAGAAATGATAAACTACAGCCTCCTAAGCAATATATGGCATCAGCTTGAAACACATGGATTTGAGTCAGTTACTGAAAGTGTTCCTTTCATGTCACATCTATGGTGACAATATTTACCCGGGTACGGTTTTAAGATTGTAGTAAAACAAACATAGTTGAACTCTGGTTATTTCGCACAGTGAAAACATCAAAAAGACAATTAATATGTAGATACACTGTGTGTTGCCCAGGCAGGGAAATGACTGATGTTTGCATTAATGAGCAGCCCCAAACACTTGATGTGTCCTGGTGGGAAAAGACACAATCACGTCTATGGGAAAATACGATGCTCTATGGGCAGGGTGCCACGGCTCAGGTAAGTGAGAGGAAAAAATAGATTCCTGAGTGCTAAGTTTTCAAATGACAAAAACGTCATATCCATTACTGGCACACATTCATTTGAACTAAAATATAAATTATTTTCTAATTATCCTCTGTTTTCAAAAATCCATGCCATTATTCCCTTATCTTAAGCCCTAGAATAGGGGGCAATGAACACCAATTCCAGTTTCAACATCAAACCACAGAATTCCATTTCTCCGGCAATAAAATGGGGATAGTGCTGTCATCCTATTCACTTTAGAAATGCTAGATAGATTCTATGAGGTGGATGTGTGAGGTGCGAATGTACCTTGTAAACATGTTTCAATATCTGTAACAAATGCAATTGGCCATGATCATCTCACGCAGTACGTACTAAGGCAACTACTTAAAAAATCGTATTGAAAAATGCTTGTACTTGCTAAATGTTATTACTGTCCTTAAAACATGTGATTGTATGTGTCTCCGAATGGAAGAACTTCTAAGAACACGTCAACGTTATGCACGCACACTCACATATTATCTAGAGAGAATGCCTGGAGGGGGAAGAAACTAGTGCTTCTCGGTGGCAGGACTGCGTGCTCTCGTGCTGTATTCCTTCTTCCCTTCTACCTCATTGGGGACCCATCACTGTACACCGGGCGCATTGCCATCCAGAATACATAACGCTTTATAGTTTCTCTTGCAGCCAAGTGAGGCTGTTAGGCTAAATTCTGGTGATGGGATGTAAGTTGAAACAGCAGGTTTAATATGTCCTTAGAGGACAAGGGTTCTTAAAGCAAAGGTTATCTGTTTCTTCCATCCCTTCGTCGTTCCTGTTAGTTGGAATGTGTATATGATGCCTGAATGCAAGCTGATACCCTCGCCGTAAGGAAGCAAAAAGCTATATTTCTTAAAGAAGAGCCTAGATGCGGAGGGAAATGGAGCAAAAAGATAAAAGGTGTCTGGGTTCCTGGTACACAAATACCGACTCTAGATAGTCTACGCATTTTTCATGTGAGAGAGAAATAAATCTTTGTTACTTGGGGTCTTCAGTTATTCACAGGCAGATCATTAGTGTGTGTGCTTACGTTATCTCTATCTATGTGCACAACCATTTACAAACACAAGCACAAATATTAATATATATATGTACACATATCTGTACACCCGGAATGTAAAACAAAAACAAAAGACTATTTCTACTCAACTGTTTAGTGGAACAGATCCTTCAAATGTGGAATGCTCCAAAAGGCCAACAGCATTAAACTCACCGATATAACCTCTATGCACCCAATAAAACAGTCACCTGAAATTCTAATTCCAAATCTGGTGGTACCACCTCTCATCTTACAATCATCCAATGGCGCTCTAGGTCGTTGAAGATAAAGTCCAATACGACAGCAGGCACAGAGGTACCTTCCTTAGGAAGGACCTGTGTGCGAGTCCTCTCCTGCACGCATCCCAAAATCCAGCCTCACCCTGCCTCTCTGTGCACAGAGAGGCATTCTCCTCCAGCCTCTAAATCTAGCTGGCAGGTGGCTAATCGTCCTTCAGAATTCAGCTCAGATCTCAGCTCCCCTGGATGTCTTTCCACGATACTCTTCTGTAGTCATTCCCCTGCTGTCCTTGCTGGGTTAGTCCCTTCAGGCCCCTGAGGACTTCAGGCATGTGCTTATTCCTTCCACGAAAATCTAAGTATCTACTGAGTAGCAGGTACTCTCTATCGTAACCATCAAGCATACTGTGATCTATCTTCTAATCTGTTTCCAACCACCTTACAGATTATAAATACTATGTTTCCCAATTCCTTTCATGCTTATTGCCCCAGACAGATGTTCAGGGACTGATTAACTGATTAATTACTGGGAGTCCGCTCTACTCTTCAGCTGGATGACCATCCAGTACTAGTCGTAGTTCCTTGACTCCATTTATTTCATGGCCCTTCCCTTCTCCACTTCCATGGTCTCAACTTAGACAGGATCGTCCAGAGACAAAGATATCTTAAATCTCAAAATCTGAAAGCTGTCCTACTCATCCTTCTGGCCACCAAACATACCCTTAAGCAACCAATCCCTTGAATTCATGCTTTTCTCCAGTCACTAAATCCATACCCACTTCCTGCCTTTCCCGCCCAGTGGACCAAGGCAAACATTTCCATCGCCCTCATCCCAAACATTTCCATCGCCCTCCCCTGCACGTATAATGCCCTCATTCCTCTCATCTTTATGTTGTGTCACACCTACCTCATTGCTACACCTGGTTCAAATTCATCATTTGTTTACAATGCTAGGTCTACCGGAATAAGAATAGGTAGCTGGTGACAGAGGGAAGGACTTTGAGGTTAAGTGGTAGGCATCAAAACTAAAGCAGGTCATTTCTCCTTTCTATAATATTCTAAGATCTTGACATTCGGGAAAAGCCAGAGAACTAAGTCCCTCAAGTCAGAAGTAATACTAGCCTCATATTCTCATTTTGCCACTAGAGATTGTCAACCGCCGCAATTTACAGAATCATCTTCATCTTTGGCCAGTAGGGCTGGAGTCCTGCCTGGTTCTTCATCAGGCTCCGACAGTTATTACCCCATTGACTCTGGATAAATCACTTAAAAAGTTGCCTGAGAAAGTCTCTTTGAAGGGGAAGAAACAATCAACAGTCACCTTCCTTAACTATTACGTCCTAAGGGTAAGTTGTCTGAAAAGAGTCTTGTAAAGATGCTCGGACCTAAAGCAGATTCTGAATGATCACACTATTTTCAGTCCACAGGCTCTGCTCAGGAAATTCATCACTGTGTGCTGCTGGGAAAGTGACACATTTGTTTTTATTTCCCTTGCCTTTTGCTTTCATTTAAGGGATATATATTTTTTCTTTTATAGCCAACAGGTGTTTGTGCCACAGTAACGATAATGATTTTGTAAATATATAATTCATCATTTCTGGTTGCTGGATAGTGTGGTTAAGGCAATCTTTTGCTTGTTTCGTAAGAATAGTTGGAAAAGTTCATTTCTTTGGTGCCATATTCTCTTCGATCATTGGAAAAGCAACTGATTTCCTTTCCGATTTGGCATCGTGATGTATCCTCCTACTTTGGCCCATTCCCTACTTTAGAACAACCAATTCTTTTAAGATTTATTGAGGACAGGAACAGCAGCATAAGCTATAGATAGTACAAAATGGCTATTCAAGACAGCAAGAAAAGCTCTCTTCAAAGGTACAACATATAAGGTTGTATTTTAATCCAGCATTTTTTATTTTTAAAAAAAGACTCAAATTGTCCATCAGCTAAAAAGAAATTATTTGCAGTGTACTGTACCTCTTCTTCGCATAATACATATAAATTAAGTGAAAACTGGGTCGTCTCAATGTCTTTCAATGTCATACCTCTGGAGTTTGCATTTTCTATTCCTTATTCTTCTTGATAATTTAAAGTCGCTTAATAGTATTTCCCAGATACAACGTACTTTAACTCTTGTCTCTCCCATTATACATTTCACAAAGGGTTAGGCATCATGTTTTTGGTAATCTATTTTGTTTTGTTTTCTCCAGGATGAGCTCCCTCACATTTTACAAGGTTCAGGAAGAAGCCTGAAGGAGGAAAAATCAAAATCAAATGACACGAATAAATGACTTGGTCATGTCAGATTCTCATAAACTTCTGAAGAGGAACAGAACCTTGGCTTTCTAATCTCAGAGCTGCCTAAATCCCACCCATGTGGCAAGCTTCAACCTCTCGGTCTCAGGCATTTCAAAATCTATTTCTACTATCTCCTGGCTCACTCCAGCAGCACTGTCATATTTATTACAGGACCTCTGAAACCTGAAGAAATTTTAGAACAAAGATGGAACACGGGATTTTTATTTTACTCAAGGGCTAATCTTTTTAATTTCAACATCTCTTGACATGTCTACAGAATTATTGTCTGTCTTGGGTGCTTTACCTTCTGCTGTCCAATAAAAATTTCAGTTGTTTCATAGTATGAAACATGACATCTTGTATATGTATTTCTGTATTACTTGCTGAAAAGCGTTGAAAGAAACAGAAACCCATGTTACAAGCAAAGCTTCTTCAGCACGACAAAGCATATGAATTTTCAGCATTATGCAATTTCTTTTCTTCACAGGATTCTTACTGAGGATTTTTTACTTATAATAGAAAAGCAGTTACCAAAACATGCAAGCTCACAGAAACTTTCAAAAGGAGCGCATCTTATGTAAATGAAAGTATCGACCTCACAGACCCTCATTTTGCTAAAATGATGCATCTCTAATTATATGTCAATACTGTTTCTATTGTATAGTACACTTTAATATCACCTAGTTCATCAACCGAACCAGCCCCAGGCTGTGTTTTCTAATTTTAACCATCCCAATTAAGTAGTAACAAATTGTCAGCAGATGTCCATTGCCATTAAATCTGCCATTGTGTTTTCTGTCTTTAGGGCCAAAATTTATTAATTTATTATCTATACCAAATAAACCTACTCCATTAAAACTCAATCCTCCACTAAACATTTTGCTGGTCTTACATTTGTGTTTGCATAGCTAGCAACCTATCCTCCCTAAATCCTGTGACTTCTCCTTTATTATGCTTCTCCATCTAATAATAATATCAAGAGGGCACCACTAATACAACCCTTTCCTGCTCTCCTTATATCCTTCAGCACGCTGGTTCTTGCTCTCTGGCTAACTCCTCTTCACTCCTTCTAAGGAAAGCTTGAGTCATCTAAAAGGCTGAGCAAATGGCCATCATTACATTGCTTCTCGACTCTAGGAAGTTCAAGATTCTTATTTCCTGTATAGGTGGTGCTCCATGAACTTAACCTCCCACCCTTCAGCACTGTATTTGCTAGCCACAGAATAGCACCGCTTGGATAGTATGCAATCCAATCACTTTTCACACAAAACTTCACCCAGGGAAGTCACCTGCAACCCCACCTAGCATGTAAATGAAGTCTTCTCACCTCTGTGTACCTGCATAAACATTGTAAAAAAAAAAAAAACAACAACCCATTTGAAGAACATTAGACTTCTGATTGAGATAGCTCTTTAAGTCTAGAGAAACCACTGAAGTTGGGTGATACAGCAATGTTGGACCAAATACAAAAAGAGAACATTATAATGTTGCAAACCGCTAAAGAACATTTGGGTCATTTCCAGGTTTGTGCGGTTGTTAATAAAGCTACTAGCAATATTCTTGTGCAAATGCTTTTATGAACATCACACTTATTTCCCTTGGGTATATTCCCAGGAATGAAATCATGAGGTCATAGGGTAGGAATATGTTTAACATTATTAGCCAGTGCCAAAAAAGCTTTGCCAAGTCGTTGAACCAAATCCATCCTCTATTGTATGTATGGAGTTTTATTTGCTCCCCATCCTTGCCAACATTCAGCACTGCTGGTCTTTCCAATATGACTTATTCTGTAATGGTACATCATCATGGTTTTAGTTTACGTTTCCCTGAAGACAACCATTTTAAGTGCCTTCTACACTTTTTGTCGACTTACAAAAATGTGTGACCGAGATTTCTGCCCATGTTTTCACTGAGTATTCTTTTTATTGAAATACAGGAATTCCTTATATGCTGTAGATACAAGTCCTTTATTAGATCTAGGCATCCCCAACTTACGGATGGCCTTTTCACTTTTTGCCTTTCGATAATGTTTTTAATTTTGATGAAATCCTATTTAAACTGTTTCCCGTTATTGCTAGTGCTTACTATGCCCTTAAGAAATCTTCGCCTTCCCTAAGATCATGAAACTATTTTGCGGTTTGTTCTACAACTTGTATAATGTTAGCACTTACATTCACCCTTACGATCCATCTTGGATTAATTTTTGTTTATGTAGGAGATCAGTGTGAGGGTTCATTTTTTTCCCATATGAAATATCCCGTTACTGCAACACCACTTTATTGAAAGTTCTTTTGCTCCTTATGGAATTGTCTGGGTGCCCTTTGTTCAAAAATCATATGTATATTTGGGCCTATTTCTGAAGTCTCAATTCTGTTCTATGAATCTATTTGTCTGTTATAGTGTCAGTACCCCACTGTGATAATTACCGCCGCTTTATAATAAGTGTTGAGTCTGGCATGTTCTCCAACATTCTTCTCTTCCTTCAAGACTATCTTAACTATTCCAGCCATTTTGCATTTTGTATAAGTTTTAGAGTCATCTGCATCTAGCTGTATTTTGACTGAGATGCCTTAAACCGATAGATCAATGAATAGAGACTGACATCTTAGTAAGTTTCCAAATCCATGAAACATAGCATACCTCACCATTTGTTTAAGTCTTCCTTTATCTCTCTTAACAAAATTTTATAGTCTTGAGTGCAGAGAACTTGTATATCTTCTGTTAATTTTTTCCCAGGCATTTCGGTCCTATAGCTAGCCCAGATACCTAGGTACCCTAGATATTTCCTAGATATTATTTATTGTTATTGAAAATGGTGGGTTAAAAAATTATTTATAGTTATGTATTGCATTTTCCAATGGTTTGCTGGCAGCACATAGACTTGTCCATGGTGACGCAGTCAATAAAAATGATAAAGTTAAGGATATTTCCCCATGACTAATGGTCTCTCACCTGGACTGGTAATAGATTTGCATTCATCCTGCTAGCCAGATTATAATGAAAATTTTCTAATCATTTCTTGCTTTCAGGATTGCCAACTCAACACCGAAATGATAGTAGAGCCATTATTTTTCTTTTTTAATTGATATGAGTTTGCACTCCCAAAGATACTAACTTATCAAATGCTTTCCTCCAGAAAATATCAGGGAAAATACTTAAGGGACACTTTATAGTGATTTGTTCTTTTCACCATTTCAAGTACACAAACAAAAACCCTGATCGATAATCTTTAAAGATCGTCCCTGAAGTTCCCTGTAGCTCTAGGGGCCTAGCATCACATGAATGACACAATTTAGACAAATCCAGAAAGGGATCTGACAGTGGAAACACCACGTATTTACTTATAATTGCTGAATCAAGGGGCGCCTGGGTGGCTCAGTCATTAAGCATCTGCCTTTGGCTCGAGTTATGATCCCAGGGTCCTGGTACTGAGTCCTGAGCCCCTGCATCACATCGGGCTTCCTGCCTAGCAGGAAGCCCGCTTCTCCCTCTACCACTCCCCCTGCTTGTGTTCCCTTTCTCGCTGTGTCTGTCAAATAAATAAATAAAATATTTAAAAATAAATAAATAAATTTCTCAATCAAAAGTATGTGGCTAAAGGCATTTGGCTAAACTCAAAATACATAAACTCTCACAGAGTAAGAGATGAACTGTTTGGTGTTTGAAAAAAAAAAATACATACTTCTCTAATATCTGGGGGAAGCAATATTCTAATTCTTTTTATTCTACTATTTGTGTCATATAATAGCCCTAAGCTCTAAGCCAAATGGAAGGGATATCTATAGTAAAATACAAAACTGTAAATTACAGCATAAGATACATAACTTTAAAAATATATGGTGGTGACTTCTGGTTTCTGGGTCAGCATATGTTTGGAAGTTGCTACTCTGCCTCGACATCAATTAAAATGCCGAACAAACTGAAAAATCAACTAACTCTTCTCAGATCCATAAGAGAAGTGACATCCCAGGGCAAATTTCTGCTTCCAAAATTTGAGAGGTTTGCGGTAAAAACAGAGAAGCACAACAAATTATAGCAAAAACCCATGAACAGAAAGTTCCAAGAGCCAGTAGTGGGGCAGGAAAATCTCAACTGTAATGGACGAATTGCTGGAGGCTCCTTGTGTTCAAGTCTGAGAGATTATAAATCACAGGGAGTCTAGTCATGGGGAGGGGTGCGGGGGGGGGGGGGAGGCATCTTTAAGTTTTACCTCCTGAAGCTCTACCAGGTTCTCACAGAATATCAGAGAAAAATGCCCTAGTGCTTCTAGTGAGGAAAATTTCAAAATGAGCCATTTTGAAATATACTAGAACATTCTCTTCTTAACAAGGGCCTGCCCATAGGAGAAACTACTTCACCTGAGCCTAGCCAGCTGAGGCTTTATCAGAGCCTAACTGACACGCAGGAAGAGAAAGACCCAAGCTCAGACAACTCTAGCCCTCCATGTGGAGAAAGGAAAATACCCAACTCCAGGCTACGTGAACCATCCTTTTCCACCTAAGGTGGGAGGGGGGCACACAGAAACTGAGATTTGTGAAGTTCATAGTCTGGAGGCACAGACTCACAAAAAGACCAAGAGCTAATCATAGGAAGATAGAATGTCTCCTTTCCCCTACCCCTTACCACCACATTACTAAAGACTAGTTTATACAGGACATCTTGTCTATCAGGAAAAAATTAGAAAGCATATTAAAAAGCAAGAAACACAGTTTACAGATATAAAACAAGTATCAGAACCAGATACAGATAGATACGGCAGGGATTCTGGAATCATCAAACCAGGAATTTAAAACAATTCTGATTAATATGCCACGTGACATCTAATGCATACCATAGGTATCATATAAGAGCAGATGCACAGTGTAAGCAGACAGAAATACCAAGAAAAAAAAAAATGCTAGATCAATAAAACCACAACATAAGTAAAGAGTGCCTATGATGGCTTTGTAAGCAGACCAAAGATGAGGAAAGAATCTCTGAGCTTGAAAATATCTCAATAGAAACGTCCAATAACAGAAAGGGAAGAGGGGAAAAAACTGCCACAAAAAAAAAAAAAAAAATTATCCAAGAACTGAGGGATACCTACAAAAAATTTAACAAAAATGTAATGGTAATACCAGAAGGAAAACAAAGAGAGAAAGGAACCAAAAAAAAAAAAAAAAAAAAAAAAAATTTAAAACAATAATGACTGATAATGTACAAATCCCAGATCCAGGAAGCTCAGAGAACACTAAGCAGGATAAATGCCAAAAGAAATATCTATGCATATACATATCATATTCAAACTACAGAAAAACAAAGAAAAAATACTAAAAGCTGCCAGAGTGAGAGTGGGGGGAACTTAACCTACAGAGGAACAATGGTAAGAATCACATCTGACTTATCTCAGAAACCAAGCAGGAAAGAAGAAAGGGGAATAAAGTACCTGAAGTGTTGAGAGAGAAAAAAACCCATCAACCTAGGATTCTTTGCCCTGTGAAATTACCCTTCAACAGTGAAGGACAAATACTTCCTCAGGCAAACAAAAACTGGTATAATTTATTGTCAGTAGACCTGCCATGCCAGAAATGTTGGAAGAAATTCTTGAGACAGACAGCAAATGGTATAGGTCAGAAACTCAGATCGACATAAAGAAAGGAATGGCATTAGAAAAGTAATCAATGGAGGTAAAATAAAAACCTTATATTTCTGATTCTTAATTGATCTAACAGATAAGTTTGTTCAGAATAATAATAGAAATAATGTGTCTGATTATATTTGCTTATATATAAGTGAAAAGAATAATGGCAGTGATACAAGGAACGAGAGGGAGGAATTAGAAATATTTTGAAATTATAAGGTAATTATATTACCCTTAAAGCAATACAGTGTTACTTGCAAGTGGATCTGGACTTATAAAAATAAATTGCAAACTCTAGGACAACCACTAAAAAATAAAATAACAGAATAAGAGGTAACTAAGAGAGAAAATGGAATCTTATGAAATGCTCAATTAAAACCAGAAAAGGGAGAAAAAGACCACAAGAAAAACAGACAAATACAAAAATGAACTATTGGGACTTCATCAAGATCAAAAGCTTTTGCACAGCAAAGGAAACAGTCAACAAAACCAAAAGACAACTGACAGAATGGGAGAAGATATTCGCAAATGACATCAGATAAAGGGCTAGTATTCAAAATCTATAAAGAACTTCTCAAACTCAACACCCAAAGAACAAATAATCCGATCAAGAAATGGGCAGAAGATATGAACAGACATTTCTGCAAAGAGGACATCCAAATGGCCAAGACACACATGAAAAAGTGCTCCACATCACTCGGCATCAGGGAAATACAAATCAAAACCACAGTGAGATACCACCTCACACCAGTCAGAATGGCTAAAAAAAATTAGCAAGTCAGGAAACGACAAATGTTGGCGAGGATGCAGAGAAAGGGGAACCCTCTTACACTGTTGGTGGGAATGCAAACTGGTACAGCCACTCTGGAAAATAGTATGGAGGTTCCTCAAAAAGTTGAAAATAGAAATTGAAAATAGAAAATAGAAATTGAAAATAGAAAATACCCTATGACCCAGCAAACACGCTACTGGGTATTTACCCTAAAAATATAAATGTCATGATCCGAAGGGGCACGTGTACCCAAATGTTTATAGCAGCATGTCCACAATAGCCAAACTAGGAAAGAACCTAGATGTCCATCAACAGATGAATGGATAAAGAAGGTATGGTATATATATACAATGGAATACTATGCAGCCATCAAGAGAAACGAAATCTTACCATTTGCAATGACGTGGATGGAACTAGAGGGTATTATGCTAAGCGAAATAAGTCAATCAGAGAAAGACAATTATCATATGATCTCTTTGATATGAAGAATTTGAGAGGCAGGGCTGGGGTGTTGTGGGGGGTGGGGGAGGGAAATGAAACAAGATGGGATCGGGAAGGAGACAAACTGTAAGAGACTCCTAAACTCACAAAACAAACTGAGGGTGGCTGGGGGGTAGAGGGGGTGGGGATGGGGTGGCTGGGTTATGGACCCTGGGGAGGGTATGTCCTGTGATAAGTGCTGTGAAATGTGTAAGCCTGATGATTCACAGACATGTACCCTGGGGCAAATAATACATTATATATCAATAAAAAAGAAAAAGAAAAACAGACAAATAATAAGGGCAACAACAGAAAACAGTAACAGATATAATAAATATTAATCCAACTATACTAATAATCATTTTGAACATCAGGGGTCTAAATGCACCAATTAAAAAAGAGACTGGCAGACAGGATTAAAAAAAACAAGACAACTAAATGTTGTCTACAAGAAACCCATTTTAAATATAAAGAAACAGATTAAAAGTAAAGGGATAGAAAAACACACTTCATATTAACACTGATCAAAAGAAAACAGGAGTAACTATATTAATTTCAGAAAGAAAAGACTTCATATCCAGGAAAGTTATCAGAGATAAAGAGGGGCATTATTATAACAATAAATGGATCAATTCTCCAAAAAGACATGACAATCTTTAACATGTATGCACCTAACAACAGAGTGTCAAAATACATGAGGCAAAAATTGACAGAATTGTGAAGAAAAATACATAAATCCACTATTATATTTGGAGATTTCAACATCCCTCTATTAGAAATGGATTGATCCAGCCACCAGGATTAGTAGGACATATATGAACTCAACAACACTATCAATCAACTGGATATAATTGACATCTATAGACTACTTCATCCAATAGCAGAATACAGATTCTTCTCAAGTTCACATGGAACATTCACCAACATAGACCACATTCTGAGCCACAAAACACATTTTAACAAATTTAAAAGAACAGAAATCATTGGCGTCAGCTCTCAGACCACAATGGAATTAAACTAGAAATCAGTAATAGAAAGATAACTGGGAAATATCAAAATACTTGGAGATTCAACAAAAACACTTCTAAAAAACACATGAGACAGATTTCAAGAGAAATTTTAAAATATCTTGCACTCTATGAACATGAAAACACAACTTAACAAAATTTGTGGGATACAGTGAAAGCAGTGCATGGAAAACATATATAACACTGAATGCATATATCAAAAAGAAAGAACCAGGAGATCTAAAATCAGTAGTCTAAGCTTCCACATTAGAAAACTAGAAAAAAGAAAAAGAGCAAATTAAATCCAGAGTAAGCAGGGGTGCCTGGCAGCTCAGTCAGCGAAGCATCTGACTCTCGATTTCCGCTCAGGTCATTATCTAAGGGTCCTGTGGGGTTGAGCCCTGCAGTGAGCGCCGTGCTTGGTGGGGAGGTCTGCTTGAGATTCCTTCCCTCTGTACCTCCCCCCACACATGCTCTCTCTCCCCTTCTCTCTCTCAAATTAATAAATAAATCATTTTTTAAAATCCAGAGTAAGCAGAAGAAACAAAATAATAAAAACTAGAGAAATCTTTTTTACAATAAAAAACTAATAGAGAAAATTAACAAAACCAAAAGTTGGTTCTTTGAGAAAACTCAACAAAACTGATAAGCCTCTAGCCAGGCTTACTAAGGAAAAAAAGAGTATACAAACTACTAATATCGAAAATGAGAAAAGAGCACTACAGATTGCATGGACATTAAAAGGATAATACAGGAATACTATGAAACACTCTGTGCCCATAAATTTGATAATCTAAATGAAATAGACCAATTCCTTAAAAGACACAATTCAGACAAGAAAAAAAATACATGATTTGAATAGGCCCATATCTATTAAAGAAATTGAATAAATAATTAATAACCTTCTGAAACAGAATGCACCAAGCCCAGAAGGGTTCACCAATGAATCCACCAAACATTTAAGTTAGAAATTATACTAGTTCTCTACAATCTCTTTCAGACAGAAGCAGAGGGAATTCCTAAGTCATTATATGAAGCTGCAGTACACTCATACCTAATATTAAAACCATATAAAGGCATTAAAAGAAAAGAAGACATTACAAGAAAACCACAAACCAGTATTTTTCATGAACAAAGATGCAAAAATCCTGAAAATATTATCAAATAAAACAATGCATAATAAGAATTATACACCACAACCAAGTGGGATTTATCCCTGCTATGTAAGGTGGTTCAACATTCAAAAATCAGTTAATGTAATCCATCATCACATCAGGTTAAAAAGAAAAAAAATAACACGATCATATCAATAGATGAAGAAAAACCATGTGACAGAATTCAATACCTATTCACGCTAAAAACAAACAAAAATAAACCCTGTCAGTAAACTAAGAAAAGAGAGAAACTTCCTTAACTTGACAAAGAATACCTTTAAAAATCCTACAGTTAATATCATACTCAGTGGTAAACAATTAGAAGATCAAGAACTAAGGCAAGGGGATCCTCCTTACAACTCCTTTTCTAACACTGTACTCAAAGTTACAGCTAGTGAAGAGAAGAAAAGTAAAAATTATAATGATTGGAAAGGAAGAAATAAAACTGTCTTTGTTCACAGGTGACATGACTGTCCATGTATAAAATCTGAAAGAATTAAAAGGCTATTCCTGGAACTAATCCACAATTATAGCAAGGAGACAGGATATAATGTTAATACACAAAAGTCAATCACTTTCCAATATACCAGCAACAAACAAGTGGAATTTGAAATTTAAAACACAATACCACTTATGTTAGTACCCAAAAAAATACTTAGGTATAAACCTAACAAAGTATATACAAGAGCTATATAAAGAAAACTAAAATCTCTGATCAAAGAAATAAATGGAGAGATATTCCATGTTCAAGGATAGGAAGTCTCCATAATGTTATTACCTTTTCCCAACTTGATCTATGAAGCATTCCAAATCAAAATGCCAGCAAGTTATTTCGGGGTTTTTGAAAACCTGATTCTAAAGTTATATGGAGAGGCAAAAGACTCAAAATAGACAATACAATATTGTAGGAGACAGTAAAGTTGGAGGACTGACACTCCCCAACTTTTGAGACTTACTATAAAGCTACAGTAATCAAGACAATGTGGTATTAGAAAAAGAATAGACAAACATAACAAAATACAGAGTTCAAAAACACACCTCTATAAATATAGTCAACTGATTTTTGACAAAGAAGCAAAGACAATAAAATGGAGAAAAGATAGTATTTTCAATAAATAGTGTTGAAACTGGACATCCACATTCAAAAAAATAAACTAAACACAGATATTACACTCTCCATAAATCTTAACTCAAAATGGATCACAAACCTAAATGTAAAATACCAAACTATAAAACTCCTAAAAGGTAACAGGAGCATATCTACATTACCATGGATTTGGTGATGTCTTTTTAGACACAACATCGAAGACATGATCAAAGACATGATCCATGAAAGAAAGAAAGAATAAGCTGGACTTCATTAAAATACAAAATTTCTACTCCACAAAAGACACTGTCAAGCCTTGGTGAAAACACTTATAAAATACATATGTGATAATGGCTGTTATACAAAATATACAAAGATGACTTATAACAGTAAGAACACAACCTGATTTAAAAATGGTCCAACAGCATCACAGACATCTCACCAAAGAAGATACACAGGTGGCAAATAAACATATGAAAAAGATGAGCCGCATCATCTGTCATCAGAGAAATGCAAATCATAACTACATTGAGATACCACGTATTTATTAGACTAGCCCAAGTCCAGAACGCTGACAACTGAAAATGTTGGTGAGAATGTTGCACAACAAAAACTTTATTTTATTCATGGTGGGGGGTGGGGGGGGCAAGCAAAAATGTCACAGCCTCTTTGGAAGACAGTTTGATGGTTTCTACAAAACTAAATGTAATCTTACCATATGGTTGACCCAGCAACCATACTCCTTGGTACTTACTCACAGAGTCGAGAACTTATGCCCACACAAAAGTTGCACATGAAAGTTTACTACAATTTTATTTACGGTTGACAAATTTGGAAACAATCAAGATGCCCTTCAGCAGGTGAATGGATAAATAAACTTCAGTCCATCCAGACAATGGGATATTATTCAGTGCTGCAAAAGAAATGAGCTATCAAGCCATGACAAGACATGGAAGAATAAAGGCATATTACTAAGTGAAAGGAGCCAATCTGAAAAGGCTACATAGTGTAAAATTCCTGTTATTTGACATCTCATAAAAGGCAAAACTATGGAGACAGTAGGAAGATCAGTGGTTGCTAAGGGATAGAGGGGAATGGAGGGATGAATACGCAAAGCACTGATAATTGTTAGGACAGTGAAACTCCTCTGTATGATGCTATAGTGGGGGATATATGTTACTACATATTTGTCAAAACCTATAGAATGTACAATACCAAGAGTAAGTGGTAATGTAAACTATGTGGGTTCATCATTTATAACAAATACCACTCTGGTGGGGATGCTGTTAATGGAGAAGGCTATGCAGGTATAGGTACACAGGGTAGATGGGAAATATCTACACCTCCCACTTCGTTTGCCATGAACCTAAATTTGTCTCACAAACAGGCTATTACGTTAATGCATAGAGCACATATTTAAAATTTGGGCATTTTGCTGTATGTAAGTTATATTTCAATAAAAATACATCATGAAATATGTACACAGAAAACACTTAAGTCCCCCATACGATAATTTTTCTCAAGGAAAAGATACCAAGAAATATGAGAACAAAAAATATTGGAATACGGTATGACAAGGAAATCAATCCACACTATGAAAACCTGAGTCATTCAAATGTATTTTTTAAAAGATAATTAAGCTTTACTGCATCTCCAGAAAGAGTTGAAATGAAACAATGTAATCTAGAAGAATATAGTTTTAAATATAAAAGTGGAAATGTCCTGCATGTGCGAAATTTAGTAGCAACTCAAAGCATGTGGTTTCCATGGAGGAAAAAATAGAACAAGTGTGGGAGAGTTTCATGTATTGTAAATTAATTCAGACACAATTAAAGGACTTGCACTTTGTCTCCGTAACGCCAAACAACTGTTACAGGGAGAAAATTCAAGCAACCAGTTGTTTAATCTATTCTGTGTTAAAAATCCTATTTTCTTCCCCAAAGAACTGCTTTAAAGTATACGTAGCCATTTCCTTAAATATAAAAGAGCCTGGAATATGTATTTACAAGAAAACTTTTTGATAATCAGATGGACCTTCCCCTCATAAAAAATTATATACAAAATTTTGCATATTAATAATTCATGAGTTCCTAAAAGATATCCATCTATCTTTGATTAAGAACCTCTATGTAGTCAATGTATGATTTTTGGTAACTTCTATCATATTTTAACAAAACATGCATAATTATGAATCTGTTAGCCATAATTAACTGCATGGTTCAATTTAGAAAAAAACTAATACTAATATATTTATACTCAAACATGTAATACCTATAGAAAATCTGAAGAAGAATCTTGATGTTTCTAAGGATAAGGCACTTTTTTTCTAGAACATCTGTATTTTCAGGTTATGCTATAATCTCCCATGAGATGCCTAAATAAATGCAGTATGTTTTAAGAAAATATATGAAACTTATTTTCATCACCAATCAAAAAAACATTGTTGAGTCTTACACTTAACCAAAATACTGTGCAAGTATTATTTTTCCAAAAAGCTACTGTCATTCTTCTAAAGGAGAAACCTGGAAATTTAGGCATTAAGGAAAATAAACAATCCTGAAGCTATGGAATTTAGGGACTTTTCAAACAGAGTTGTACTTTCAAAATCAAACAGAAGGAATAGCTAAAAAGAAACAATATGCCTTGCCTTCTCTTTGGATATCCTAGACCTAGGACTTCCGTACTTAAAAGGTGAGTCTCAGACCTCCAGAATTTTTAGAAGTATTTTCAGGACAGCAACAAGGTAAAACTTGTTTTC
This sequence comes from Potos flavus, assembly GCA_028534135.1. NCBI lineage: Eukaryota > Metazoa > Chordata > Mammalia > Carnivora > Procyonidae > Potos > Potos flavus. The sequence goes on from CM052884.1 coordinate 3,446,189, forward strand.
AAAGTAATACCACGACATCATTTGCCTTGTTCGCTGTGTTGACATTTTCATGGATAGTGCAGGAACGATGATGGATAAAGCTGCTATCGCCTTAACACAAATCAAGGCAGTGGCCCCAAACTGTAACGGATGTGCAAAAGGGCCCGTTTTCCATTACGGTCATGAAAGCATTCACATGTATCTTGATTACGAAGGGGGGGTCCTGCAAAGACTGTTCAGATACACACATTTTAACCCAACCTCCAGCACGTGTCCAGTGACCTGTCCTCAAATTCTGATTCCATTCTTTAGAAAGTAAACTTTCAAAAGACAAAAATAAAAGCTGGGTAACATTAAGTAGATGCCACCAAAGTTCCAAACACAGAAAAGCGTTAACTAAATGTACTTAACAATGATTCTATCCATTGGGATTATTAAAAAAGAATTTTCATTACCAAGTTCTCAAGCTTTGTACGGCCAGACTCCATTTCATTCTACTGTTGCCTGACCATATCCAGTTTTGTCCGCTCAAATGCACCACCTCCCTATCTTGATTCAATCTAAATTTGACCTTAACTGAAAGGTCTCTAAAGAAACAATGATATAGAATTTCTTTGTATCACATTTCGTCTTTGCATGACCCACAATGGCTTTATATTACACCACAACATAAAAGCAAGGCCACTGGGAATCTTACAGCATTTCCCCTGGAGGCCAGTTAATTTTAGTTTACCACACCAAAGAAGGATTTGTTTCTCATAAATTTCCCACAACAAATTTCAACTTAACCAGAACTGAACTTCCTTTTCAGACAAAACCATGAACGTTTGGTCGGTGTTCATTTTTAATATTCGTAGTCCTCAGGCCCTGATGGAATCTGTTGCTAACCATCCCAAGGTAAGCCAGCTTTTTAAGACTTTGCTACCTACTTTGGAACTGCTGGATACCGACTCAGACGGAGATTCAGGATTTTCTTTAAAACGTCTTTGTAGGGCAGTGTTAGGTTCACAGCAATACTGAGTGTAAGGTACAGAGGTTTTCCATATATCCCTTGCCTTCGCACATCTATAGCCTCTCCCATTATTAATGCTCCCCCCCCCCGACCAAAGTGGCCCATCTGTTATGACTAATGAACCTACAGTGACACCATAATCACCCAAAGTCATAGCTTACACTACCATTCACTCTTGGTGCCATACATTCTGTAGGTTTTGACAAACTCATCATGACATGTATCTCTTATTACGGTATCATACAAAGTAGTTTCACGGCCCTAAAAATCCTCCATGCTCCACCTTTTCATTCTCCCTTCCTTCCAAACCCAACAACCACCGATCTTTTTATTGTCTCCACAGTTTTGCTTTTTTTTCAAAACGTCATTCAGTTGGAAGTATACACTAAGTAGCCTTTTCAAGAGTGGCTCCTCTCACTTGGAACTATGCCTTTAAGCTTCTTCCATGTCTTGTCATGGCTTGATAGCTCATTTCTTTTTAGCACTGAATAATATCCCCTTGTCTGCATGTACTCAAGTGTATTTATCCATTCACCTACTGAAGGACATCTTGGTTGTTTCCAAATTTGTCAACTGTGAATAAAGCTGCCGTAAGCAACTGTGTGCAAGCTTTTGTGTGGACATAAGTTCTCAGCTCTTCTGAGTAAGTACACCAAGGAGTGTGTTTGCTGTTGCTGGATCAATCATATGGTGAGATTATTTAGTTGTGTCCGAAATCACCAAACTGTCTTCCAAAGGTCTGTACCATTTCGCACTCCTGCCAGCGACGAATGAGAGTAGGATTTTTTTTTTTCAATAAAAATTCTGAAATTGATCATCAACTAAATAGCAAAGGAAACAAAATCCCCAAGGGCAGGGAAAAAGCTAGAAAAAGACAAAGGGTTTTCTGTGAAGTACTACCTCTTAATGCACCATCAAACTATAGCATGGTCACACTTGGGGAAAATTGTCTGTAATTGCTGGCAAGCCGTCTTGTAAGAACACTCACAACAAAGTATCCCATAATTCCCAGGTAATAATATAAAAATGAAAGAGCTATTGCAGAACATTTTCATGCAGGAAAAGAAGCATTTTTTCCTTCCCAGTTTCAAAGCCCTTTTTTGTATCACAAACTAACTACAAAAGGCAAACTGAAGGAACCAGAATTCTTCTCACCACCATGCAGAAAACTTTCAAATCACTCATAGTTATCATGGTTTATTGAACCTAAGATTCTTTCTAAGCAATCAAACTTACTGGATAGCGAGACAAAGCCAGAGTTACTGATATGAATAGTCTCAAAACAATCAAACAAACAAAAACGCTAAACGAACTATTCCCCACTTGACCTACATGCTGTCCTTGGGGGAAAGCTGTGGTCACTTTCCCACAACGCGGAGGGCAGATCTGGGGAACTTTCCCGGACTTTCCCTGTGTCATATCCAAAATGGAGACGAGTAACCTCCTGAAAGTGTTTATCACAAGTTTTCTCATCTGCTTTCCTTACCTCCCATGACAATGGCAGTTTTCAATTCCTGTAATGTCCCAATATTGCATTGTGTTGATCAGATGTTTAGAATATGTAATCATCGATTATTTTGTTAATAAACATCTCTATCCTAGTAACTCAGAAGTTTTCACAAACCTCTTTGGAGAAGTTACCATAACTATTATTCTGTGAGAAGCACTTCGACGTCAGAATACTATAAATTCTCACATGGATTAATTTTGATATGAAGAGGTTTTCGTTTTTTTTTTAAGTTGTTTTATATGTATAACAAATAACTATCCACTTATTGTCCTGACACATTTCAAGCATGAGAAAAGGTATTAAAGAAAGCTAAATAAAGACAAAATTTCTATACCATCTTATGACAAAGCCCATGGTTTTTTTTGTTTGCTTGTTTGCTTTAAGATTTTATTTATTTATTTTTCAGAGAGAGCACAAGCAGTGGGAGTTGCAGGCAGAGGGAGAAGCAGACTCCCCGCTGAGCAAGGAGCCGGATGTGGGACTTGATCCCAGGACCCTGGGATCATGACCTGAGCCGAAGGCAAACGCTTAACCGACTGAGCTACCCAGGCATCCCAAGCCCATGTTTTATTTAAATCCCTAATCTACTACTGATTTAATATATTCAATCGGAGAGTGAGGTCTCAAATATGGATATGAGAAAACATCAGATTGTTATGACATAGTCCCTTGAGGAAAAATGGGTACAATACCAATTGATATCAAAAATAATAAAAGTGCAATGATCTAATTTTCTAGGTAGCTCTGACTCTGGAATGGCCCCTATTCTGGGGGGTAAAAAAAAAAAAAAAAGACATAGAAGCATTACTATTTTGCACTTCAGAAGCCTAGGTTACTGAAGTGTCTCAGGTGACCTAAGTAAATTAGACAGCAAAGTAATTTCATAGCAGGAGTGTTGGAAAAGCCCGGCAATGAGGCACAGAGCCACACCACGATACGAGGCACAAAGACGGGGCTAGAAAACGTCATTGCCATTTCACGTAGTTCATTAGGAGTCAGCGAACGGGGACAGATAGAACCCCTGGCTCATTTATTTGCTTTAATGCCTGAACACGACGGAACAAAAATAGACTCTAATAAAATGATTTCTAATGGAAAGCTGACTCATTACTCTATCTGCCAGAGCATTAATTAATATGGCATCGTTCGGATGTCAGACTTCGTGTGTTAGCTCAAACTGCCATAACAAAATACCATAGACTGGGTGGCGTAAACAACAGAAAGTTGTTTTTTTTTTCCCCCGTTCAGGAGGCTAGAAGTCTGGGATCGGGGTGCCAGTATGGTGAGGCTCTTGGTGAGACCTAGGGAGGGCTCCTTCTGGCTTGCGGACAGCTTCCTCCTCACCGTGTGCTCATGGGGCAGAGAAAGGCCTGGTGTGTGATTCTTACTGCTGTGGCGGTCATGTAGGACCAGGACGCCATGGTCCTACATGACTTCATCATGTAGGATTTTGTCAATCACCTACTTAAAGGCTCCATCTACACAGTCTCCCTACACAGTCACAAGGGAAGGGGGTAGGTCTTCAACATATGAATTTGAGGGTGGGGGGCGGGCAACATAATTCAGTCCATGGCACTTGGAGAGTTGAGACCACCATGCATCACTGGCATAAAAAAAAGTCCAAATAAGACAAGATCCATTTGCCCAAGACTGTTGTAGCTAGAGTGACAACACAGCAGTGGTTAGCTTCACGCAAGCAAGCTTAGCCAAGCAATTTCAAGAAAGTACAGGGTTTCGAATCCTTTGGAGAGACGGCCGTAATTAAAATTTATTAAAAAACAATAATAAGGGAACATTTACAAGCATCTTAACAGAAACCTATGTATAACTATTACAATAATTACCTAAGTGTTAGCATATGTACAGCAATATGCACCAAAAACGCCATAAAAATAATTCAAGCTTGGATACTAAAAGCATCATCAAAAAGACATTAGGCAAAAAAACAAAAACAAAACAAAACAAAAAAAAAACCACGACATTAGGGAAATGACACTGGGGCTTCCTTGTTACAAAAGAGACATTATCAAGTGTATTGTCTCTCATTTAGACCTTGCTTCAGGAGCCATGTACTAAATATAGTGATAAACTCAATTTTTCTCAAATTAATCTAAAAATTCAGTGCCATCCGAACCACAATCCTAGATAACTATTTTAAAGGACTCAACGAATTTACTCAAATTTATACAAAATAATAGAGACCCCAAAATAATGACGTCATGTGAACAGATGTAAGACACACAGCACAGTAACAATTTCTGGAAATGTGAAACACACACAAAACACTACAGGCTCTGTAAGAATCCATCTGTACCCGAGGCAGAAAACTGACTGTGGGATGTACAGTATGGGAGCTGGAGCCAGAGATGAAGAAGAAATGATAAATAATCAAATGAATAAAGTATGAAAAGAAGGGCTTGGCACAGACTGATAACAGAAAAGGGTTATAAGCTGAGAATGTAACGTGTATCATTAATTCAGTTCTCCTGTGTAAAGCAACTTGCAAAACAAAAAAATGAATGAAATAAGATTCTATTTTTATAAAGGAACACTTTGACAACATTACTTATTGACCTAGAGCATATATGTAGGCACAGAGGGTTCGTTATGCACTAAGACAATCAGGACTGTGGCAGAAGTCCCTTGGCAATTACTCTATGTCTAAAGAAAACAAAAACACCAATTTAAAAATCAGGCTGCAGTCAGAGCTACCCTAAAGACATGCCAGTGAAAGATTCGTGATCATATGTCCAAACAACAAGGCTAGAGGATGAGGAAATATTTTTTGGAATTGCAAATTGTATTAGGGAAAAAAATGCTAAAAAGTAAAAGAAAACTATGGGAATAAGAAACAATAAAAGGGCTCGCCTGTATTTTGACTGTTTAACTACCAGCTAGGAAAAGTAGGGAGTGAGTGAGAAAGGCACAATTTCCTAATTACAACTACAGAAATCTTATAGACCTCAAACAGAACTTTTAAAGCTACATGATATGAGAGACTGTGGACTCTGAGAAGCACACTGAGGGTTTTGGAGGGGAGAGGGGTGAGGGGTTGGGTGAGCCTGGTGGTGGGTAATAAGGGGGGCACGTATTGCATGGAGCACTGGGTGTGGTGCATAAACAATGAATCTTGGAACACTGAAAAAATAAAATTTAAAAAAAAGCTACATGATAAATTTGCAGACATTATTGTTTTTAATAAAACTTTTTTGAGATGACTATTGATTAATATGTAGTTCTAAGAAATAATAGAGATCTCAGATGCCCTTTGCCCAGTTTCCTCAATGATGACATCTTGCAAAACTTCAATAGCAAAAACTGAATATTGCCATTAATACAGTCCACCAATGATCTTGTTCTGATTTCCCCACTTGTCCTCAAATTGTGTGTGTGTGTGTGTGTGTGTAATTAGTAAATCTACAAAGAGTAGGAGCACATTTTGTAAACAGGAAATGAAAAGGCCAGAAATTATATTCTAAGGTCTTTAAGTTGAAAACTAGTTATAATAGCGTGTATCTCTGTGAAAGCTACTGATAAGTTCTGGCTCAAGATGGCCATCCATGAATGTGATCCATGCCCATCAACTGTAGATCAAAATCCATTTCTCACTTCTTTCTAGGTACTGAACTGGATTCCATTTCTATTTTTCTTGCATTTAGTGTGAATATGTGAATAAAAAATGTGAATGGAACTTACGTATACTGTCCCAGGTCTGCTCCACAAACCTCTCCTGCCCAACACTCCATGCTTTTTTCCCCCAACGCCCAAAAGCCATTGCCTCAGCCTGGGTCCCTCAGTGACTAGGACGACCAAATCCCCATTCTCCTGATTTGGTACATGTGCCGGGCACTGTTAATCGAGGAGAACTTCAACTTTTCTTGAGCGACCATATACTGGCGATAGTTGTTACAGCAATACAGCTTAGCCTAGCCACGACGACGACGATGACGACTCTGCAGGAAGAGGGTTCTACTTGCACTGAAAACCAGTCATCTAGTTCTATCCAGAGACAAATATTTGATTGTGCCCTTGGTTTGCCATGGAAAAACAAAATTTTCCTCCACGAGGTCCACCGTTAATACATATTCAAACATAGACACCGGACACATAGATGACATTCAGTGTTTGTTGTGGGAAAGAAGGGAGGAAGAGAGGAGGAAGGAATGAAGGAAGGGAAGGAAAAAAAGGTAGAAAAGGTGCTTGAAGAAGGAAAATGCACACTCAGGAAAGAAGTTTAGACTGAGAACTGCCCAATTTAAAAAATGTTTACCCAGGGGAGCCTCAACAATACACTCAAGATAAAAATATATTTAAAATGCTTCAAGATCTCACAACAGCCACTTCTACTGAAAACTACAAAGAAGCCAACCCCAAAGTAAAAGGAAATTCTTTCCTATCCAGGAAAACAGAACTGCCAATTGTCTGAGAGCCAGAGAGCTGATCAGGTACAGCCCCACTTAAACTGCTTTGTTTAAACTCTTTCTCCAAAAACTAACCATCAGCCCTAAAATTAACTAATTTGTATTGCAGGCTCTATTTCTTCCTCCCTCTTCCTTGGAGAAGATTCCCATTAGCAAGGAAATAAACAGTAAACAGAAGCAGAAGTTAAAGTACAGGATTTAGATAATCCTCAGATTTGATCATCATCCCTTAAATGCCCAAACATTGGTTTTGCATGTAAAATATAATGTGAAAAATCCCAAGGGCCATAAAGAGTAAGGGTTTCACAAAATGATACCAAGTTGTGTGCACAGCATTTAATATTTTTGTTTACCATCAAGAAGACTTTAATCTCTGAAAAAAAAATGAACTATGCTTTGAAAATATTTTTTAAATGTTCGTTTCATTTTTTTTTTCATTTTAAAGCAAACTATTAAAAGCTATGAATAAACACATTAAACTAGCTTGAGAACTTAGAAGTTTCTAAAATAAAATTTTAAGTTTTACTCTATAGTCACTGAGATAACGTTATGGATGAAAAAATAACCAAATATTCTAATATTTCTGGTACTGCAATTAACCACTTGCACTGGATTGGTTGCTCGAATTACTGAATCCATCTAGTGTATTTAAAAGAAGTGATAGCTTTATTGTTAAGAATTAGTCTGTGCAGAAATCCAAAAATCACAGGAAATCTATATTCTACAGTCACTGCCTATTCTTGGTTATTCCCCTAGCAAACCGCTACTGGAAAAAATAAAAATACAAGTTTTATAAGTCACCTGAACACTTTATATATACCCAACAATTCACATTAACTCACAGGTTCTTAATTCATATCTAAATTCTACTCCTATCTTTTGTAACCAGCTCTCAATGCAAATCCATCTCAAAACCACTAACGTAAAATTTTCTCAAAAACAATTTCCATCCCAGCCTAGAATACTGCCCTCCACTTAAAAAATATTTTAAAAATACCTGAGCTATTCACTGGCTCATGAATTTTCCCACCATTTTGAAAACACATTGGTGCAAGGAAGGCCAAATTTCCAATTAAACCCAAGCCTTCCCCCCCAACCCAGATATTCTTTGTATTTAAAAGAATATTCTCTCCTCAACACTATCAATGGCCCTGAAGGATAGGGAACAAGGTAAATCTCTATTCTTGCTTTCTACCTACACACACTCATGAACTAAATTTTCCTCTTTGAGTTGAGGTAACTGCAGTAAAGGTGAGGTTTGACTCTGTGATTCTCTATATTCTATCACAGCGAAGGCTTGGGAAGGAGCTCAGCACAATCCTGTCGGCAGAATAGATTAAATGATCTCTCCAAGTCCTAACAGCACTTGGATTACTAAAATGATGCAGATGAAATAGCAACCTTTGAAAAGAAAGAGCAAAAAGAAAATTGTTAAGTGTGCCCACTAATGATACCCGCTGTTTCCCTGGGTGAGTGAAGTTATGTCTGCACAGCACAGAACCATCCAAGCAGGGGAAAATAGTCAATCAGCTAGGAGCTTGGTCGGCTTGCTTCCTACACTGACGGCTGCCATTTCATTCATCCGAACAACCAAATATTTTTGCATTGTATAGATACAATCTATTTGCACTTGGCAAACCCACTGTGAAGATGTTTGCCAAACCTAGGGAAACATGTTGGCTTTAGACACAGCATTCTACACACAGTTACAGAAGTAAATAGATACTCTGCTTATACATGTTTTTTTAATAGAAACATATCTAAAAGCGAATGTTTCAACACAGTTTGTATCATCTATGAAACCCACCAAAATGCAGTTCTTTAAAATACAAATCCAGTAGCCATGTGAGGCTACGCATGTGCAGACCTAGGGTACTACATAAATTTATAGTCATGACTTACTTTATCTCAAAATTATTTAAATAAAATCGTGACGTTTATCCCAGTTAATTATTCTTAAATTTCAAATAGATTTCCTGTAAGGGAAAATGCCCCATATGTGAGGGCCAAAATATTCCTTAGCCACAACACAGAAAATGTACTAACCCTGATTCAGTACTGCCCATCGTGTATCATTTGGGTAAAGACTAGAAGAGTGCTCATGTTTGTCAAATTGTTGATAATATCAGATATGGGGAAAGGGCAAAAAAGCTGTCAGTACAGGAAACGGGCAGGTCAAACAAGCAGATACGGTGCAGTAAGTATATGCCTAATGCTAGGGAAGCATACAGTAGGGGCTCAACTTACTGTGAGGGCATCAGCATCTAGACAGATTTCCTTCCAGAGACATGCCCTTGAACTTACTGGACCACACCACCCCATAGGTATTCTCAGCAAATATCCATCCACAGTGCCACGATGATCAACATAATTAATGAGATATTGATTCTATTTCAAATTTTTATAGATAAAATTTAATGGCAGAATGACTCTGGTGCCATTAGCAAATGGTGCTAACAGACATGGGGATCGTGGTTAGTTGCCCTAGTCTACTGACACAGTTAAGAGTCTCCAGTTGGCGTGTCATTCCTATGTCTGATTTTGAGATATTTTGAAAATACTACTAGACATGTCCACTAAGTGCAAATACAGTGACAATATTAAAAGTTAATTAAAAGAGAAATCAGTATCAGGGGATTAAATAAAGATTTACTTTACCGAGAAAACGAAGACTACTGTATGAGGTTTAGAATTTTCTAGTAGTAAGAAGTGTGTTGAAGTAAAAAGAGTAAGCCACAAGGGGACTTCCATTTTGTGAATTTAAAGAGTTCAGAAGTAATCATCCCATCTTCCACCAAGGAAAAACCTCAACAAACTGGAAATCAACAACTTTTCTTGGATCAAATAATGCAAATAAGAGGAGGGTGAAATATTTAGTATCAAAATTAAAAAAAAATAAAATCAACCTAGAATTCTATATCCAGCAATCATTCAAAATTAAAAGAGGCATTAACACTTTGTCAGATCAACAAAAACTGAGGGAATTCATTACCAGCAAGCCTTCCCCATAGGAAAATGTTAAAAGACGTTCTTCGTGAAGGAGCAAAATGATATAGGTCAGAAATTTGGATCCATGTGAAGAAAGTAAGAGTGCTGGATAAAGAATAAATAGATATAAAATGATTTTTCTTGTTCCTAATTGACCTAATAGGTAACTTGCTTCAAAACAGTAACAGTGTATTGTCTGAATACAGCACACACAGGTAAGTGCAATGAATGACAACAATGTTACAAGGGATGGGAGGAAGGAGTGGAGCATTCTCTGCTATAAATTATCTGTGCTAAGTGTAGGACTATAGTTTTATTTGAAAGGAGACTTAAGATTAGTTGTAAACACAGAGTGCAAAATCGAAAGCAACCACTAAGAGGAAGTCACAACAAATGCGACAAGTGTCATGTTTATATAATCAACAATTCGTCATGAAAAAAATCTTTTAAAAGTGTGACTAAAAGGAGCACCTGGGTGGCTCAGTCGGTTAAGCAGTGGACTCTTGATTGTGGTTCAGGTCGTGATCTCAGGGTCCTGGGATCGAGCCCCATGTGGGGCTCCGTGCTGGGCATAGAGCCTGCTGAGGATTCTCTCTCTCCCTCTGCCCTCCTCCACTCCCACTCTCGATCTTTCTCTTTCTCTCTCTCTAAAGTAAATAAATAAATCTTTACAAGCGTGACTACAATATTGCATATGGTAGGGTTCTTATGTTAATCCCCGGTGAGGTAAACACGTATTCATGAACACGAAAGAAACACAGTGCCGGTCTTGCTGGGGACTCAGGAGCCACTGAAGCATTTCTAAGTCGCTTCTGGAGATCACCAAAGAGGGGACTGCGTGCTTCAACTCCATTTCAATAGAGATAAACCAGGTAAACCAAGTGGAAAAAAAAAAGGCCACGCCTGATTTTAAGATTTCCTACTATTTGTACATTTTAAATCTCACATGTGTTTGTGAGAAATACTTTGAGGTCTACAAGCTGAAATCCATTTAGATGCACTGGACTTATCAATTGGGGGGCAGGGGAGGGGGGAAGTGGGGGAGCCTTCTAGAACCTAACCTGAAATAGGGGAGCTTCTACATACACAGAATATTTAATCTATCATGGTTAACACCACTCTCACTGCAAAAATACATAAAGGGGAATAAAGGCACTTGGGAAATGAAGATACAAAAAGAACATGATCAAAATACGCCAAGATCAACACACTAAGCTGTGGCTTTGTTTCTGAAATCAGCTTTCTAAACACTGGTCACAAAAAGTACTCCTTTCATTAAAGCTTAAAAGACAAAAGATTCACTTGACAGCTTAGTCAAACACATAAATTGCTTTTTAAGTTAAATATTAAGTTTAGACTATTTCATAAATCACAAAGGACAGCAGCTATTACATCAATCTTGCTCATGATCCATTTGTTACACAGGAAAAAAATAATCTGTGTAGCAAAAACTAAATCCTAAGAGTCTCATTGTTGCAAAGTTATCAGTCTGTATATGCAAAATAAATGCTATGATTTCCTGACTCTCTAATCCTCCATTGGTAAAATGGGAATATACTACCGTTCTCATTCTCGCTGTTCTATTAAATGTAATCAATCAAAGCATCGAGCCCTGGGCCTGGATCATAACGTAGTCTCTCAATTATCAGCAGTTATTTTTATAGAAGTGATTTTGAGATGTCAGTTTGGCTCTTCCTTAGAGAACTGGAGATAAACTAGTTAATTCCTAAACTCAAAAATCTCTGACATGATTACATTCTAATAAAGCTCAGAAATAATATACACTAAGGATATATATGTGTGTGTATAATATATGTACATATATTATAAGGCCTTTAAAAACACAACAAAACCAAAACTTATAGGAGTGATAACAATGAACCCAGGAGGATTAATTATCTCCTAGCAGGTGGAGTGAGGTGGGATCAGAGGGTGGGGCCAAGAGAGTACATTCAGCACGCTGCCCAGTAGAAAACTGGACATGTTTTAATTGTCACATTAAGGAGTACATTCCCAGGCTATTATCTTTATTCTTCAAAACTTGCATTAATGTTACATACATATTATATAATTCTTCTGTCTGTATAAAATATCATTTAATAAAAAAATTACTTAACATAAAAAGAGAAAAAGAAAAATTGTAGTGGTGTTTAGTGGTATTTAAGTGTTCAGGAAAAACCTATCCCTCGCACTGGACATTTTGGTCCATCTAGCCCAGAATTAATACTGAAATCATACAAACTATTATAAAGCTGGGGGCAGTTTAACAAAATTAATCCAGTGATTCCCACTTCTAGACAGAGGGCAAATCCTTACACAAGTAAAGGGAATGAATTCAAAGTCCCCAAGTAATTTTCAGTTTAAAGGCAGTATGTTAATAACTGGTAAGACTTACTAAATTTTGAAATATATTTTTAAATTAGACTGACTCCTTAAATCCCAAATTAACAATAGTTTGGGGGAGCGAAAAGGAATAGATTATAAGCAATTCATAATTCATTAAACAAATACTTTTAAAAGATAAACATCTTAATTTTTTATATGCCTGGCACATAATAGATGCTCTATAATTTACGAATGAACACAGAAGAAATTCATGAATGGGCTTCAGTTACTATAAGTGTACATTGACTTTTCAAATGATCTTTGATCACCCTTTCTTTTTATTCACTATTCAGTGTTCCCGTTAACTAAAGTCTTCCTAAACACTAAGACTGGGGCGTATGTGTCTGTGTGTGAAACTGAAAGAGGGAGAGTGAGAGATGGTCTCCCATTAAATAGTATTTTAGAACCTTATTTCATGAAATTATACTTTCATCTTTTCTAGAACTTCTGGTTTGTACTTTCCTGCTCTACCCGGTTTTCCTATTATGAATTTAAGGATGATATGATCAGGTTCTTCTGAGATTCTTACCATTTTCCTTTCCATAACCCACCATCCTGGCTAGAAACAGGTCTAAGAACTGAGGCACCCATTACCGTATTTTCAGACACATGTTCTAAAAGATGGAGTTTTCACCAAGTGGGTAAAACAGCTTCCACCATGCGCTGTGCTTTCCGCCACAATGCCACAAGACTGGCAAAACAGAGGTGCCTCCAGGGATCGGAGTTGGATGTTCATTGAACAGTTTCTGCTGGGCAAGCGTCAGTCACATCTCCTGGGCACCTTCTGCTTAGACCATATTCCCATCAAACAATCACTTCAATTTCTCTCTTTTTAATTGTACCTGTAATGCTTTCATGTTTTGCCTAATAGGTTTCCATAGGGGTCTACTTCTTTGTTCATCTGTGTCTCTTATTTCTGGCTCCTAAAACAAAATTTACCTTTCAATGGAGTTACTAGTTATGCTAGTCATGGGACTGTAACGTGTCATGCCTCCTATTTCAATTTACTATTACCCATCAAACGCGTATCACTGTGTATCTATCAGAAACTGTAATAATTGTTCTGGACTCCTCTTCCCTGCTTTCTCCTGTCAGTTATTATGCAAAGGCACCTTTCTCTGCCTTCTGACACTCTATTTTCCAAAACGTGTCTAAGTTTTACATTAATTACCACCTTAAATTTCAATTAAAGACCTCTTGGGGGCACCTCAGTGGCTCGGTGCGTTAAGCGTCTGCCTTCAGCTCAGGTCGTGATCCCAGGGTTCTGGGATCGAGCCCTGAATTGTACGCTTGCTCTCTGTCACTCTCTTTCTCTCTCTCTCTCTCAAATAAAAAAAAAAAAATCTTTAAAAAAAAAGACCTTTTGTTTTGGTCATTTAGTGGGCTACTAAACACGCTCACTGGGGTCTTTGAGATGTGCACCCTACAATAGCAACCGCTGACACCATAACCCACAGTGTGTAGAACACAATTACACTTGACTTTTCGGCTCACACTTCTTCCTTTCTCTTTGTCAAGGGTTTACCTTCAGTTGGCACAAGAAACAGTAGCTCTCAGTATATTTGGGGTCTTTTTTTCTGTAGCTACTGTGGTACCCTGGAATAATGAGGACTTGTCAGCCGGCCGGTGGTACGGATGGATCTTAGGAAGAATATGCGCCTCAGAGTCTTCCGAGCCAGGACTCTATCTGACTGCCTCCGTGGCTCTCAGAGAGAAAGCACTTACACTGTTACTACCTCTTCCATGTCGAATTTAGGAAAAGATTCCTCACAAATGTAAGGGCTTGTAAGTCCTTCTGCAATTCTGCGAGGGAGGGCTTCAGCACCAGGGCCCTAGGACCTGATTCCACAGTTTGCGGTCTTTGAAACCCTCCGGAAATCGCTTTAGTTCATTGAGCTCCAATGTCCTCATTCACAAAGAAAAAAAAAATCAAGCCTCATAGCAACGTCGTAAGAATTAAATTAGCCACATTTTGTCTAGCTACCATGTCTTGACCCACAGGATCTATTCAGGGCATACTGAAAGCATAAAGGGCCTGCCGGGCGACTGTCCTTTAAGGAGACTTCACTCCCTCCATCCTTTCCTTTCTTTAGGCCACATCCTTCCCCTTACCTACTTCTCGTTAGAAAGTTGATCCAAAGGCATGGCTGGTGAGCGTCCTGGGCAGGAAGAGATGGCACAGACTTTCACTGGTCACTCATAACCCTCTCCTGGGGACCATCCCCACAGCGCCTCAGGCTCAATCTTTATGGCTCCCTGAAAACTGCCTGTTTGCTGCACCTGTTCGCCACAAGGGCTGCTGAACCGTGCAGACACCAGTTTCGTACCTATTTGCTAAAATCTGCAACACGTTGGGGGTCATTTCTCCCCACCAAGGGCCTGTCCAGCCGACGTGGGCAAACGTGGGCCTTAGAAAACCAGGCACGCAGCCGCTCAGCCCATCCAGGCTGCCCGCTGGCCGGGCTCCTAATCTGTTCACTCCTCACCGAGAAGTCCTCATTTCCTCCTGAAAAATCGTACAAACCTTCCTTAGAACTAGAGCACAGCATGTTTATTTTTTAAAGTTTAAGAGGTTGACGTTATTTTAAAGGTGAAAAAGTCCTTTATATTAAAAATACTAGGGGCGCCTGGGTGGCTCAGTGGGTTAAAGCCTCTGCCTTCGGCTCAGGTCATGATCTCAGGGTCCTGGGATCGAGCCCCGCATCGGGCTTTCTGCTCGGCGGGGAGCCTGCTTCCCCCTCTCTCTCTGCCTGCCTCTCTGCCTACTTGTGATCTCTCTCCTCTCTGTCAAATAAATAAATAAAATCTTTAAAATAAATAAATAAATAAAATAGTAAAGATGAGAGAGACAGAAGTAGGAATCTCCTTCCTAGCTAGCTGTGCACTGGTTTATTTTAGGCAATGGCTCGTGAGAATAACCTAATCGTCATAAACACGAGTCCACAAATCTCTCTTAGCCAGCTTTATTGACCCAGTTTTACTGACATTTTAAAGCAAATGTAAACCTTTTAAGGGGGGAAAAAAGCTTTTTTCTTGACTTTAAAAAAGCCACCCAAGAATTTATTCTTTTTGATTCACATTTATCAAGAAAAAGCAAGAATAAATTTCTCCTATTACAAAATGACGTAAAACTGAATTAAGAGAGGGTGAAAAGCGAGAAACTTGTAGAGCAGGACAAAGTCCATGTCGGCAGGGCCCTGGGACAGAGATCTGAGGGCAGGGGAAGGACCGTTTGCTCGTGCATTCTCACTCGATGACACGTCCTGGGCGTTGCTGCGGCCCCTGACACTAGACGTCATACTGGCACAGGGAGGGAACTACAGCCAGGCTCATCTCTCGGAGAAGTAACGCTGGACCAATTATGCATAAACAGATGCAAAGTGTTTCTACTCTGCTGTAGAACAAGAATACTTCGGGGGTATCATCGAGTATTACATAGGTACTCTGAGAACTGTGGGCAGCACTGAGCGGATTTAAAGACAGCGTGGTTGTTCAGATTTACCCAAGTCGGGAAAAGCTTCGTGGGGTGGGGGCATCCCCTGAATACTGAACCACAGCTAGCAGTCCCTCACTATGTGCTTTGGTGAGGTAGGGCGTAATCCCATATAGTTTACTGACATCTTTTCCTGAAACCTCAGAGACCGTAGAAACAGACATTAAAGCCCTAGGGACTAAATTATAGATTTAAAAAATAGTAAGAATCAAAGGGTATATAACTAGAGACTAGAGAGAAACGAAGTTGATTTATTGCTTACTACTGGCAGTTTATGGGTATTTTGTGAAGAGAATTAAAAGCACTGTGAAATCTATCACTAATGTAATTACAGAAAAGAGCTTTCAGCTGTCAATCATGGCAACAATCACAGAAATGCATTTACTAAATTCACTTAGAAATATTTATAAAGAATTAAAGTAGGGAATATAGGTTAGCCTGTTAGAAAGAAAAAATATTTCGCAAGGATGTTGTATATGCTTTGAATAGCTGTATCATGTAATTATGATGCATTATTACTAGTAATTACCTCTGAGAGCACATATAAATATGAATGGAGATTTTTACCATGTTGGAAATGGGAAGTAAACACTATATCATACCAACAATTACTCTTAAAACCTTCACAATGCCATCCCTGGATAGGTTTTTGATAGGGTTTCCCTATTATATTTTCCCCCATTTCCCTTCCCTTCTTGAAGTATGCTAAAATGTACCCTTCCAGAAGGAATTTCTAATATACTAATGACAGAATCAATGTTCAAAAACAGTCCAGTAACTAGAGCAATAAGCTAAAATTAAGATGATGAGATTTCACAGTGATAATTTACATAAAGACAAAATTCAAAGGCAAACAGAAGACTTGATTTAAAACAGTTTACTTCAAAATGATCTGGGCATGGAAACTGACTACCAATCCAAGAGGAGCCCAAAGCATATGTTCCCGGGTAGCGGAGGAGGGAGGAAGCACTAGGTTCATTAATGCTAGAAGCCTGATTTCCATGTCAAGCCCTCCCAACCCAGACTTCACCTAGACTATGACATTCATTTAGGACAAAATGAGAGCCTGTCCATTGGTGAAGCAGGCTGGATAATGCAACCTCTTAAAACCCTATCACGTGAGCAAGATCTTAAGAAATCTACAATTCTTAGTACCCCTCCCCCCGAAAAAAATGATTTAGAGTTACAGTACTTTCCTGATGTTTCAAAAGGCAGCGTGAGAATAGGTCAGGCTGTCTATATTTACCCAGCATAAGAAGATGCACTGAAGACAGACAGATATAACCAGGATTAGAGCAGAACTGAATTAATTAGCATGCAAAAAAATGCAGATTAAATGCTATACTTCTATCACTGGAAATAAATGAAAAAGCCATTAAATCACATTCCATCAATTCAAAATGTATACTGTATCAGTGTGGGTGAAGTGTAAATTTATTAAATCTCATTGAAAGTGTAAGCGAGATTGCTGTTTCAGGGCAATTTCAATCTATTAAAAGAGACTCAACCATGTTTAATGGCTTCACCATTTCCAATTGTTTGCCACTCATAGGATATAATGACATAGGACACTTTTATAGCCATGACAGCAAGTCCTACAAGCTGCTCCTCACTAACACTTTAATAATTCAAGTGAGTAGCAGAACATTAACCTGTTGGTTTCTTTCACAACGCCGAGTGAAATTGGGTGTAAGAAAATTGCATCTCTTTTTAAAAATAGCTCTATTTCATTAGTTCCCTTCTTCAGACTGTCATTGCAATTATGATCAAATAATGACATTTCAGTGCTTCATTAACTACCGAAAGCATGGGCATTCTAGTGATAAAAAGCAGTGGAATCTCTATTTTCTCTGAAATTTGCACTATATTCGAATCCGATGATGAGTCTAGTTTTGATTTTTCTTTTCGTATTTTATCATCCATTTGATACGTGTAATACATCGTCAAGCCAGTGAAAGGTATCAGGTTCTAAGACCAACTGCCATCTACCCTGTCTTACATAGTCCATGTGCCATTTAATGTGATGATGGGACACCATGGGAAAAAGCCAGGGACAGGGCATGAAGTCACCTATTTTTAAATCTTGTTTATGGATTTCTCATCATTATTTCCATGTTCGCTGAACTCAATTCCCCATATCCTGAAATGCTCCAACACCAGAACTTGCAGTATGATTTCTGTTCCTTCTGGACCTGACCAGAAAAATCCCTCAGATGTTTCCACACTTCCAGCCAACTGGAACATTCTAAGATGGCCTTTCTTCATGTTCCCAGGGATGTGTGCCAGAAATGCAATCCTCAAGACAAAATGTGATTCAAACATGGCTTCGAAGATGATTAAAAGACTAGAGTAATTCTGGTGTAATACTGTCACATATTAAGAATATGCTTTTTTTTTTTTTTTTAGGTTTATTTATTTGAGAGAGAGAGAGAGAGTGCACAAGTGGAAGAAGGGGCAGAGGGAGAGAATCTTCAAGCAGACTCCCCGCTGAGCATGGAGCCCAATGCAGGGGCTCTATCTCAGGACCCTGAGATCATGACCTGAGCCGAAGCCAAGAGTTGGACACTTGATCGACTGAGCCTCCCCAGGTGCACCAAGAATATGCTTTCAATTAATCTCTCAGGCCTCTTCCTTGACCAGTATTATAATGTCCTTCTTGTATTCCCAATTTTCTTCTCCAATTCCTCTATAAAGAACCTATTATGCAGGCTTTGATAATCTCGCAAAATAATATTCACATAATTTTCTTATCTGTAAAACGGGAACAGTGGTTTGACCTTAGAGGGCTGTTGGAACAATTAAATGAGACCACAGAGACCATGAGTCCGGGTCAAGGCCTTGCTCGTGGTAGCACGTGACAAACAGTAACTAAGGAGACAAGCCAGAACAAACCACTCCCTTCCACTTAAGGACTACCACCATGGACTGGGTATTTACAACCATGAATTTGTTCTTGCCCTTCTCTGGGATGGAAACTCACTAGCGGCAGATGGCTTCTTCATCACTGTGTCCTTCACCTTGAGCACAAGCTGGTGACTTGTCCAAAGCAGCTTCTCAAGAATTAGTAAAGTTACTGAATTGAAGCAGCTCATTTCTTTTTCCAGTTAGAATCTGGTCATCAGGAGCACATCAATTCAACTACCAAAAAACGTAATTGTCCTTTAACAGTTCTGAACAATTAGCTTTTGCTTAGGCTGCTTTTCCTCGTAGAAATGATTTTCGGATTAGCACAACGTGGGGTAAATCATTTCTATCATGGGCCCCTCTGTTTCTTCCACAATAAAATAGTGGTAACAAAAACCAGCCTCTTTAAGACATGAAGGCGAAAGAAGAATTTGCACTGAGGCATGAAATGATTTTACATGTGCCCTCCGGATAAAGGATGACGTCACTGAGAGTTTATTCATTTGATCAATGATGAGGGGTACTGAAGAAATACAGGTGGATAAGATAGAGTCTGTTCTTACACTCACAATATAATGAGAGAGAGACATAGGAATAAACAATAACAATAAAAAATATATGCGATATGGGTAATGAGCGATAAGGGAGTCCTTAAGGGCTGGAACTGTGTCATATTCAGATGTGTATTCCTACAGTCTTGAGATGAAGTAAGTGTTCACTGAAAGCTCTTGCCCTGAATCGTGACCAAGTAGGTACAGGCAGTCATGGTAAAGGAAGGAGGGAGATAAACATGACAAGGGACCTAAGGTAAAAATTTGGAATACCCATTGTAGAAACATGCCAGACAATGAAGGAGAAGTACGTAGTAAGACGGAATTACTTATGTTTTAAGCAATGATTAAAATTGGACTAATAATCTGTAAATGGGGGGCCATTATCAGAAAATTACATTATTAGGATTTCACTTGTGATCCTTTTTAGGCCTTTTCATTTTATGCCAGGCAGATTGTGATGACAAGTAAATTAGAGAAATATTGTTTAAGTAGTCCAATTATTTTCCATTAACAGTGAAAGTTTAAATGTGACCACTAATTAAAGAGTGAATTAATTTTATCTAATAATACTTCCTAATTCAACAGCACTTTACAAAATGCCATCACACGTATCCTCACACTTCGGCCTTAACAAAACAGAAGGAGTTACAAAATTGTTCACTCCCTCCCTCAGCAGACATTTCCTGAGCGCCTGCTGTATGCCAGACAAGGGCTCACTGCCGGGGGTGGAATAATGGACAGACGCCGGCAGGTCTGACTCTAACGTGAAGGGAAGACAAGATGTGATGCTGGGTCATACATATGTGACTGGCTCAGATGAACTAACACGCCAGCACTTCTATGGAAAGCCCAAAGTCCTATGCCCCTAAACACGCTATTGTCAAAAGCATATGAATCACGGGCAGAAAAATCCAATCTTACGGAAACTCTTTAAAAAACATACAACAAAAAGATGCATTGGAAAGGACTTTTTTTAAAAATTTTGATTTTAGCAAATAATAAAATATGAAAATGGGGGTAGTAACAATGTACCAATATTCGACTGAATAAAACAGAGAGGAGGATGGTAGACTTAAGATTTTAAGGACAGCCTATAAAGCCATCAAGGTAGTATTAGAGTTGCCTGCATGATTTTATAACAGATAAGAAAGAAACCTGAATTAGCACACACAGTGTGCTCATACCATGCAATAATAACAATAATGATAATAGTAATAATACAGTTAGTTTGTTATCACTAATAGTTGTGCTCGTAGGACAATCAAAAGATTCACCTAAATGTGATATTTAAAAAGAAAGTTAGCCTCTCTCAAAGAAAATATGATAACCTCACGCTGACATTAAGTTAGTCAAGACCCTCTTTGTATCTTTTGTATTAATTTTAACCTTCACAAATATTTAACTCCCAAGTTGATCTATGAGAATACGAACTTCTAAATGCCTGTAACAGTCCCTTTCGCAATAAATGCTCAAAAAATACCTGCTGTTTTGATAAGCCTTCAGCAGAATACACCAACGAAGCTCATTCCAGGCCATATACTGTAGGAGCCAGACTGTTTGGGTGCAAATACTTGCTTTGCCGAGGACTAGCTCTAGAACTCTCGGCAAGGTTCTGAGCATGTCTGCACTTCACTTTTCTTGTCTAGAAAGTGCTCCTTTGTAACAGTGCCTACCTCACAGAGTTCTTACGGGAACTAAACGGGATCATACACAGAAAATGTTGAGAAGAGGGTGTGGTCATGAGCGGTGATACGTCGCATCAGCCTCGAAAGGGTAGCAAAGAACTACAATGCAATCCATCAGGCTATTACAAGCTGTTTTCCCAAAGTACATGAAAATCCTGAGAAAGTTTTCAAAAGGTTTAGTCCCAAAGATCAAGTTTTGTTTGTTTTTTAATACAGGAAGATTTTTGACCAGAAACTGGAGGTCACTAATTTTAAAGAAGTTCGTATTAGTTTTAAACTTCGATTAACTTCATTAATCCTTCACAATAACTGGGGCGCCTGGGTGGCTCAGCCGGTTAAGCGTCTGCCTTCGGCTCGGGTCATGATCTCAGGGTCCTGGGATGGAGTCCCGCATTGGGCTCCCTGCTCAGCAGGGAGCCTGCTTCTCCCCTCTCTCTGCCTACCTCTCTGCCTACTTGTGATCTCTCTCTCTCTCTCTCTCTCTGTGTCAAATAAATAAATAAATAAAAAGAAAAATACCTTCTACACTACAACACATAGTAGTTCATAAATCAATGTTTAGTCTAATAACTGACTTCTTGGCATCTGTGCTATGAATACTATAAGATTTCTACTCGATCATAAAGTATGCTTTTGAAAAATTGACTCAAATTTACAATATGTAAAAATGGTGTCATAGTCAACCCACCTATGCCAAACCAAGAAAACCAACCCAAACACTAAATACAAGCAGCAGTAAAGGAGACGGATCAAATTGGGGAATGGAATATCTCAAGTAAAATAAATTTTGAAATTTTAAAATAAACCATAAATTTTGGTGATAGCAATTAGTGTTAAGATAGTGAAGGGAATATACTCAAAAGTTGACCCACAAAATCCTCATACCTTTGATACTATAAAAGGTAAAAGTAAATGTAATTTAGATATCGTAACTCAAGAACTATTAGGATAAAAATAGGAAAATAATAAAGTACTTAAGTCAATTTTTGTACACATAACAGAAGTATTTTAAAATTTATGAGAAATTTTTTGCTCCAGGAAACATGACACCAGAACTTTGTCCAAATTATAAAGAACATTTCATACCAGACCCACTTAATAATTTCTTCCCCTTGGAATTATCAAATTAGTGGTTAAGGGAAACAAAGCAGATGTACACATAACTCTATATTTAGATGTTAAGAAGACTCTCAAAACACATTTTTTAAATTAAATTACTTTAAATTGTTATAGGATAGTGGTGAGAAGCAGCCATATAAATTGAATATTGGGAGCACTCACGAGGTCACAATGCAAGACAGCGGTTCTCTTCCAAGAAACGTCTGGGGAAAGCTCAAGAGACCAAACTAGATGTAAAGTCTCCAGGATAATGTTCTTTAAGAAAATCAAATACATTTTTATAGCGTCCAATGATCCTTATCAGGAACAGAACACTAGAATCCTTTTTGTCATACAGACAAAATTATTCATTCTCTTCTGCAATTTAGTAATATGGGTTCAAGTTTAAAAGGACAAAGCCATGGTAATAAAGTTCCGTAATGCAAGAGGAGTAAGCTCTCGAGGTCTGGTGTACATTGTCCTGTGGTTAAGAATATTGTATCATACACTATGGTGAGTGCTGTGAATTGTGTAAGACGAATGATTCACAGACCTATACCACTAAAGCAATTAATACATTGTTAATAAAAAAAAATATCTACCATACACTTAAAAATCTGTTAGAGTACGTCTTATGTTAAATGTTCTTACCGCGATAAAATTTTTAAAAAGTATCTACTTACAAATGGAAAAACTGACAGACACGTAAAATCTAAGAAATACATAGTCGCATATATCAAAAGGATTAGAGAGAAACTGAAAACAGAACCCGTAAGTAACTTATTAGATATTATTTCTGGGGGGGTAACAAATAAGGGCTCTAACTTCACACAACTTTATTTCTTTTTGAGTTTATATAAATTGTAAATATTATGTGTAAAATAACATGTAAATTATTTCACAGGCTAATAAACTCATAGTATGGAAAAAAACTACAGAGCAGAGTTGAGTGGTAATTAAATCACTGAAAACAGTTGTCATAACTAGTCTCGGAAAGATCTTAAGATGAGAATAATGTACAACCTACCTAGGAAATGCATCTGAGTAGCAAATGATCCTTTCAATGTAAAATGCTTATAAAAATTTCTAACACTTATTTACTCCAATTCTAGTATTAGAGGTACATGTATTGCATTTCTAGTAACATCTAAATTAGAAAATATGGAAATGCAAGGTACCATAGATCCTAGTATAAATTCTCTGTATATATAGATGGGAGATAGATTTTAGGATGTAATTAATAAGTGGTACTATTTCTGAAGCCGGCATTCAATGATCAACAGATAATTACTCCATTCACTCACTCATCATTTTGAGACACAAAACTTAAAATCCCAATCTCTTAAGGAGTTGTATGTACATGTTGTCATAAGCATTCTTGATATTCACCATCAACACCACCACAGAGGAGTCTGTCCTGACAAGATACAGTTCTTGATCTCTCCTTCAAGGGACAGAGTTTAGGCATTAATTTTCTTTATCTGCTTGTCTCTGGAGCTTAGGTCAGACTTTGACTCCTCTGAACCTCCATGAAAAATACACACATGGTCTTAAAGGAAAAGTAAAAACAAACTAAGACAACCGCGATATTCAAACACAAATACTGTGACTCTTTTGAGAAAAAACACAATGTGGTGAATCTACTCCTTCTCTCACAAAATAAGGTAACACTGTGAAACACAACCAAAGGTTCTCCATCTTATTTTTCAAAAGTACCACAGGAACAGATTAACCTAATAAGAAATCGGGAGTCTTTAACCACCAATAAACTAGAAATTTAAAATTGTACATTAGTAAGTTGAATTTTCCAGGGTACCATGTGCTACCTTTTAAAAGAACAAGGCTGATAAATAGAATTACAGCTTTTGCAAAACTGTCTATCTCACAACGTCATGAGTTTTCCGGGTGAAGTCATATCTACAGTGAAAATAAAATGGTATCTCAGTTGATCCTCACAATAGCATAGAAAGCCCATAAGTGAAGTCGGTCAGACTGAGAAAGACAACCAATGTATGATTTCCCTCACATGTGGGATCTCAAGAAACGAAAACAAACGGATCAACAAACATAAAGCAAAAACAGACATGTAAGCCCTGAGAACAAACTTCCGGTTGCCAGAGGGGAGGGGAAGAGGCAAAACGAGTGGATGGGAGGGGGAGATGCAGAGTCCAGTGTAATGGCAGGTGCCCTTGTGGTGAGCTAGGGCCATGTTCAAGCTTGTCATATCGCGCCATACACCTGAAACTAATGTACTATTGTGTGTCAACTATACTCAGATAAAAAAAAATTAAAAACATAAAACGTAGCGCAGTGCTACCTGTCAAATGGTAAGCACAGTAAATGGTCAGCTGATGTGACTGATAAACAAAAAGAAAAAGATAGGTACTACTCTTACTTCCTAAAACAGCGTTATAAAAATAATACGGTATTATTTACCTATGAAGATCTTGGGGTGCCCTCTCTGAATCTGCAATAAAATATCTCTAAGAGGTTGTCATTTAAGATATTTTGGAACTGCCAAGTATTGCAGAGCTGACTATCTCACAAGGCAACTCACTCTGTTTTAAATATATCTAATTGTTGGAAAAGTTCCCCTTAATCCTAAATTAAATCTACTCCCTTATCATCTACAATTTGATCCTGGTTTTGCCTTCTGAAAGAAAGTAGAATAAATAGTATCCTTCTTCTATTTGATAGCTATTCAAATATTTGAAGGCAGTTTCCACATCTTTCTTATGAATATTATCACACAAGGCATTTAGTATCTTTCAGTATCCCAGATACGGTTTGAGCAATTTGCACAAACACACACATACACTTTTTAAATATTAAACCACATTAAGAATGAATAACACTCAAATTTAAGAACAGGAGTAGGGCTTAATCAAAACCACGATTTTTTTAAATTCAATTAGCCAATGTATAGTACATCAAAACCAAGATTTAAAGATAGAGAAAACCACCAAGGAAATGTTAAGTAAGTTTGCTGGTAAAATGGAAACAAGTGGTAAACTTATTTGTAGACATCAGAAGACTGTGACAGTTGTTGCAAAAATGAAGGGGACAAGAAAAGGCCCACTAGCGACAGCCACGAGGCTGGCAAGAAAAACAAGTTTTTAAGAAGTCAAATTGCTCAAGGTCATCCAGCTAGTAAGTGACAGACTAAACTTGGGAAGTTCTGTCCCAGAGCCCCTATTCTTAATCACACACAATACTGCCTCTCAACACCCATTCTGTGCTTGCTAAGGGAAGATGCCCAACCAAGACACATGTAAAGCCAACTCTTGCAATCAGAATCAAGATAATTATACACTATCATAAAGTCCACTTGAAAAAAGAAAGACAACATAGTTTAAAGAATGACTTACAAGTTGCTACTGCAATCAAGAAATGAGTTGTGATTGGTGTTCTGGAACCCAATCCTTCAAGAATCCTTGAAGAGTAAGGACGTAATGTGTCTAAAGGAGTAAAGAAAATCTAGTATATTGCGTTGCCAGGCCTCTGCTATCTAAAGGGAGACAGAGCCATTGTCAGGACCACCCAAGCTATCTTCCCACCACGCAGGTAAAAGCATCACCAGCAGACTCTGGGGTCCCCCTCTGATGAATATAGGGTGAAGTTTAATACAACGGTTGTGTGTTCTCTTAGGGGACACATCCTGTGGTGTGGTTGTAACAACACTGACACGGCAATAATGTTTGTCTAATGATCGCGGAGCCCTCCACTGGCCCCCTAATTCAGTTGCTGCTCAGAGAAAAAAGGGAATTGCAAAGGTACATACTGGCCTCATGGTTCGAGTGCAGCAGCAGGGTTCCCATATGGGTACATAGAAAGAACCCAGAGATACACCTGTCATTTCAACCAATGCTATGAATAAAAAAGACAAGAGCAGGAGAAACTAAAATATACAAATAGTGTTGATAAAGGCTAGACTTACATTTGTACAGAACAGAAGTTCCTGAGCAAAAGTTTCTCCATAACTACTCTTTACAGGAGAGTAAACTAAAGATTGCACTAGACAATTACATGGGAACTAATAGGGATAGGGTTAGTAGATGTGCCAACATCTTATACTGCTGCTGAGTAACCAGAAAATATGACACACAAAAAAATAACTGCACTCCCAAAGACAATCTGAAAAAACTGTAAAGACTAAATTGGCACAGCTTACTCTTTTATGAAAAAAACAAATTTTTCAACCAATTACCTTCAACTATATAAATCATGAGTTTTATAGGAAAAAGAAAATAGGTAAATCAAAATGTTATCAGTAGATATTTCAAAGTACTAATAATAAAAATAGATTTTGAACTTTGGGGACTTCATCAAGCTAAAAAGCTTCTGCACAGCAAAGGAAACAGTCAACAAAACAAACAGGCAACCCACGGAATGGGAGAAGATATTCGCAAATGACACTACAGACAAAGGTCTGATAGCTACGATCTATAAAGAACTCCTCAAACTCAACACTCAAAAAAACAGATAATCACATCAAAAAATGGCAGAAGACATGAGCAGACACTTCTCCAAAGAAGACATATAAATGGCTAACAGACACATGAAAAAATTCATCATCATTAGCCATCAGGGAGATTCAAATCAAAACCACACTGAGATACCACCTTACACCAGTTAGAATGGCCAAAATCAACAAGACAGTAAACAACAAATGTTGGAGAGGATGTGGAGAAAGGGGAACCCTCGTACACTGTTGGTGGGAATGCAAGTTGGTGCAGCCACTTTGGAAAACAGTGTGGAGATTCCTTAAGAAATTAAAAATAGAGCTACCCTATGACCTTGCAATTTCACCACTGGGTATTTACCCCAAAGCTACAGATGTAGTGCAAAGAAAGGCCACATGTACCCCAATGTTCATAGCGGCAACGGCCACAATCACCAAGTGTGGAAAGAGCCAAGATGCCCTTCGACAGACGAATGGATAAAGAAGATATGGTCCATATATGCAATGGAATATTATGCCTCCATCAGAAAGGATGAATACTCAACTTTATATCAACCTGGACAGGACTGGAAGAGATTATGCTGAGTGAAATAAGTCAAGCAGACAGAGTCATCGTATGGTTTCACTTACGTGTGGAGCATAAGGAAAAACATGGAGGACATTGGGAGAAGGAAAGGAAAAGTGAGTTGGGGGAAATCGGAGGGGAGATGAACCATGAGAGACTGTGGACTCTGAGAAACAAACTGAGGGTTTTGGGGGGGGAGGGGGTTGGGTGAGCCTAGTAGTGGGTATTGGGGAGGGCACATATTGCATGGAGCACTGGGTGTGGTGCATGAACAATGAATCTTGGAACACTGAAAAAATTAAATTAAAAAAAAAAAAAACCTGAAGGTAAAAAATGTCTATTCCCAGAAAAACAAAAAATGTCTATTCCCAGAAAAACAAAAACTAACAGAACTTATTGGTAGTACATGGTATTAATAGCATAAGGTACACTGAAGGAACTCCTTCAAGTTTAAAGAAAATATATGAAAACATGGGAAGAAATAAAGAGCACTGGTGATGGAAAATGTGTAGATAAATATAAGCATATATGACTGATGAATGGATAAAGATGATGTGGTATATATATATATAATGGAATATTACTTGGCCATAAAAAAGAAAGAAGTCTTGCCATTTGCAATGATGTGGATAGAGCTCGAGAGTATTATGGTAAGTGAATCAGTGAGTCAAAGACAAAAATCATATGATTTTTGAATATATATAAAATATATTCAAACATATGAATTTAAGAAACAAAACCGAACAAGCATACAGAAAAGAAGAGAAAGAGAGGCAAACCAAGAAACAGACTCTGAAGTATAGAGAAAAAACTGATGGTGACCAGAGGGGAGGTGGGTGGGGGGACAAGGGAAACAGGTGACGGGGATTACAGAGCGCACTTGTTGTAATGAGCACCGGGTGACATATGGAAGTACTGAATCACTAAATTGTACACCTGAAGCTAATATTACACTGTATGTTAATTAACTGGAATTTAAATAAAAACTCTTAAAAAGAGTATATAATACACTGGAATATATTTTTCCTTTTTCTAACTCTTTATAAAAAATATATAGTTATAATTATTACATGTAATTATCTTATACATAATAATCATAATTATATATAACTAGGTTTATAGCATATAAAATATACTCTAAAAGGTGGTGTGAAGGAGGAATGGAGCTATATAAGAACAAAACTGTCTATCAACACTAGGCCAGTATTAATTTGAAAGAGATTATGATAAGCTAAATTATACATTATAATCTCTAGAGAAACCACTAATTAAAGAACTTTAAAAATGTATTTGTAAAATCAGTAAGGAAATAAGATGCCATGCTAAAAATATTTTTTAAATACAAAAGAATTCTTAAAAGAGGAACAGGGAACAAAAAGACATGAGGCATAGTATAAATAAACAAAATGGTAGATGTAATTCCAACCAAGTCAACAATTACATTAAATATGAAAACATTATAATCCAATCAAAAAGCAAAGATTATCAGACTGTATGAAAAACTGAAAGCCAACTATATCTGTAAGAAACACCTTCAGATTCAAAGACAAACCCAGGTTGAAAGTGAAAAGTCAAAAAAAAAAAAAAAAGTGACAAGACAAAAAAAGATACCATGCAAACAGTAACTATTTATCAAACATTCCGAGAAAAAAATGGTAATAATCCTACAAGGTCTTTCAGAAAAAGAGTAAGAACAACTCTTCCCAATTCATTCTCTAAAGCCAAAGACATCACAAAAAAAAAATTCTAAAAGAAATTAAAAAGTCTATATACCAATAGCTCTCATGAACAAAGATACAAAAATCCTCAACAAAATATCAGCAAACCAAATTCAGCAACATATAAAAAGGTTTATAACACATAAACATGACCAAGGGGGACTTATCCCAAGATTTTATTTTTAGTTTAACATCTGGAAATTCTTAATATAGTATGTCCTATTAACAGAATTAAGGGGAAAGCCATAAGAACATTTCAGTAGATAGAGAAAACAGACTAGACACAATCTAAAACCTACTTATGATCAAAAGTCTCAACAAACTAAGAACAGAAAGGAATTTTCTCAATCTGATTAAGAACATAAACTACAGCTAACATCAGACCTATGGTAAAAGACCGAATGCTTTTCTAAGTTCAGAAAAAGGCAAGGATAGCCACTATCACCACTTCTATCCAACACTATACTGAAGGTTCTAGCCAGTGTAATAGGTAAGGAGAGAGAGAGAGGTAGGGGGAAGGGAGGGACACAGGGAAGGAGGGAGACAAAGATAAACTTAAAAGTTAGAAGGACAACTATCTTAACTCTCAGACTATACGGCCTCCTATGTAAAAAATCCTAAAGAATCTACCCCCCCTAAAAAATAGCATTTCTTCTATTCTATAATATTAAACTATTCTAATATGAGTTTAGCAAGGCCACAGGACTCAAGATCAATATACAAAAATAATTTGTTATTTCTATATATTAATAAAAATACAATTTTAAAACATTCTCTGTGTTACATCAAGAAAGAAAAAAAGAAAACAAAAAAGAGCAAGACCTATACACTGCAAACTATAAAACCTTTGTTGACCGGGGCGCCTAGTGGCTTAGTCAATTAAGCCTCCAAATCCTGATTTTGGCACAGGTCATGATCTCAGCGTCTTGGGATTGAGCTGCACATTGGGTTCCTCCTTCGGCAGGGAGTCTGCTTGAGTATTCTCTCTCCCTCTCCCTCTGTCCCTCCCCCCACTCACTTGTGCATGCTTTCTCTAGAATAAATAAGTCCTTAAAAAAAAAAAAAAAAAAAAAACTTTTGCTGACAAAAACTAAAGAAGATCTAAATTAACTTAGAGAGATATCTTCATGGGATGGAAGACTCAATATTTTAAGACAGCTATTCTTTCTAAATAAACCTACAGTTCAGGGCAATTGCTATCAAAATCCTAGAAGCTGTTTTAGAAATTGACATGCGTATCCTAAAATTTACAAGGAAATACAAAGGACCAAGGATAGCCAACACAACACTGAAAAAGAGCAAACTCGAAAGACTTAAAATACCCAATCGCAAAACTTATTTGGATACAGTAATCAAAACACTGTGTTATCACCATACGGTTAGATATTTTTTAAAAATAGTGATGAACAGAAAGGCTAGAAAAAAATGTATGGTCAATTGATTTTGGACAAAGTTGTAAAGCCAATCCAATCATGAAAACAGTTTTCTCAAAAACTGCTGGGACAACTAGATGTCCATGTGCAAAAAAATTAAGCAAAAAATAAAAACAAAAACTTGGGCCCTCGTGGCACACACAAAATAGGCCTCAAAATGAATCACAAATCTAAATATAAGTTAAAATTATAAAATATCTAGAAGAAAACAAAGGGGAAATCTGTGTGGCCTTGAGTTATACTAAGATTTATTAGCTATCAGACCAAAAGCAAATCATAGTACCATCACAATATCTTTGTGCTTCAAAAGACAGTTACTTTTGAAGTCAACATAATATCTAATTACTTTTGAAGTCAACATAATATCCAGAATGTATATATTTAAAAAAAATACAATTCAATAGGAAGACAAACAACATAGACATGGGCAAAACATTTGATCAGACATTTAATCAAAGAAATTATACCAATGGTTAATAAGCACAAGAAAAGATGCTTCACATCATTAGTCATGGGGCAAAGGTAAATTAAAACCCAAGATTCTACTTCACATTTACTGGGATGGTCATGCTCAAGAAGAGTACCAATACCCAGTGTTGGTGAGAACGTGAAGAAACTTGAACCCACCTATGCTGGTCAGACGTGAAATGGCAAAGCCTCTTTGTCCAACAGCAATTCCTTTAAAAAAGTTAAGCTTAGCATATGACACAGCAATCCCTCTGTTAGGAATCTGTCTAGGAGAAATGGAAATACATCCAACACAAACACTTATATGCAAATGTTCACTGCAACATTATTCCTACCAGCCAAAATCTGGAAACAATCCAGTGTCCATCCACTGGTAAGTGGGTTAAAAAAACAAAAACAAAAACAAAAACTGCAGTATATTTGTGAAACAGAACACTGTATTAAAAAGGAACATGTTACTCATGCATAAACCACATGGATAAACCACAAAAACATTATGCCAGAGAAGACAAGATGACGTATTTGTATGACTACATTTTTAAGAAATGTCTACAAAAGACAAATGCAAGACAGATGCAAATAGACCAGTGGTTGCCCAGGGTCAGGAGTAGAAGAAAAGATTGACCACAGATGGGCACAGGAAACTTTGGAGGGTGATAAAATGTTCTAAGATCGTATTGTTGTGATAAAATGTTCTAAGTAAATTACATACATTTACTAAAAAATCATTGCACTGTGTACTTATGAAAAACATGCGTGTGAATGAAGAGAGCACATTAAAAATGAGGAGGGAGGCAATGAATTCAAAACAGCTTTTCAGCTCTTAATTTACTGAGACTGAAAACTATCAGCTAAAATGAAATGATTCTAAATTAAAAACCAAAGGAGCAATTAAAGATTCTGAACAATTTGTGACTGAAGGGGCCAGTCCTCCCCACCCAGAAGGTACCACACTAGAACTCAGTAATGTCTGATCTATGGTACCAGGCAGCTCCTTTGTAAGTTCAAGGGTGTAATCTTTCCCGCTAACAAAAATAAAAACAGGGTAAATTGGGCACTTGAAGCATGAAGATCACCGAAGGGAATATATAATTCAACAGGTAACATCCACCTTGTCCTGTGACTGTGCAGAATTCAGTAACTATACAAAGTAACTATACAAAGCACTGTACAGAGATTTTAACATAGGTATTTTTTCTTAACTGAAAGACCCAGAATGAACCCAGCAACACCTGCCTCAGAATGTGAATTTGTCCAACCATCTTTAAAAGGCAGTTTATGGTTAAGGAGCAGTTCCAGAGAAAAACAAACAAAATAAACAAAATGTAAGGATCTCATTTGTAATTACAAAAGCAAACTCCAGATAATTTTGCATGAAGTTATGTCCATGTTCTCTAATGCTAATTTATAGAGAAAGCCCTAATAGCATTTTGTCCATCACGAAAATTATTGTTCAATATTTGAAATTCTGCAGCAGAATAGTTTGACGTGAACAGAGGAGAAACACTCACCTTTTCCCAAATTAAATTAAGTTTACGTTGAAGTCAAGTATGTATTCTTGAGAGCCAGGTGAAATTGGTCTTTCAATGGTGTTATTACGGTATGGAAAGATTAATAAAAATATTTTCAAAGTTTCAATCACCATGTTAGAAGATGGGCCCGTGTCCAGGAAACAGAAAGGATTAGTTTGGAACCTGAGCCGACCACAGAAAATCAGAGGTTAATTCCTCCTTTATTCTTTGAAAACGATTTCCCAGCATTTGTTTTGCAGCTTCTAATTAATAAGACAAATGTGAGACTATTTCTAGGGATTGACAAAGCAATGTGTTGTGGTTAATGCTTTTCCCCAGTTCTCAGTCCCCTGAGAACAAAGGTAAAGATGGTAACAAGGCCATCACACCACTGTAGGGCTGATGTATTTCAGAAGCTGGACTCCATCCACGATGTTATTAAAGTTCTCTGAAGCGTTGCTACTAAGAAAAAACTGTCAAAAGAACTCATGTTGTTTATTGTTCCTCAAACCCGCTGCTATTTCTGTTTGCACCTAAGCGAATCAGTCCATTTTAGTTTGGAATCCACTGGCGCAGCCACAGGTAATAAGAACTTGATTCCAAATTTTAGTGAATCTGCAAAGGAGACCAGTGATTTTAAAACAGTAACAGTCTATAAAGAAGCAGCAGATCCCCAAGTCGTATTTTAGGGAGATGCTAGGTAGGCTCGATATTTCTCTAAAATCATCAAAGCTACTGATGTCCAGTGGTTTCTTCTCTCAGGCAGTAAGTGAGAACAGATAGGACCAAGGTTACAAGTGTGAAGAAACAACAATAATGGCAGAAGTAATAATCAACAAATATTCAGTGATCGGCGCTGGGGCTGAAGAGAGAAAAATGTTACGTGGACTGTCATTTAATCCTTACAAATAAGTGTTTGAGGGAGGCAGCCTAAGCTGTCAGAGAATTACTTTAACCTAGTCCTGATAATAGGATGAGCTCTTCATGGTTGAAAAGTCAGATTCCCCTCTGTTTTTTTTTTTTTTTTTTTTTTGCTTCTCTTTGAAATGTACCTGAATTCACTGAATCAAAGGGATGATGGCAAGTTTCATGACCAAATGACTTCCTATAAATTTACACATGTTCAAGAGGACTTGCAAAGGGGTAAAAATAGTAATTATTCGTCTAGGTTCCTTAATTTTCAGATGAATTCATCTGAGGCTTAGATTACAGGGACTTGCTAAAATCGTGGTTGTCAGAGACACCCCTCCCCCCAGGCTGCTGCCACTCCCCTTACACACCATCACCTCACAAAGCAGAGAAGGAAGCTCTGTGCCATTCCTCCAGTCTCTAGCAGCCCTATTTACAAACACAGCCCCCTTCACACAACAAGGCTTTGGAATCTGTATCAATATTTGATTTATAGACTACACGTGAACTCCCAAACCGCACATCGGACCGCAACAAATTTCTTCTTAAACTCACCACAATGCCTCAAAAGATTTAGGTAATAAACGTCCAAATTTTCAGAACAATGGTGAGATCTGAATGACCTAACGAGGCCCAGCACAAATTAAAACAGATTCAAAATTCACCATTAATTCCCAAAGCTGAATCTGTTCTTCTTAAATAATAAACTAAATAAATTCATTCATCTGTAATGCTTGACATCTGATAAGGGAAGATGATGAAAAGAAGTTGAGCTTTAAGGAAAGATAAAAACACAGCCACACCATATGGGAGGACAAGAAAAGAGAGAGAGAAGATGATGCAAGGCCTGAGTGATGGCTTAGAAGACTCAGAGGGAGCCAAATAATGGGACTCAAAGCTTGGCCGGTCCATCTGGAAGAGTCTCTCCTGATCTGAGAACTCTGTTGGGTTGGAGCCTGCCACTGATGGCTGCATCAGATGTCTCTCAGTGACATTCTCCCTTCTGGTAGTTCTGTCTTTGTAACTCATTAGTGCACAATCACGATGCAGATTCTCTGGAACCAAGATGCTGGCTTTGTTTCATTCCTGTATCACCAAATTGGTCACAAGCGTGTTCTATCTCCAGTCTATAGCTAACCAACGACAGACAGCCCAGAATGGCAAAGATTGTGATTTAGCAAAAACGTTACAGTTCATTCTGCAAATGATTTACTGTCACTCAGTTGCATGGTTAGCTCTAGGTTTTCATTCTTTGGGTTTTTTGGGTTTTTTTTTTTTTGTTTTTGACTGCAGGAGTGGTGGTTCGTTGGTATTAAGGGCATAGCCAAAATAGTTAAATTATCATGAAAGCCTTCACTGTTAGACCAGGGAATATCCCAAATTATTTTAAAAACTGCCCTTTCTTATCAAGGCCCAGTCAACAATTAGAAGCTTCAGACAACGGGGAGTTGTTTATTAACAAAACGAGCTCTTATGGGGAAAATAATGAATATCAAGGTCAAATTTATCAACAGACCCATAACTTTTAACCTTGATTCTCTTTACTCTGTCCATGTGTTCAGAAAATACAGATCTGGAAACACAGTCATTCAAAAATGTTAGCCATCTGGTTAAGACTCCATGCCCTAACTTGACTGACTACAGTTCCACTTTGGGCCAACGATGGCTTCCCGAAAATGTCCCAAGTGGCAAACCCAGGTGAAGAGACAGAAACGGAAACATAAGGATGAGAGGACTGCTATCTTTATTCTAACTAAAAATCCTGCCTGTTGCTTTCTTTTTAAACTGTTGCTGCCATGTTTAAGTTATAATTGCGTCTTCTCAATGAGAACTGTGCCTTATCATTGGAACTGGCAGGGGGCCTTGACATTTGAGTCATCATTTCATTATGCCTATTCCTTACCCTGGTCTACAAATTCAACAGAAATACAAGCCAGATGAAATATAGGGGGAGAAATCCGAAGCCATCCCTTCAAACCGAATTAATTTTTCTCAACTCTACAAAATATATAGAGCAATTAACATGGGTAATGTTATATTCCGCGTCAGGCACATTTTCAAAAATATTAACTTCGACTTCGGAGGCCAAAACTGCTCGAACCCTTCTAATCAAACACTTCACTTCCATAAAAGAGAACAGACAGCTTTAATATTCTCTAAATTATAAAGATAGAGTAATTCCCCTTTTAAATCAACCGCAACTATGGGCAAAAACACACATTTAACAGCTTTCCTCTTTTCTAAACAGCTTCCCAAGTGGGTAGCCATCACTGAACATATAAATACACAGAAAATACGCGCATGGGGAAAATACTATTTAAAACTTGTGTAATCACATAGGAAAAAATAACAAGTCATTCGGACTAAAATATCAAAATGAGCCTCTCTCTGGAATTTCAGGTTTATCTGTAGATGTTCTGAAATCACTGAACGTAAATGATGAAAAATGATAAATCACAGGACCCAGTCATCCTGAATAAATGGGCATCATTCCCTAGTTCGCAAGCATTTTGTTAAAAATTTTTCCACTGAATTTCAAAATGATAAAAATCAGTCATAACACAAATGCTACGTAAAATCCTCAAAAATGTCTTTGGCTCTGCTTCCAGGAGGCTATTCCCTTATTTACTTACGATGGCAGGTGCTCCAGAAAATGGGATTTTTCATTCATTCATTTTAATATTCATTTTACTCGTCTCTAAAACTCCTCCTTTGGCCCGGAGCAGCCTGTTCATTTCTACAAGCCAACAGTTTTCCCCTGAATGCTTGGGAACAAGCTGAATCACCTATAGGAACTTCACTGTCCTCAATACAAAATACTGAAAAGTTCTACAAGCAGCAGAACTCGCATACATGCAAATGTCCACTCTGGAACGGACTACCTATATTATTTATTATCGTATTTAAAATAGTAATGACTAACTTTTCCTTACATTTAATTATTTTAATGTTGACCTCGCCTTAAAAAAAAAAAAATTTACCTGAGGGAACATATTTGCGTAAATGAATTTAAGATTCATCTTTTAGCTTTTTCGTTTCTTTCTAATTTACAGCCCAGACTTTCCAAAAAGGGGATTCCAAGAAATTCGCAATAATTCCTAGTGTTCCCCGTGTTCTCCAAGCAGGGAGCATGTTCTGAAGGAAGGAATCTCAGTTTCAATACTAAACTCTATTTGAAAAAGTCTTGAGATCGTCCCTTAGTTTTCCAAATTTTAGAAAAACCATTCTTTGGCAAATTGAGACAAAAACAGGATATAAACCAGATGTTCCTAGATTATGGAATTTAGAGCAGAGCACATTCGAAGTGGCGCTAGCTTCTCACCCCCATTCATTTTAGGAGAAGGCGAGCAGCCCCCCGATGTGGGATTCGGTCTTACCATTTGTCTAGTAGTTTGACTTCTCGGTGGAACTAGTCATGGGTTTACAGTACCAAGTTTTTAGGGAGTCCTATCCTTTCTGTAATTACTATGGCCGGTATTAATAACTGTCTTCTTTTTATATGCTGAAATAAATTAATGGAAGAGGCAGACACTATGCAAAATGGCTGGGAAGAAGGCCAAACCTTTTTACATATATCCAGGCACTAGTGATTTCCGAAACGGCACTTTAAGTTCTCTTGCCTCAATAATTACCAGGACAGCCCGCCAGCATGTAATATACTGAAATAATTACGCACTCTTCCAGTTCCCATCACCCAGCTCCAGCCCGCGGCCACCTACCTTGTCTTTGCTCTCGGTGCCAGAAGCCTCAGGCTTGGTCCTGATCACGAAGGGGGTGGACAGGCGCAGCAGGACCCTCTCGAAGGCGGCATGAACCCTTGGGGACACGATCTCGAAGCAGTCCTGGAACTGGAGCACTTTGTGAGCATCGCAGCGCAGCTGTTTCCGCAGGCCCTCCCCCAGCTGGAGGACGGACATGTGTGGGTCAAACATCAGGTGGAACGGGAAAGCTCTGCAGAAGGTGCTGATGCTGATTCTGAGGTCCGCGGGAGCTTGGGAGGAGCCCTGGGGAAGGTTCTTCGTGATGTTGGTGTTCTCACGTTCTTTGATAAGGAAGGTGAGACAGCGACAGTTGCCGGGGTTCGAAGCCTCGGAGTCCAGCTTCTCAGCGGCCACCCGCTCCACGGCCACGTCCAGCCGGTAGATCTTCTTGGCTGCGGCCTTAATCATCCCCAGCATTGCAAACCCCACAGTATGGTGAGGGTGGAAATAGTGGAGCATCAGGGCACCGTCGGGAAGCTCTTTGCACAGAAACGATGGCGACTCCAGAGTGGCCTGTTTTCCAAAAGAAGTTCTAATGTGTTCCAACAAGGCGTCAAAGCCATTAAAAAAATCCTGCAAGGTGCCGCCCACAGCTCGAAGGACTCGCTCATTCTCATCGAAGCATATAGTAAAGAACTCCTCGCCAAATCTTTCTTGGATTTCCTCAAACTTCAAACCTATAGGTAAACGGGAAGGCAATGTCAGTGAAGTATAAGAGGATAATCAAATTTATAGCTTTTTTAATGCTTATCAAATGAGATAACGAGTGAGTGAGGAGTGAGTGAGGTAAGAGAGGTATTGCCCTTGGGCCCCCAAATGCCCAAAGAAATGAGTTCATTTTGAATCAGAGAAAGTAAATTTCAATTCCTCTTCTGGAGGCTTCTAAGATGTTAAGGAGCATAAACGTCTTTGAGTATTTTTGTTTGTTTTTAAATAGCCTTATTTTTTTAGTGCAGTTTTGGATTCACAGCAACACTGAGCAAAAAAAGTATGGATATTTTCCATAGAACCCTCTCCGCACAAACACACAACTTCCCCTCATCCCGCTCTCAGTCCTGGGCTACTGTGGTATATGTGTTACCATCAGTGAACGTACAATGATACAGTATCATCTCCCAGAGTTTACATTAGGGTTCACTCTCGGCGGTGTACATCCTTGGGTTTGGGCAAATGTGTTATGATACATGTCCACCATGAGAGCCTCGTACAAAGTAGTTTTGCGGCTCTAGAAATTCTCTGTGCTCTGCCTATTCACGCCTCCCTCCCCTCCAGCCCCATAGAACACACTTTCCAAATGTTGCTCATCTAGCTGCTCACTTTTCTTCCCAACACCCTAGTGTATTTGCTGTAATCAGCACAAAGAAGATCATCTTAATGATTTCCCCGTTCGTTAAAGCAACTTTTCAGAAGCAACTATAACACAGTTTCTCTATTGCTCCTGTCCGCTATCCCTATCTTGCTTATTAAAATTCATTTGTTAAGTAGGAAACATCATCCAGAGAGGGAATTTATGGTACCTGAGTGGAGAAAGGCATCAGATTATCTAGTGTCAACAGAAGGAATTAAGTTAGGCCTCAGGGAGAGAGAGACCTAACAAGGAACTAAAAATGGCAGGACTGTGGGCTGATTTGCATTCTTTCCCCCGCAAAAATGAGAGTAGCCGAGAGTGGGAATCTCATCAGAAAGAGTTAAAAGTCTTGGTCTTCCCAGTTCATACTTCCACATGCCATGGCAAAAGGTAGTCTATGTTATAGCAAAGGAATTATAACAAAAAATACACACACACACACACACACACACACAATGCATGATGTAGAAATCAGAACCAGTCACATGTGACCAACCCTTAAGAATGATCTGAGGAAAAATATGGGGGGAATTCATGGTCCACAGAGGAAGAATAAAATGCACATATGAGAGTTGAGTGTGTAGGCTAAAGGAAACTTGCATATGGAGTCATGCTACTGCTTCTCCTTTGACTTTGGCCGAAATCAATACATGTAAGTTTCCATATTCATATTTTCTTGCCTTGTCTACTGCATCTTCTGAGGAGGTCCTGAAGCTAAGGCAGGATTGGGAAAAGACAGAGGTCACCTTGCCAGTGTCCTATTCAAGTGCAGTGCAGTCTGGGTTGTTTATGGCTTGGTTTGGGGTTCCTACCTTTATCATTCCCTCAGGGTTCTCCCCACAGAAATGAGGGAATAGAGCAGTCAACAATACCATTTGAAAAACAGTCTAAACACATCAAATATTTTTTGGGAGAGTATTACAGAGTATAAACATTGTGATAGCCAAGTGAAGAAGTCAGTTTGACAAAAAAGTCCTTAAAAGCAATGTGAAAGGAAAGCAGTAGAAAATCTAAGTGAGAAAGAGCTCTTATTAGGAAGAATTTCACATTAATTTGGTTTCATAGATCTGACATGCAAGTTAAGCTGAGAGAGTCAGCCATCGGGATAAACACATGACCGCACATCTACGTGGTCACGGTACGAGTCTGTCCTTCAGCTGTGCGGAGCTCACTCACGGTAATGCCAGCCCAGACCAGTAATAATGGCGCTCGTCTGTCCAGTTCCCCGGTGGGGAAGGAAAAAAGCAAGGTGGATGACTCTCACAGCAATCTGGCTTCTGTTCCAACTGCCCTGATGAATCTACTTTTACAAACGCTTCAGCCAATATGCACTGCTCAATCCCTACCTTAGTTTACCTTGTTTGTTGTTTTTCTTTTAATTTGACTCTCCTGACCAGCTCATTGTCCTAAATTGCCCTTCTCTCTTGGCTTCTAAAACCAGGCTCTCTGGGTTTGATGACTATCTGTCTGAAAATTCCCTCAAAAAAATGTCTTTCTATGCCAAATCCCAGTATCACCAACATTACATAACTAAAAAGTCCTAATACAAATTAAATAGATATCCCTTCAAAGAAAATGTTCTTGGTTGCTATTAAGTTTTTTCATTACAAAAGTCTAATTAAAACTAAATTCCAAATAAAGAAAAATTCCTACAAGCTGACTATACTTGAACTACAGAATTTCATGTGCCACTAAAAATATTTCATGGATTGCTTCTATCCTTGGAAGGGTTCGATCTTAAAAGGATTCGGGGACTTTATGCACAGAAAAGGAAAAGAGAATTTCTTCTAACTTGTTTTTTTCATAATACTAAGATTTCCTGAGTTATTAAAAAAAACATAGATATAAACATAATATGGTAAGCTTAAGTTCTATTTCCAATGCCAGAATCCCCCCCAAATCATCCAGAAAATAACAAGTAAATCCACCAGGGGCACAAACTAAAAACTACTCTGAGTATAGCTAGAAATCCTCGCTGTCTTATACAGGGTCGTTAATTCTCCAGTGATGACACCAAGACCTTGAAAGATGCTAGAGTGACTTGAATCAATAAAGAAAAGCTGAAATACACGGACTATTACACTCAAATCCTATACATGGTGATTCTATAAAATCACAATCCTTGATTAACTAACAAAGATTTTTGTTCTCACAATTATGAAACTGTACAAGATCATAAAAGAAAAAAGTTCTTCCAGCTGGAAATATGGAAAACTAGTGAACGATCACTGTTACTCTTGCAAATATGCTATAAATCAATAGCCCAGACTTACATTTCAAACCTTGCAAATCCCCTCCTTACAGTAAATCACTTGACACATAGAGACAATGCTCATCTTCTCGTATCAGAAGATGCTATGACAGCTTGACATTTGGGTCTATGGGAATACATTCCTCTAGGGGCAAAACTTATAAAAAAATCTGCTTTCATTAACAAGTAAGTGAGAAGTTAAGAATTTTAAATTACTGTTAATTCACCTCTTTAGAAAAATGAATAGCCTGAACGTGACATCCTTTAGCTGGAAATAATCTATTCATTGATGATATGAATCTTTTGTCCCTCATCTGCTCTCCATCTGACTTCACACTGTGCACGTCTTAAGACCAAGGACATTA
Organism: Potos flavus; assembly: GCA_028534135.1. Lineage (NCBI taxonomy): Eukaryota > Metazoa > Chordata > Mammalia > Carnivora > Procyonidae > Potos > Potos flavus. The sequence continues at coordinate 3,487,009 of CM052884.1, forward strand.
TCCCCTTAATGTCTGCAGACCCATCACTAACATAAAGCTTGGCACATAGACACTAAGACTTCATTCATAGAAACTAAGCTCGCCTCTCAGTATTTGTTTGAAAAACATAATCAACCTTTTAAAGCTACAGTTATGCCACGTTTAAGGATACCCAGAGAACTAGACACACTCTTTTCTGATAAGAGACTCTACAGATAATTGAATCACAGTGGGATTCGCTATAACAGAGGCACGCGGGAATACCTATGAAGGTATGCAGAAAACAATGTCTGACTCTTCAGAGAGATAATGTCTGAACGGAGACTTGAAGAAAAAGTAGGTGTTTGAAAACCCAACAATGAAGGAACAATCACATTAATGGATGGACGCTAATGGGACCGATGAGCCAGAGAAATGGGAGAGCCCTGCGTGATCAGGGAAGGGCAAACAGTAAGCAGGTAACATCTGGGGCACAGGAGTGAGGGGATGAGCAATGTGGAGGCTGGACTTACGGGGCCAAGACCAGAGTCAAAGACGCCAGCCAGAGAGCCGCTGTAATGTCTTTAAAAGATGATAGGGCCTGAATTAGAGAAGTCCCAGTGAAAAGAGTGTTACTCAATGTGCCGAACATCCTCACAGATCACTTAACACTTTAAAAAATTCTTATCAGGTAGTTATTTTTAATTGTCCTCATTTTACAAGTGAAAAATGTTCAGAAATTTGCCGAAGTTCACACAACTGTAGGTAGCAAAGGTAGGTCTGAAGGTGAAGTATGTCTAATACTACATCTTCTGAAAAAACCACAGCATCAAAAGAGAAAAACATCTGGGTGGGGGGTGGGAAACGCATGTCTTGCTCAATGTTATATGATCAATGCCTAGCATTCTGGGTGATCTTTAGTAGGTGCTCAATAAATATCAGCTAGATGTTGAATAAATTAATGCATCACTGAAAGGAGTTACAAGGAGCAGTCAACAGTTATCAAATGCCACAGCAATGTCAAGTAAGGTAAGGACAGAAAACTGTAAATTGGATGGATCAGCACTTTGGGGACCCTGGACAGCAATTTCAGTGGAGGGGAAAAGGCAGAATACGAGGTATAAGGGGTTAAGGAGTGTGTGGCAGGTAAATAGTATTCAGGTGAATTAATATTATTGGGGTGCTAAAATTACTTACTTTGTAAAACTATAATAAATCTGATCTCTATACTTGGAAAATATTGCCTTCATTGAGAACCAAGTAAATAGCAAGAGAAGGCACCAAAGATATAGCACTGACTAGGGTCCTGGATCCTTTAGGGGAAGATCTATCAATAAAAGAGGGGTTTTAAGTCCAGAGATCATCCTTATCACCCAACAAGGATATTGGTCTCCACTAACACAGAAAAACACCAAAGCAACAGGGGTATCCTTAAGTGGCATAAAGTTCAACTGAATACCTGCCAATTACACATTCTGTGACTTGTAGGCACTTCATAATTATTTTTTAATTACTCAGGCTTCATCAACCTAATATCTAAATAATGTAACTGAAGCACAACTATATCTCAAGTCCACACTATAAAGAGATTTCAATATATATTAAGGAGATAATTATATTTGTAGAGAAACGATTTTTTTTCAGCTTTACTCAGCTATAACTGACACATAACACTGTATAACTTCGAAGTACACAGTGTTCTTTGGATACGTTTATATATTGCAAAATGATTACCTTCGTTGTGTTAGCTAACACCTTCATTCTGTCACATAATTCCCTTTTTTTGTAGTGAGAACATCTATCATCTACTCTTTTAACAACATTCAAGTATGTGATACATTATTGTTAACAATAATCACAAAGTTGTACAATCAGTCCCAAAAACCTACTCATCTTCTAACTGGAAGTTTGTACCCTTTGACTAACATTTCCCCAGTTCCTCTATCTCCCAATCCCTGGTGACCACCATTCGATGAGTTTGACGTTTTTAGATTCCACATATATAAGTGATAGCATATGGTATCTGTCCAGAAACAATTCTTTTATCTAGCAAGCCGTTAAGGTTTTCATCAGCTAGTTTGGTGACACTTCTATAAACCTATTATTCTAGTGTCATGCCAATCTACAAAGAAGTGACTGAAGTTGATCTCAGCCACCCAGAGATTTAACAGTAAATATTATACGTATAGGTCTAAATAATAACAAAGGAGAAAGGCTCTCAAGAAATCCGACTGCCCGAATTCTAATTTTAAAGAAAATTGTTGTCCATCTGATCTATCAATATGGTTTCATTTGTTTTTTGTTTTTTATTTAAATGGTTTCATTTGAATCTCTGTTGGAGTGATATCAAAACTTTGCAGTTTCAGAGTATTCTGTCCTTAAGTAAATAAAAGTGCTAGAATAATAATGCAAAGAATGATCCCTATCAACTTTGGTCTTAATCTATGAAGAGTTAAACAATGCTTTTCTACTACTCAGGAGACGTGTCATTCTCCTTTTACTGACTCTGTGGCATCTCTATCCCCCTCCAAAAAAGAACTTAGGTCACGTACTTATTTTTAAGTCTAAGTGAACTAAAATTAGTTAATAGTTTTAAATTTTATGATATGCTTAAAGAAAACAGAACATATATTCAGATTCTTAAAAAAACAGGGTTTTCATATCTTTAAGCTATTAAAGAATTTGCTAAGAATTACAAGGGGGGACCCTCTAACGGATTTAATATTAACTCTTGAATAACCAAAGGAAGAGGCATTATCAGAGCATATTAAGTACTTTAGGGACAAAAATATATGATGGTTAAGTCTCAAGTTTTTAATTTTGAGAATATGCTAAGATACTCTTTAAAATATGCAGAACATATAAATTTTAATAGTGGGAAACATCACACAATGGAGATAAAGCCAAATTGAATAGTCTGGAATATGTTTTTCACCCAGAAACTAAATCTAAAAAGTAGAACATCATATGGAAATGATGAAATAGAGATAATTGGGTATTGGATGTTACATGATTGGAAATTTTTAATACGCAAGTTATGTAATAAATCTAAGGTGTTTTTTTTTTTAAAAAAAAAGAGCATCATAAAATTACACTCCAGTATTATTAGTTGCTACTCTTTCCTTTCAAATAGCAAAGCATATACAAAATAGCAGATATTCCCTTGTATTATATGTATTTGTCTATGATCTCTCTGTTGATTATAAACAGATTTAGTAGGACAACTCATGAAAAGTACAACCTCTAAATACAGTGTGATCTAGAATGAGAAAAAGAAACCGATGGAGGAAGAAATGTAACTAAACCAAAAATAGAAATAATGTCCCCCTGAACTGTAGAAAATCCTGAATCTACAGATGGAAAGGCAGTAGTTCCAAGCAAGATTAACAAAAGGGAACATTTCCAAGATGGAATTAAATACACACACACAATTATATATATATATATTATATATATTTATATATATAAATAAATTTATATAAATTTATATATATAAATTTGTATATATTAATTTATTTATATATACAAATTTATATATACAAATTTATATATATAAATAAATTTATGTATAAATTATATTTACAAATTATAAATTATATATAAAATTATATATATAAATTTATAATATATAATATATATTTATATATATATTTGATAATGACAAATTATCTGTAAATTTGTAAGATAAATGTTAAATAAAAGTTACTGAAACAGAGGGAAAGAGAAACTATTGACTCCTGAGAGGTTTTTTTTTTTTTTTTTTTTTTAAGATTTTATTCATTTATTTGACAGAGAGAGAGATCACAAGTAGGCAGAGAGGCAGGCAGAGAGAGGGGGAGGCAGGCTCCCTGCCGAGCAGAGAGCCCAATGTGGGGCTCGATCCCAGGACTCTGAGACGATGACCTGAGCTGAAGGCAGAGGCTTTAACCCACTGAGCCACCCAGGCGCCCCCTGGGAGGTGCATTTTATCCATAATCTGGTACTAAACCATATAAGTAAAACCCAGGAGCTGGGAGGCTGGAGGGAAATAGGGGAGGTAGTTGAAAGGAAGCAAGCATCAGCATTCTAGGGGTGCCTGGGTGGCTCAGTGGGTTAAAGCCTCTGCCTTCAGCACAGGTCATGGTCTCAGGGTCCTGGGATCGAGCCCCAGCATCGGGCTCTCTGTTCAGCAGGGAGCCTGCTTCCCCCTCTCTCTCTGCCTGCCTCTCTGCCTACTTGTGATCTCTCTCCTGTCAAATAAATAAATAAAAATCTTTAAAAAAAAAAAAAAAGTATCAGCATTCTAAAAGTCTCTTCTCAATGGAATTTGGGTGAGTACAGACAGACGAAATATAGTCTTAAGAGGAAAGTAAGTAATAAATTGTTTTAAAATAATAGGGTGGCTGGGTTATGGACATTGGGGAGGGTAGTGCTATGGTAAGTGCTGTGAAATGTGTAAGCCTGATGATTCACAGACGTGCACCTTTGGGGGCAAATAATATATGTTAATTTAAAAAAATTGTTTTAAAATAATGAGAAAACATGTGGGTCTAATCTGAGTAACAGCAGAAGGAACATAACTAATAATGGCAAAGCAGAGTAGAACTTTCAAATTATGAAGGTAAAAAAAATATATACGTATGTTGATTCTACTTGACCAATACAGGGAAAAAATAAGGGGAAAAGATGCAAAATAAATAATCAGAAATCAAGATGGAAGAAATAAAATCAAGTAAATTATGTATTTTTGTAAATGACACATAACACTCCCATCCAGTGGCAGGAAATCTCACTGCTCCCATAAGAGTGCCACTTATAGGAAGCAATTTAAAAAATAAAAGTTGGACAGTAGGCAAAGAATTCCAAGAAAGTACAAGCGAGGAGCAATATTAATATCAAACAAGGTAGAATTAAAGTTAAAAATGTGAATCAGGATAAAGAGAGACATTATATAACAAAATCACAATTTATAAAGACCTCAGAGACACAAACCTACATAAGCCAATCAACGTTGTAGCTAAATACACAAAGCAAAAACAATTAGGAATTGATTGCTAATGTATACATGTTTTTTTATGCAGCGATAAATATGTTCTAAAATTGCTTTAGTGATGGTTGTACAACTTTATGAATATACTAAAAACCCTGAAGCATACACTTTAAATGGGTGAACTGTAAGGTATGTGATTTATATTTCAGTAAAGCTCTTATATATTTAAAAAATTAAGAATAAAAGAACTGTATACAATTATTTTGGGGAACTTTAATACACATCTATCAAGATCACATGGCTCTAATAGACAAAAAAGCAAAATCATAGAGAAAATAAATAAAAGTACATAAAAATAATAAATAAACGTAATAAAAATTATACTGGAAAACTTGAATGTGCCTTTTTCAGAACCAAAAAGATCAAAGATTTTAAAAAGTCATTACTTGAATACATACTAACAATAAAAAGCAAAAATAAAAAAGTCCGAGAAAAAAATGAAATTAAAATGTAATAACAAGCAAAATTCAAACACACATATGTATATGTACACAATGTATTGATCTATGTACTTGCATATATGTGTTTGTATGTGTATGAAGAATTATAAAAATTCCTCAAAGACTGGGCCAGAAAATTCCCATAATATATTTAAAGTAAAGATTTTGCAGATCACATTTTCTAATAGTAATAAAAATAATAAATATTTACAAATAACGAGAAGACCAAAAATCATATGTATTTAGAAATTAAGCAATACACTCTCTTGAATTAAAGAGAAAATCAAAATTGGAATTATAACTTCTAGAAATCAATGAAAAGACTACTTCATACAAATTCCGACAGCAGAAACTGTATTCAAAACAGATTATGTCATCAATGTTTTCAGCAAAAAGCAAATAAAAAGCTTTCAAACTGAGGGTTGCTGGAGGTGAGGGAGGGTGGGAGGGATGGGCTGGCTGGGTGATGGACACTGGGGAGGGTATGTGCCATGGTGAGTGCTGTGAATTGTGTAAGATTGATGATTCACAGACATGTACCCCTGAAAAAAGCTTCCAAATTAAGAAAGCTGTGTTGAGCTTTTAAAAAATTTATAGGTAAAAGTTGAATTTGAGAGAAAAAAATATACTAAATTAGGAATGAAAAAGATGACAATAGGTATTTACTAAGAAGAAACAGAGGAATAAAAAAAAAAAAATCAATGTTTTGCCATCAAACATATAAATGTAATGTTAAATAGATAATTTTATGGCAAAATATAAATGACCAAAATTCACCAAGAAATGGACAATCTGAGTTCTGCTTGGTCTTTAAAATAAATAATTAGAAAGTTATTTAAATATTTGCAGGCCATAGAAAAAAATTATAACTACTCAATTATTTTTATCACCACATAATTTTAATGCCAAAACTTGATGCAGTATGCTAAAACCAATTTCTCTTATGAGTATTTGTTGAAGCAGTAGCAAACAGAATCTATAAACTTATAGACTAATACATTCTGACCAAATAGTGTTTATATCAGAAATGAAAAGGTATGGGGTGCCTGGTTGGCTCAGTCCGGGGAAGCACGCAGCTCTCGATCTCGGGGTTGTGAGTTCAAGCCCTATGTTGAGTGCAGAGATTACTTTAAAAAAAAAAAAAAAAAAAAAAGGAGTCCAATATCAGAAAATCTATCAGCAAAAATTATCACATTTATTATCACAAAAATTATCACTGAGAAAATGATTTTATCAGTAGCTTTTGAAAAGTCTAAAATTTAAGTCTTAATAAAAATTTTGGGGACGCCTGGGTGGCTCAGTTGGTTAAGCGGCTGCCTTCGGCTCAGGTCATGATCCCAGGGTCCTGGGATCGAGTCCCACATCGGGCTCCTTGCTCGGCAGGGAGCCTGCTTCTCCCTCTGCCTCTGCCTGCCTCTCTGCCTACTT
>CM052884.1:3493963-3600956 GCA_028534135.1 Potos flavus
TAAAATAATAGGTATACACACTGAAAAAGAAGAGTAAAATTATCTTTTTGATAATGAAAAAGACTGTACATTTAGAAAACCTAGAAAGTCTTCTAATTTGGAGGCTCTCTCTTGCTTACTTGCTTTCTTCCCTCTCCCCTTTGGTGCTCAAAACATTTATAACACACATTTTCTAGAAAAAGAAAAAAACTACTAGAATTTTAAAACTGTAGTAAAGTAGCAGAATATGAAATGTAGACTCAATAGGTTTTTCTGCATTAGCAGTAAGAATATACAAGTAGAAATGGGAAAATATTCAAAGTAGACATAAAAACTGTAAAGTCCTATATTTCATGAGATAGGCATTGAACTTATATTAAAACTATGAAATCTTAACACAGCAAACAAAACCTAACAAATGGAAAAATGTTCCATATTTTAGAATATGAAGACCTTTTATTATAAAACTAACAATTCTCCCAAAATTAATGTATAAATTTAATGCATTTCTTGCTAGAGTCTCAACAAAGCTTCTTACCAGTACAGTCATTTTAAGATTCATATGTAAGAATAAATGCCTAGAATAGCCCCAAAATGTTTGAATAGGAAGACTCCTGGGAGGAACCAGATACTAGAATAAATGAAATGGACTCCAACTACATTTGCTATTTCCACAGGAACAAAGACACTGAGTCAGAATGGATAATTCAGAAGTAAATCTGTGTATATGAGAAGTTTTAATGTAGCACAAAATAGCATTTTAATTCAATGGGGAAAGAATGGTTTACCTAATAAATGGCACCAGCCATGTGGAAAACAAAATTAAATCCCATCTCACATCACAAACAAAATCAAATTTTAAGATGAATTAGAAGGTTAAGATGTAAAAGACCAAACAATAAATATCGTTGAAGAAAATCTAGGAGAGTACATGTATTCTTTAATTAAAAGTGGCAAACCAACACAGAAAAAGACGTGAAGACATATTTGAGTTGGTAAGATACAAAGCTAAATTAAAACTATCAGACTAAGTATAGAGTACAATTTTATTTTAGTAAAAACGTATGTGTGTACGTGTGTGTGTGCACATACACTTGAGGCCACCATGATCCACAGACTGGAATTATTTCAAAAGCCCCCTAATTAACTTTTCTGCTTTCCCATCTCTCTGCAACCCATTCTCTATACATTCTTCAGGATCATAAGCCCTCCCAGGATTATCCACAGCCTTTGGAATAAAATACAAGCTCAGCAAAGTTCAATTCAGCCTTTACTCTGGGCCCAGCCTCATCTCCCCCAGTTTGCCCAATTCACATCCCTGCACAAGCCATCAGGAACCACCGAGTATTTCCCTAACATACCCAACAACCCCTCCCTCCCCCAGAGGCTCCTGTATGTGCTAGCTCTCTATTCTATTTCTCTAACGGGATTCTGTTCTCCTAACCCACATAGCTAGCTGTCTGCTTAGACTCATCTTACAGACCCCTCACTCCTCGATTCCTCCAGGAGGCTTTCCTTGACACTCCCCGTGAGACGTGGCCTCTGCGGTTCTGGCTGCTCAAGCACACGGGTACCCCCTAGCATTCATCACACAACACTTGCATGTTCGTCCACCCCGAGGCCAGACTTGACCTCTCTGAAGATAAGAGTTACATCCTATTCAACGTTTATTCATTCCTTTCTACAAAAAAAGAGAGAACAGCCAATCAGGATCAATGTCCCTGCTGAGCACTGGGAATGCTACAGTGACCGGAAGAGACTGGGCTCTTCCCTTTTCCTGAGCTACGTGAAAGACGGACCAGTCCAGAAGGTAAACATATACTCCAGCAATAATCCAAAAGAAACCACACGATGACAGTGTTATGGTAAGGGGCACAGTGCTTGACAGCGTGCATCAGGGACCCAAGGTAACCTACTGCATCAAAGAAAGTGTCCTTTAAAAGTGACACGTCGGAAGGATAAATGTAAGTCATCTGGGCAACCAAGAAGGAACAGACAGAAAGAAAACCATTCCAGACCAAAAGGACATTACGCAAAGTTCCCAGAAGAGAAACTCACACGGAGCTTTAGAGAAGCAAAGACCTACTGGAGTTCTAATCACTCGCACACTGGCTCGCCTGTAGTGGATTTTTTTGATTAACAGATAAAAGAATAAATAATAAATGAATAAATGCATCTCTGTGTAACTACCCTTATATATAAAATATATGATGAATATATTATATAATACATCTAATAAATACAGTCTACTATGTTGTATATGTGTAATTTTTCCATTGCTGTTTTTCATACCCTTCAATACTTGCTGGCAGCCCTTTCTACACAAGCGTGTCGAAGTCGTGCTAAATGAGCAATGTAATTGGTGTGAATGCTTATTTTACGAATTCTTGTTCCTTTGCCAACAAATAGCCACAGGTGAGAACCCGGGGGTGGACAGACTCAGGGCAGCACTTGCACCATCAAGCAGCCTCACCGAGAGCTCTGTGCTATGTTTGCGGTCACAAGCTGGCCACCTGCCCATTGCATTTTCCAGCCTTCCTTCCCCAGCATTCTGGCGCACAGCGATGAAAGACGATAAGCCCAAAGCCTAGCAGCCGGGTGGTGCGGATTCAAAGAACGCACCCACACAAAGCTAATTCCCAAGAGGAGCTGAACGTGCACCAGCCTCAGCCCTGTATTCACAACAGGTCCCGCTTCTGAGAGGCCACGTTGCAAAAATACGGCAGTGGCTCACAGGCTTCGGAATCTCCCTGCAGAGACACCCTCATCCTCTCTCATGCCTGCACTTCTACTCGTCTTTCGCCCGATGGCTACGAAGGTAGAGGAGGGAATTACGGTGCAAATGCACGGACTCTGGCTTCTCTAGGTGGTGACTGGCCCCGTTCATATTGGAGGCCACGGCAGTGGCAGCTGGAGAGCCTCATTTCCACCAGGATGGATCGTCAGAGGGCTTACTCAGAGCTGTTCATCACGGCGAATGCCTCTTTAATTATCATGCTTCCTACAATCGCTAAATTGTGATTCACCCCCCTCAACGGCTCCAACCCGGTCTGGGGAGCTATGCTTCTGTCCAATTTGTACAGAAAGGATTCATTTCTGAAACGAAAGCTGTGTTGTGGTCAAGAAATAAAATCGATGGGAATCTGAAAAGGTTTACAACTTTCCAAACGAATTAGGTAATACTTAGCCAAAGGCTGAAACATGTGTCTCCTTAGCCAAATAGCATCTGATTTTAAGGGTGACAGAAAGTAGCGCACCGTACACCCGGATGTGGCTTTCACAGTAACATATGGCAGACTTCAGAGCATTCACGAAGAAGCAATCCTAATGGTTTTATATTTCTGGAGGATAATAGCATGAGATTATGTCTGTTTGTTTAAAAGAGAATTTCTAGCTACACAGTTTTCAGAGAAGATCAACACACGAGGTCACCAAGTACACTGGAATTGCGCTGGCACCCAGTCGAACCTCCATCAAAATACAATGGTCCTCATCAGTACTCCCCCTTCCTCTACTCGGCACCCTCCACGACGAGGAGCTCCTGCAGCTTGCTCTCCCAATAGCATCTCTAGGAATCGCAACGTTCCTTTCTTCTTCCACTCAGGCAAAACCTATTTCTATAACTTTAGTCCACTGGTTCCATTATAGCCTCTGCTCTCCCCCACAGAAATCCTTTAAAGCACCCGAAAATAGCTCACATGCTCTCCTTTGTCTTCCCACCTGGTTTTCAGAGAACTAATTCAAAATGCATTAAAGGCAGCTCAAAAGAACTATTTTAGATAGGAAAGGCAAGAGTACACGAGAAAGGAGAGAGAGTAGGTGTGATCTGGGGGGACATTACAAGTCATGATGTGGACGGAGACAGGAGAGCAGCAGAGACAGAAGAGGTCTGAAGATTTGGGGAGCCAACAGGAGATACTCCATCCACATTTTTCATACTCTGCTCTCTTTGGATTGTGCATACATGTTAGGCTGGGTAGGGAAGACATTTAGGGCTGTGGGGCCGGGGAAGCGGGGAGTACCACCGGCACATGTAGGGACTGAACGCATAACCACTGCCTATTCTGGGGGGTGGCAGGAGAGGGCACCCTGGGAAGGGATGAAGCGAACATCTCAAGCAGAGCGACGGTTCACGGGTGTTACCGTCTTGGTGTGAATCAGACAGGAACCCTGAGTTCTGTTCATCGGGTTCCACGAACAGCACACAAGGGACAACCTGACCGCTGGAAAAATGGTCACCTTCTTAATCAAGAACAGAAATGGTCCTCTTCTTAAATCAAGAGAGGAGGAGACAATATACACCAGAGTTCTTCCGTCACCATAAGCAAATCTACACTCTGTTGGGATTCGGGTTTATTTGGGGAGAGGGTTGTGTTCTCACGACTTTTCACTCTTACAGCATAGCCGTATGCACTTTCTCTGTGCCCTCTTCGGGTTGTTGTGTATACCCACACATACTTTACACAGCTGGGTTTATTATGGACACCAAAACACTTTGCTTTTGCCTTTTTTCTTTTCCTGTAACATTTTCTCTCTAGCAGTGCTGAAGGTAGTTGTAGCGGTCAGCCCTCATCCGAGTCTTGCTCTGGAAATTGCCTCCAGCTGAAGAAAGCTTCCTGAGCCCATGTCCTGTCCCCTCCCCAGGGAAGCGTGCATCCAAAGATGGCTGGTGCTGGAGGTGAGCTGGAATACAAAGATAGTCTCTTCCTTGCCTCCTGGAAGGCAATTCTGAAAAGTTGAGCCGAGACCTTTGCTGTGACTGCATGTGTCCACTGGCCCAACCCCCCCAGCACACACTCTGTCTTCTTCACAGCCTTACAAGGAAGTGGTCTGGTGTGATGCGGAAGGTGCAAACCCATGCTACCTTTCAGAAAGAAGGACAACTGGAGGGTGGAGGTGTGAGCCCCATGGCTGTATTCTCAGGACCTGAAACCTAATGAAGTTGGCCTGGTTGGGTCATTGATGCCGAGGGATTTTGAGCACAAATCTTGTCAGGGTCTGTTTCCTGGGGAACCAGAGCTATGACAACATCATCAACACTCGCCCACGCTATAGCATAATCTTGCCACTTCGCTCTCATTCCAACAGCTGCATAATGTTCTTGGAAGCAGATTTATCATCTTTTAATTGACCATTTCCTCATAGTTTGACTGTGGGTTGTTGCCAATGTTTTTCCATTATGAAGAGCATTCAGTAAACACCGTCAAGCCATTATTTAATGTTTCTTTTTCTTGTTTTGAATTCTTTCTTTGCAAAAATCTCAACCGTGGGCCATTACTAAGAAGACCTGAAGGTTCGTTCCAGTCTACTGATATGAAAGCTTTATAGATTATAATACTGGACACCTAAGTCTAATAGTAAGATATCCTAAGGAATTGGGACAGACTCTTTTCTGTATTACAGCATCTTGACCCAAGACTCAGAAGAGGATGCTTCAGAGGCCCAAAGAGAAAAAGAGAACAGTATGGTCTATAATTAACTTATGTAGCATTCCACTCTACTTGGCTGAGCAAATCAGAATGTACACAATGTGCCCAGTGAGCAATAAATATTTGTTGAATAGATGTATGAATAAATAAATGAGTACTTAGGTTGCTTTAAATTATAACTGAAATATAAAGGGGCTGATCCGTAGGGAAAGGTAGATAATGCAGAAAGCATGGATTGTATACTAATAAGCCTTTGGCTTTAAGTTCTGAAATTGCCCCCATCCCAAAGCCAAAGCAACGGTGGCAGTAAGAGTGACAGCCCATGTAGGTACATGTTAAATCCTCTTTTATGTAGCAATTAGCAGAGGGACCAGAGAGGAAAATTTAAGAAGGAATAAAATAAAGTAATAGCTAAGAAAAGCACCCAGTCAACCGAGAAACAGTAAGCCATGTTTGTTATTATCACAATAGGTCACATACCACAAATTCATGGAAAGGAGGGCCTGGGACTGGAAGATTTTAATGCAAATCTGAATCATTGTATTTGGGGCAGATGAGGTACAAAGAGGCAACGTTGAACATGGTCCTTCTACGGAAATGCACAACCAGATCCTGCAAACACACTGTAAGAATCTTGTCCTGTTCTAGTCTCTTAAAATGTCCCAGCGAGAATCATTTCTCAAATCAGGCAGGTCTCATCAGTGCCTTATGGGCATGTCCTGCTCATCCAGCCCGTGTCCTGTCACTGGGGTCACCAAAGGAGAGCAGAGGAGGACAAAGAAGAGGACACGCCACTACTTAGGGAGGGGAGGGAGGAAAAACCATATGAGGTCGGACGTGCAGGAGGAAGAAAAGAGCAGCCAAGGCTTCATTATTCTTACAGATATCTTCATAAGCAGTTTAGGGACTAGTTGACCCAAAGGGGATGTAACACAAAAATGTCTGAGTTCAGAGCTCTTCTTTTTCCCATAAATGTTTATTGCTTCCCTAGCACTCCTTAACTCCTAAAGAAAACAAAAGGTTATATGAGAAATCTTTCTTAATATTTGAAAGCAAACAAAAGTGCATTATCCAAAGGTCAACTAAATTCAGAACTTCACAGGAAGAAGATATTACAGAGCTGAAAGATCTCAAATTTATCATCAACGAAAGATGTCACGTTCTTTTCAAAGCACTTCTTTAATGCACTGTAGAAAAAGTCATAATCAAAAGGAAAAAAAAAAAAAACAATATTGGCTTTTCTCTCCCCGGCCCATTCCCAGGACTTGCCAGAATACTGCTATTTCCTTTCCAGCTTCCAGAAGGATGTCAACGGTCAACATAGTTTGCTTTTTCTATCCCACTGACAATGAGGTGGTTGGCCTGGTGCCGTAAAAGGCAAATAGATTTTTTTTAAGCTTTGTGACCATGGCAACCTGGTTCTAAGTGCAAATCTCACAATGTGGGAGATCTTTTAAAACAAACAGTGACGCAATAAACTTAACTTCTGCTGTCTCCAGAACTTATGCTGTAGTAAAGCTTGCTCACATCCGTATTTCACTCACCAGAACTATCCAAACACTTGGGTAAATAAGACAAGAAAGAAGTCAAGAGCAGGCCAGCTCCTCTGAGGTTACTCTAACCCACTGATCCCTTCTATTTGCCCACCATACTCAAGGGGAAACAGGAACACTGGTTTCTGAGGACCACTGTTACCTGGATTTCCACCTCCCATCAGCCCATCGCTTAATTAAAACCTGTGTCCCCTAAGGATCAAGATTGCGAGGTATATAACAACACGAAAATGTGCGTGGGGATGGTGGGTGGGAGGGGATGGTTAAGAAGACCCGAGAGGGCGCCTGGGTGGCTCAGTGGATTAAGCCACTGCCTTCGGCTCAAGTCATGATTCCAGAGTCCCAGGATCAAGTCCCGCATCGGGCTCCCAGCTCCATGGGGAGTGTGCCTCTCCCTCTGACCTTCTCTCCTTTCATTCTAATAAATGAATAAAATCTAAAAAAAAAAAAAAAAGACCCAAGAAGACATGAAATGACAAGTCTCTGCCTCATAGGTTTGCTTATGATCCTGAACAAGTCTCACACTTGAGTATAATTCACTACATTTTATAAGAGTACATTTCTATTCAACGATTAAGATTTTAAAGAATTAAATAGGTATTTAATATGGATACGGTCTTCAGAAAATAGTCCATGTGCCCAACAAGAAAGAAAATGAGCATCTAGCATGAATGACTGAATGTTCTGACTGGTCACGAATTTTACCAAGTGGGTCCTTACGGTCATCGTAACCATCGATTGTGATCATCACAGGATTTTCCATGACCTTCTAAACAGTTCTCTTTAAACTCCTATTCGCTCAACCTAAACCCTCGACAGCTACTTAGTGTAACATGCCGCTTCAGGTGGGCACTGTGTTTCACTGTCCCTACCGCTAAGAGAGAAGCAGAAAGCACTGCTGCTAAATGTAGAAACACTTGTAGAGCACAGACCAACAGTATCTAATGACTGAAGACAGACTGTGAAAAATAATTTACCCTGGGTATTTAAAATGTCAGGGAAGCAATAAAAAAAAAAAAAAATCACAGTCTACAGAAGAGATTAGGTCAACGATTGATGAGGCTTTTGAATTCGGTGAAAGTATTTGGGAAGTCCAGAAATGTCCTAAAAGGATGACGAGAAGAAAGGAGTGTGCTCTAGTGCAGATGTCATTTACTGGAGCATCGGGAAAGTACGTAACGAGCAACGCAAGCAGTCAGCAGTTTTATCATTTTCATTGTTTGGAAATGGATGCTCTCATTCTTGAATATTTTTTGATGTGGGAAAACAGTAAAATGATCTGGGAGACAGAGGAATCAATCACCCATTCTGCAATAGAGTATTTCCAATATTAGATAAACAGAGTGGGATTGTGTTCCGATAACTATTCTAATGTCACCTTCAAGGTCCTTATCACTATACCAGGTTAATAGGTAAGACCACAAAACTTGAGGAAATACACTCCATAAGTGGGCTCCAATCTGGACATTGATTATACATATAAAATTTGGTGCTGTCATGGCTGATATTAGAAAAAATAGAACACACTGATATATGAAAGTAGATTAAAAGCTCTTAACTCATTCATGTGTTTTAGTTTAAGTTTGGATTTTTTTTTAATTGGGACTATAACCAAATAGAAATAGAAAGTCCCTGTGGACTTTTTTTTTTTTAATTTTATTATTTGACAAAGAGAGAGATCACAAGTCGGCAGAGAGGCAGGCAGAAAGAGAGGGGGAAGCAGGCTCCCTGCTGAGCAGAGAGCCTGATGTGGGGCTCGATCCCAGGACCCTGAGATCATGACCTGAGCCGAAGGCAGAGGCTTTAACCCACTGAGCCACCCGGGCGCCACAGACTTATCTATCTTAATTATAATTTTATTCAACAGTGTTTGGAAATATTTTGATAGGATTTCAAACTAAGAGAAAAGCTGCAGGAACAGTCCCCAAAACTCCTGTAGTCTTTTACCAAGATTCACCAACTTAACAATTTACCCCAACTGTTTTTATTCTCATTCTCTCCCTTCCCCCTCCCCTCCCTACACACACAAACACAATTTGAGAGTAAATGGCACACATCCTACCCCTTTTCCCCTAAATATTTCAGTGTGTATTTCCTAACAGGGAAGCTCCTATACATAACCACAGTACATTTTTTTTTTTTTTTTTAAGATTTGAGAGAGAGAGTGAGAGAGCGCGCACCTGTGCATGAGTGGGGGGGAGGAGAAGGGGAGGTAGAAGCAGGCTCCCCACTGAGCGGGGAACCTGACCCAAGGCTCGATCCCAGGATCACGACCTGAGACGAAGGCAGACGCTTAAACGAATGAGCCACCCAGGCGCCCCACCACAGTACCATTTTAAAGATGAAGAAATTTAACTTTGGTACAGTATTATTTAATCCACAGCCCATATTCCAGTTTTGTTTATTGTCCCAATAATGTTCTTCGTAGCTACTTCCTAGTATAGGATCCAACCCAAGATTATTCACTGAATTTGTCTTGTGTCCTTAGGTCTCCTTCCTCTGGAAGAGCACCTCAGACTTTGTCCTTCAAACAGTATTTCTCAGACGCCTACGTCCCAGGCCCTCTGGCTTGTTGGGGTGGTTACAAAGGATTAAATACAGCATCTAAGGACCAGGTACCCACAGGCCAGGTGGGTAGAAAGATGTGTAAAGAGAAAGATGTGTAGATGATAAGGAAATACACCAAGAAATGTGCTAAGGTAGAAGGATAAGCTGGATTCCTCCCATTTTTACCAATTCAAAACCCTTGCTCTCTAGATCCTTGGTTTTGTTTTGTTGTTTTATTTTTCCCTATCTCAATAGGAAAATACCTCCATTGCCAGAATCATCATTAGCAAAGGTTATTTGTAAGACGTCTCTTAGTTCAAGGAGTTGGCCGAAGTAGTATAGAGTACCAGACGGCAGTTTACGGTAATATATGCATGTGCACACACACATTAGTTTTGGGTTTTTTATTTATTTATTTTTTTGTTTTGTTTTGTTTTTTAAGAAACAGGGATGGTTCTTGGGTGCGTGGGTGGCTCAGTGGGTTAAAGCCTCTGCCTTCAGCTCAGGTCATGATCTCAGGGTCCTGGGATAGAGCCCCACATTGGGCTCTCTGCTCAGCAGGGAGCCTGCTTCCCCTCGCCCCCCCCCCACCTGCCTCTCTGCCTACTTGTGAACTCTCTGTCTCTTTCAAATAAATAAAAAAATAAAATCTTTAAAAAAAAAAAAAAAGAAACAGAGATGGTTCTTTTAAATAGGACATGTGTTAAAATTACTATTTTCAGAAACAAAAAATGTGACATGGCAAGAAGAACAAGGTTTCTTTTCCTATAGTTATCAAAGCTCTATTCAAATCCAACCTCCAGCATTTATTAGTTAAGTGATCTTGGGTAAATCGCTTACAATATGGGCTTTAGTGATTTCATTTGTAAAATGGAATGATACTAGTCAACTACAGAGTTTAAAGTTTAACGAAATACAAAATAATATATGTGAAGTTTTTATAAACAGTAAAGCACTGTATAATTTATGCATGTGTGCATAAATATGTGTACCTACAGATGTATGTACATGGATATGTATATGGATGTATACGTGTGTGTAGAGACAGAACAAGAATGTGTAGGAGAAAGCCTAAGGATGCATTTGTGATTTTTTTTTTCTAATGAGGCTCTCCCTCCTACCACACAGAAAAGTTTTGAATCCCAAATTTCTCAGCCTATCTGGGGGGTGATGTTCCCACTTCTCCTGGAATGGCTGTCTTCCAATGGCCACACATCAGGAGCCTTCCATCCTGCTCACTAAGCAGTCAGGTCCTATTCCTCACATCATCTGGTCTTGCCACGAGCATCCTAGGACGGACGGTGCCAGGAGACCAGAGATTAGGTTTGCCTTACTCACTGTCCAATCCCTAGAAGCCGCACAGGCCTGGTATAGAGAGTACCCACCAAGTATCTGTGCAATGGTAACACCTGCTCGAACCGTTTCCTGCCCGAAATACTAGGACACAGCATCACCGCCTCCTTCTCTAGGGGACGGTTACTGAGACATGAGTGGAAAAACCTGAACTTTCATCAACCTCCTGCACCTTAGGGCAAAGGATTAAAAGAAAAAAAAAAAAAAGTTCTTTCCTGAAACTGTGAATCCAGAAATACCACTGAAACACTCTGATCACAGAGAAATTCCATTGTAATTATTAAAATGAATTAAAAATTATCATTATGAACACCTTCATTATTAAGCCCTTCCCACCCTCTCGTACATCCTATGGTCTTCTCTTCACAGCACGTATCACTCTGAAGGTGTTTTTGTTATTTGTGTCTTTCTGTAGTCTGTCTCCCTACTTTTTTTCCCCGATCGTCGGCACCTAGAACGGTACCTAAATATTCACGCTGATGCAACAAAATACTTGCGAACTCTTGCAGAAGACAAACATTCTCTACAACGTTACATACACATCTCTGGATTAGTAAACTTCTCCTGTGGTTCCACAATGACCCAGCGTAGCCCAGCTCCAGTCTCAACGATCATGGAGAACCATCGGCAAATTTTATACATTTCCAACAAGTTAGAGTCTCCCGATTAATTTGCCATCTAAAACAATAAGCTTCAACAGGACACGAAAGCAGAAAACAATGACGAATTAAGAGAAGCCAATTTTTAAATGCTTGGCAGGTTTGCACTGTTCCTTTTCGTTCATATGTAGGACCGAGAGTTGGGATGATGAATAAAGGCTGTGAACACACACACACACAGAAATGAAGAACAGTGTTAAGTACAGATGTGCACGGAGAAGTAGAAGGTGTCAGACATTGCAGGAAGTACTCGGACTCAGGAAAACCAGAAGAAAAGTCGAAAATTGATGGCAATCAGGGGTATCTTCAGTCAAAATGTTTCTGGGCACAGTCCCTCGGCACAGTAACTCCTAAGAATCAGGATCATTTGTCACTACTCTGCTTGTCCTGGGGCTGAAATCCCTCCTGCTCTCGCCTTTGTAAAGATCGCACAATGACTCTGCTCTATGAAAGCTCATACGCAAGAATAAATTTCTGCTTCCCATGGCAGCTGCGAACTCACTCTCCTGCTCACTTTATCTCCCCCTAGGCCAACTCTGTCCTTGGGCGATTATTAGGATTTCTGGTGCTAGTATGATGGGGGAGAAAAAGGTTACTAAAGCCGGCATTTTACTAAACCTACAATTTCTGACATTGGATGAACCATCTACCACACATCTTTGCAAAGCTAATGATGCAGGATGAAGAAAGAGAACTGACCCTTAACTCATACGCCCATTGATGCAGACACAGGAGAACAATCAGGAAAAAAACATGGTATCATGAATGTAGGATACAAATGGGGCAGTGGAAGCCAGCAGTCTTCAGCATCGAACAGATCTGGCAAAGAGATAAAGGGAAAAAAGAAAGCAAGCTTGACTAGAGCAGAGGGCATCTAGCAGGAGGCACTAAACCTTTATCCAGAAGACAAAGGACAAAGGATTGAAGCAGGCCCCCATTCCTGTTTGGGGTTCAGAAGCAGAATTGAAAGTCCTGAAAAGAAATAAAGTGAAAAGAACCGAGTGGTGTACGAGGCAGCAACCACTGTCAGAAAGAGAAACCCAGATTCTACAACCTCAGCTAGCAGAAATTTAACTGGGTATCAAATTCCCTATGAATTCAACGAAGTGTTCTAATAAGCACACTTGCCCAAGAGCAGGGTTAGCCTTGGAATTAAGGGATCAAGACATGCCCACACCCCAGAACTCTCTGCGCAGTTTATTTTTAAACATATAAATTCCTGGTCCGCATCCTAGATGAATCAGAGTATCTGGTATTCACAGAGTAGAGAGTTTACAGGCTGGTTCCTTTGTTGTGGTCTTGGTTTTTTGTTTTTGTTGTTTTAGTTAACATCTCCAGATGATCCTACTGTACCCTCACTAGAGGAATCCACTGTTTTAGACTCTGGAGAAGAAGTAATGACTTGTGGGGTTAGGATTCAAATTAATAATGTAAAACACGTCTCCCTAGCAAAGACAAAAGCATAAATTTGTAAATGCTCAAATATAAATAGATACTTTCAGAGCTGGCTTTTCCTCTTTTTCTTCCTCATTAGCTCTGGACAATGTTCAATCTTGGCCAGTGTGTAGGAGTCAGGAATTACCTCAGCACCCTCGCTTATGAGCATCGCATCTGCTTTTTCTTCAGCTGACTGCTATTAGTGCTCTGACGGTTTCTTTTTGCACCTGTCACTAACACTTCCCTTACTTCACGTAAGGCTCTATCCATACCCCATCCATGATTCATCTCTTCCATAGGGGACTCACCACCGTGGTTCTTCTGACTCCCATTTTCAATGTAGTAAGTGAAGCTCAATCCCCCAGTCCCCAGCCATTTCTCCCCCAAGGACCTACCCCAACCAGATCCGGATGGTAACTTTGGTGGCCAACAGTGTACGCACCGTCCCCAAGGGCTATAATAAAATTCATATATATCACAGGGGGCTAGTATTTCAGGTCTACAGCTTCTCTCTCCAACAAGGAAATTACCATTTCTTATTTCAAAGTCAAGACCCAAGATGGTCAAAATACAGGAAAAAAAACAGGATAGGCCAGAAATTGGAATTTGGGGCTCCATGATGCTACATCGGAAATGGATCTCCTATCACCCGACCTATGATTAGGGGTAACAGAAATAGGCAAAAATCTAAAGCACTGATAAAAATCATCCATGATCCAGAATCCTCCCTAGATCCCCACATGGAAAATAAAACATATGGGCATCTTTAACTGGGTAGGGTCACAAACAACAAATCAAAAGAGACTCATACTTTTGCTTTTTAAAAATAGACTAACAGTGAGATAATAAAAGGAATGCACCATACATAAAAAGCCTTAATTTGAGTAGCATTTTTATTGTAACTCATAGAACTCTACTCACTAATTTAAATAGCTCATAGAAATACTGTCAAGAACATTCAAAACTGACTCAAGATCTGAACTCAAGGCAGTAAGAATGACAACTTACCTAGCATGGAACCTAGGATGCTTGAATTTCACTCTAATCTTAAATTTTCATTAATTTTCAGGATAATTAAATGGCATTTTATTAAAATTTATAGTGGCATCAGAGCTAGTTCTGTAGCAAACCACCATGGAAACAGAACATAAGGTATGGAAAAATTTTTAAGAAGCAGACCTCCAGGTAGGAATGATTAATCTGATGAATAAAAGTCATCACATAAAAAGGAAAAGGTGAAGGCAGAAGGGGAAGTGGTGTGTTCATTTGAGTGAAAAGGCTCTGAACACAGTATTTAGATTAAAAAAGGAACTGTACCAAATCACTATGAAATGGGTCCACGGATGGCAACAGAAATGGGCTCGGAGTCGGACACAGGCAATGCTACGGGCTCTACTCCTCTCTCTCACACAGTAAGGGAAGAATAAGCTTCTTTCTAACTCGGAGGAAAAACAAGAACAGCCACGACTCTTTTCTCGCTGAGGCAGTGGAGGGGTCAGTCACCAACACCACGGACCCTCACGTGGGAGCCTCACGGTCTCGCGGCCGTCCCCAGGCGCTAGCGGGCTGACCCTGTGCGAGCGGCCTGACCTGTCTGCGCTTCCCTTTCTTCTGCTCTAAGTCACACCTGGGACTAACTTGTTCACCTAACTTGTTCCCACATTTGAGTGTTGCAGATATTAAATGCAAGTGATAGCATCTCCTGAGAAGACAAACGGGAGATTGTTGAAGAGGCTTGAGAAGCCTGCTTATGAGAATGACCTGAGGAATAGGAGGTTAAGGAATTACTCACTGGCCACGGAGAGTGTTGAAAGGAATTCAAACTACAGCCGTCTGGGGGCTGGAGGCACAGAAGATGTCAGGACTGTTTGTGGGCATCTCCAGTTTTGAACACTTCCAACAAATAGGATTACAAGTGATGTCACTTAAATTTACACCCAATTCCTAAGATTTCTAACTAACTCTGTTCCAGGGATTTATTTTTACTAAACCAAAGATAAAGATTCTACCTATTAGTACCATAGACCATTTCTGCCCTCATTAAGAATTTTTCAAGCAGTGTGTCCATTCAGTCCTAAGATCTTGAAAAAGGATGACAAAACAGGAACACGAAACTCTTAACTCTCCTTTGTATATGTTGAAATTGTAAGAAGACAGCAGGTTCTGTTTATTAAAATGGCAAGGGAAAAGGCCTGTCAATTAGAGGGACTAAAATTTAAAAAAACAGACAAAACAAAACCTGACAATACCAATTTCTGGATAGGATGAGCAAGAAATGGTACAGCCACTTGGGGAGACATCTTACTAGTTTCTTACAAAGCTAATAAACAAAGGGTAGCAATCATATTTCTAGATATTGACCGAACTAATTTGAAAACTTGAGTCTACATAAAAACCTGCAGTTGAATGTTTACAGCAGGTTTACTCATTGTTGCCAAAACAGAAGCAACCAAGCTGCCCTTCAATAGATGAATGGATAAGCCAACTGTGGTGTATATGTATGATGAAATACTATTCAGAGATCAAAAAGGAATCGGCTATCAAGTCACACAAAGCCATGTATTAATCCTAAATGCCTACTGCTAAGCAGAAAAAAAAAAAAAAGCCAACGTAAAAAGGTTACGTACTGTGTGATTCCATTTATAGGACATTCTGAAAAAGACAGAACTACAGAGAGACTAACAGATCCACATTTGCCAGGGGTCTGATGCAAAGAGGAGGGCAGGTTTGAATGGGTGAAGTGTAGGGCATTTTTTTTCTTAGGACAGTTCAAGGATTCCACATGATACTGTAATGATAGATACATGAAACTATGCATTTATCAACACTCAGAATTTTCCAGCACAAAAAGTAATGTATGGGGATGCCTGGGTGGCTCAGTCGGTTAAGCCACTGCCTTTGGCTCAGGTCATGATCCCGGGGTCCTGGGATCGAGTCCCATATCGGGCTCCTTGCTCAGCGGGGAGCCTGCTTCTCCCTCTGCCTGCTCTGCCTGCCGCTCCCCCTGCTTGTGCTCTCTCTCTGACAAAAAAAAAAAAAAAAAAAAAAAGTAATGTATGCAAATTAAATATATTTTTATATATTAATATATTTATATATTATATATAATGTATGCAAATTAAATATAGTTTATATTTATATATTAATATATTTATATAAGTACATTCATATATATTACTATATAATAAATATTTTTATATTCTGTAGGATATCACAGAATCACAGGACAGAATTAAGAATGTGATAAAAGAATGCATGAAAACTCCATACATAACTTCATACTCCAAAAATGGACATTAACACTATGCTGTGGTTGATACCATCTTTTCCCATGAACGTATGTATCAACAATTCTGAAACAACTATACGTGCACACTGCAATCCATCTATTAAGTAGACTGATGGGATGGCTAGTGAGGGTCAAGTTTCTCACTGGGGTAACAGGAGGTTACAGACAAGCAAGGGGAAAAGCTTAGAATTATCCCTATGATTGGAGCACTATGGGCACACATTTAGCGTAATATAGATGCAGATGAACACATACAGAAATAGTCACAGGTAAGCATATATACGTGAGTTATATACACAGACATACTTCCCTGCTCTGTCGGGCTGCAAGGGCTTGGAAACAACAATACCCCAGGAGCAAGAGCACTCCTAGCACCCAGATTTTGGTTTCTAACACCATTCTCCAATAAAAGGAACCATGACTCCTTGGATGGACAGCTGAATCTAGGACTGGGGCAGAAAATACACAAGATGAGCCTGGAGCATCTTGTAGTGGTAGAAAGGGAGGAAATGTTCAACACACACATCAGAGCACACAGCAGACAACTGCAAGACTGACGAGTACCCCTCAAAACCGTCAAGGTCATCAAAACAAGGAAAATCTGAGCAACCGTTACAGACAGGAGTCTAAGGAGATATGACAACTAAGTGTAATATGGTATCTTGAGTGAGATCCTGGAACAGAAAACAGGTAAAAAACAAAGATATCTGAATAAAGCATGGAATTTGGTCAGCAACGATCAGGAACACTTTTTTACCAATAGAGACCCAAGTACCACGGAATGTCAGGCATCAATAACAGAAGAAAGGAATATGGAATACATGAGAAATTTATAAACTATTTTCATGGCTTTTCTATCAATCGAAAACTAAACTGAAATTAATTTTTAAAATTTAAGGGGAAAAGAAAAACAAAAACCTATCTCCTGAAAAATTCAGAAAAGAAAACAATAGTCTGAGGAATTTAGGACGTGAGAAGTTGCCCTCCCATACAGATAAGTGCCAGACGAAGTTGGTAGTGGCAAGGAGACAATGCAATAAACAAAGAAGACAAAAAAGAAAAAAAAAAGAAAAAGGGAACAAAAAAGGACGAATGGGAAAAGGCTGGTCAAAAGATTCAGAAGAAAATGCTCCTAAAATAAGAAAGATTATCTATGGGAGGAAAGAACGCATTTCACATCTCTGTTCAACATACTTCCATCTTCTAAAACAGATGTGCACGAGTGAAGGTTCCATTTTTATTAAAGTGTTTACTTTACACGTATCAGAGCTAGTGTCCCCCAGAGCGACAGTCTCCTTCCTTCTCAGACCTGCGTGCCCTATCTAATCACTTCGGGCAAAGTATGCGAGCAGAGAGCAGGAAACAGAAGCTCTTTCCAATTTACACAGACCTGCTCCTCAAAACCTTGGTTAGGCATTAAATTGTGTTATTAATCCGTGTTATTAAATGAGATACTATAACAACTTCCCTAATGAGATACTGTGACTGTTTTCCTAAACGTTAATAGGCAACATCCATTTAAAAAAAAAAAAAAAAAAAAAAAATCAATGGCATATAACATACCAGAGGCTTTGCACCCCACCAGTGAGGTCTTACCTAGTAAACCATGTAAATACCAAGATCAGCTTGAATATAGACCTCCTGGGCTAATGCAAATTTTATTCTGAGACAATCCAATACTCAGAGCAAACACTTGTGTAGCATTTCTTATTTCTCAGGCTGCTTTAAGTACTTTATATAAATTAAATTATTTCATCTTCCTAAAAACTGTAGGAGGTTAGTAGTTATATTATAACCATCTTACAAAATGAAAAATGTAAAGTATGGGAAAGATTAAGTAACTCGTTCCGGTCCACACATCCACTAAGTACCTAAACCGCAAATTCAACCCAAATAATCTGGCTCATTTTTGTTCTGAGCTACTAGTGTATTATAATACCATTATAAAATCAATTATTAAATCAAGTCTCCTCCAAACACCCTAACGCTAATTCATTTCATAAAGATACTGACATGATTTACTTTTAGTAAAAAAGAAAAATTATCAGTTACCAAGCTACAGTAACAAGAATTATATTAATAGGATGTACCTCTTGCTATTGATCATAATTCTTCAATGAAAATATGAAGTATTATTGCACCAACTCGTTCTCCAAGACTCTAAAGACGTTAATCGTGTAATTCTTTAGTGAACTGGAGCATGTGTAAGAGTTATTCCAAGTAAACCCCCAAAATAATCTTAACCCTAAGCAAGGCTAACTAATCCTTCACAGTTCTATGGTCATTTAGAAGGCTGCTAAGTGCACATTCCGAATCATGATAGAAACCAAAATGCACAAATGCACATACAAGTTAACCTATAAACAAATTATTGCTTACAAAAAAAAAAAAAAAGCTCTGTGTCCACTAAGGATTCTGGAATGGGCAGCTTGACAGCGAGCTCGCATTCCGAGCATTTCAGAACCCCTGATGCCAGGAAGAAGCCGTGAGGTCTAAGCCCCCAAGGCCTGGTCCTCCACCCTCCTCATCAGCGCTTTCCCAACAAATAGCCCCATGACATCACTTCTGATTCTGACCTGAGACCTGCGGTGTTTTTGCAGACAATACAGCCCCGCTCTCCCTTGTCTCGCTCTCCCAGAAGACCTTTTTAAGAGAGAGAAAAGTTGGATGACTATTCTTTCACCGTCCATGTCCTCAGGATTATTTGGAGAGAAAATGCACTTAGCAAGAGCAGCAGGCAACTATACCTTGTGGAAACTCACTAAGTAACTGCTGTTTCTGAAACAGCAACCCCGAGCTTGCTCTCGGTTCCCGGTAAGTGAATTAGCCTGAGCGCTCAGTTCTGCTTTCCATCCTGTTGTGCAACGACATTTTCCCTACACATCTCCTCCGTGCTACAGCACCAGACGCTCTCCGAACACCACATCCACAACCCCTCCCACAGAAGTCCGACAGGCCAGAACTGAAACGGCCCCGCCAGAGTATAGGGCCAGACAGAAGGCCACATTAACATTGTTTCTATCTCCAAGGCTGAAAGGGGGCTGTGGGAAGACACTGCTCCGAGTTGATTAAGGCTTTGCTACCCTGCCTATTTAGGGAGACACACCACTGATGCCCTTCTCAACAGGGAGGGTTACTTTGTTGCAAGGAAACAATCCAGCACACTAGGTAGTTTGCTATCCATCCTTCTGTTGTCAGGCATATCCTGAACGTCCCAGACTCTGCCTGGGTTGCTAAGAAAAAGCCAGAAGAAAACAAATGACAGAAATAGCCAAAATTTATTTTGCATTGCACTATGTAAGGAAGCTATGCCATTTATTGTCCTCCTCCGTTTCTGTCCCGCAACATCACCTGAGTCCAAGCCACAGGACCAGGTGCTAACACTTTTGCAACAAACACGGAAACACGATACTGATCCTTTAACTCTTTCTCATAGATACTCCTTTGTACCATTCAAGCATTTCCATATCCAAGAAAATACTCAATGTTGCACCTAAGAATATAAATACATTGTACTACTTTTAATTGGAGCTAAAAATGGGCTTTGCAGATTACCACTGGAAAAGCCATAATTTTTCAGGCAACTAAAATTAGATCATTTTGGTGAGCAGAAGATCTATTCCAAATAAAGCAGTAAATTTCACACAGAAAGCCTCCATTGGGGAGGGCAGAGTTCACAGCGATCTTTCTCCATCCAGCCTTTCCCAGAGTTTACAAGCCTCTTTGGAGAGATCCTGCAATACCACGGGGACGGCCAGAGCACCAAAACGAGGTGAATAAAGGACTCCGAGGAGCCTCTCCTTAATATCCCTAATTTGTAAGTGATGAGACAAAATATAGCAGCAACCAGTATCTAAGCAAAAAAAAAAAGAGAGAGAGAGAAATAAATGGCAAAATGTTGATCTGGAAACAATTCTGTCCCATTACTAGTAAGAGCATGACCCACTCCATACCGCACATGTGTTTCCAGCAAGCCCTAGGAAGGAAGCTACGGAACAAATACAGGACAGAGGCCAAGCTGGTTTTCTGCAGCAAGATTTCTCCCACTCTCCAGGCCAACCACTCAACTCAAACCAACCTAAAAAGCCAGCACATGATCAAACCCTCTAGAGGCATACATACTAAGCTGATAGATAAGGTCATTTTGAAAGAAGAAAAATTGGCTTCCCTAGTCCTATTTTCTGACCTAAGGACTTTTAACCTTTCTTGATAATAAGTGGAGTAACAGATGACTGACACACACATTTCTCGTCTCTACCACAAGCTCTGGTTGATTAAGAAGACAAGCATGTACTCCCCCGTGCCGGTACACCCATATTCCAACCATGCTACCCAACCAGTACAGAATGTATATGCACTGTTGGAAAATCGCCCTGTGGGACCCACCTAAAAGGATTCTCTGAACCTGGTCGAGATTCTCTATTCTCCTGCCAAACTCCCTCACTCCAAGGACAGCTCCCGTCTCAGGTCATGCTTTTCTGTTCACAGAGTTGATGGATTCTTGCATTCTCACAAATGATTGCACAGGAGAATTTCAACGCCACTTAACAAGAGGAAGTCTCAGCTAACTGAGATCAACCAGGTTCCGTGACTTGTTGAAAACAATGCTTCCATTGACTCCGACCAGTAAAGCTGTTACCCGTGTCCTCGGGCAGTCTCTACCACAGGAGTCCCGATAAGACAGGACTCAGGAGAGAACGGCTAATGCTCAAGCCCATCGTCACCTGTTGGATCCGTGCCAGTCTCTGGTCAACCGATGGCAGACATTTCGTTTTCTTCTTCAGAAATTTAAGTTGTACAAGAGTATGCTTTTTACCTTTTACTAATTACCAGTACTTTTTTACCATTATTTTTTACTAATGACCATTATTTTACATTTTAATAATTACCCTTATTACTAAGGGGAAAATCCAATCTCATCTCTCGGGGCGCCTGGGTGGCTCTGTTGGTTAAGCGTCTGCTTTCAGCTCAGGTCATGATCCCAGGGTCCTGGGATTGAGCCCAAGGTCGGGCTCCCTGCTTAGCAGGGAGCCTGCTTCTCCCTCTGCTCCTCCCCCTGGCTCATGTTCCCTCTCTAATAAATAAACAAATAAATTTTTTTTTAAAATCTAATTGCTCTTGTCTATTACAACCACTCTTGCCCTAATATTCGGTAGCACTTGCCTGAGACTCTTCCCACTCAGGACCCAATCTGCAGCTCCAGGCCACGCCAAGGGCAACCAAGCTGTGCTGGGCCAACAGTGTCCCCTGGTGGTTACCTCGCCCAAGTGCCGGACCCGTGAGCAAGCCAGGGCCCACGCTTTTACCATCCTCACAGATTTACTGGGAACACTTCCCATCTCCTCCCATTGGCCAGGGAGGGAGCATAAGGCAAGGAGATGTGAGGGGCAGTGAAATATTTACAAACTGTTGAAGTCAAGAAACGCTTTCAAAATAGTAAACATCCCTCTGCCAAGATTCTCATGCATCCCTTCATGGGGCATCATCTTAGCCCACCATGTCTCAAGAGAAATGAATGTTACTGATGGGAGCTCGGGCTTCTTTCTTTCCTCCTTTCCTTCCTTCCCTCCTTTCTTTTCTTCCTTCCTTCCTTTCTTTCTTTCTTTCGTCATTGAGCTAAATTTATTCCATTTAAATACCCATCTTTTATTGGAGGTTAGGCCTTCCTATTTTGGGGAGAGTTAAAATGTCCCTTCCTTTATAAAATGGTGGCATTAAAACATGATCACTTTAACAAATCACCCTTGCTTGCCAAAGTTAGCAATTTATTTTGCTCTTTTTTTTTTTTTTTTTTTTAACTGCTCTTGGGTAATGCAAGCCCCAGCCCCCATTTATTCTCATCCCTTCTCTTCTGCAATAACGAAGTTTACTGGGGTAGAAGGACATCCCTGCAGTTGTAGTAAGACTAAAGTAAATAAATCCTTGGGCTTCCTTTTCACTGTCCCTCACTCCCTTGCTTTTATTATAGACAAAACACCCCTCACAAAAGGTCCAAGTTCTTAACTGAATATTTGGGGTTTACCCAGGCTAAAAATGTTATCAATGGGTTGACATCATCAAGGGGCCAGCATAAAAGCCAGATCTACCTCTGGGAGTCCAGTATGTTTAGAAAAATCTGATAACTTGTGGTTTGAGGTCACCTGGAATCTGAGAAAGCACTTACTCTTAGGGGAAAAGAGAGTCTGGCCAACAAGCTTGCCCCAGTCTTCATCATCGGACCTGAGGGAAAGGAGATTCTGAGTTCTACACAGAGTTGGCCACTAAGATTTGTTCCCTACCAACACTCCACAGGTCCCTCAGTAATAAGGAAAAGGGGGGGGGGGGAACTCCCAAAAACTTGAAAAAGTTTTTTGTTTTTGTTTTTTAACTAAAAACCCATGTAAGGCATTGGGGCAAAAACTATCCCTGCTATGATATTTACTTTGCATTAATGCAACGTAGCTCTCACACACCGAGAACCGAGAACGTCAGATAGTGAGAGAGCACAGCTCAGCCCTGGTACCTTATGGCAGCGTGAACATCACTCCTTAGCCATGCTGGGAGCATCCAGCAAGTCCTGCGCCATGAACACTAGGCTCTTCAAGATGGATGGACGGACGGGGACGGACACGGACACACATGGACACGGACACGCGCACACACACACACACACACGGACAAAGACCTCAGGAGATGGCCTGCCTCACTCTTCAGCTCTTGAGTCCACAGTGAGTACGTGTGAGCCACCACCCTCCCGCTCCAACCACGGCCTCTCACAAACAAAAGTGATAATACTAGAAATAATAAGATATCAGAAACCATGGGCTTGGACAGAAAGATCCCCAACTTCAGTCAAGGTTCAGAGCCAGAAAAACAGGGATCACAGGAAGCTAATAGCAATGGAAAAAATTCCAGGTTTCCCTGGTTTGTATTATGTTTTTCACCCTCCAAGTAAATGGCAGCATGCAATTTGCGCTTAAATGTCTCCAGGAGTGTCAAAATTAAATCACTTGAAGACAAGGTCTTCGTCTTCCTTTGCCTTCCTCTCTAATCCTCCCATTAGCAGAAAATGAAATGTTTATACCTTATTTCCCCCTTCCCCTCATTCCATCTCACCCATATTAATATATAGTTAATATACCGAGTATATTAGCAGTGCACTGAAGAATTCCTGAGACGTCTTCAACTTCCTCTTTGTTGGAATGGTCTGCATAGGACCATCTGTTGGAGATACTGTGGAAATTCCTTTCTGCATCCCTGTAACTAAGAAGAAAACAAAATTAGCATGCGGAGACCATTTTTAAACCATCTGCGAGTGAGCTTGTATGCGTACACACAAGCACACGCCGTCTGCGCCCCTGTTGTAACCGCATTTTAAAGTAACTGCAGCTTTTTTAGACACTGTTTCTGGCAAAAGCCACCCCAAACATCAGCACTCGTGGTGTGGACCGGGAACTGGGGGCCGTCATTAATAAGGAGGCTGTGGGTGAAAACACACCAGGACATCCGTCAGTTTGTACCGCGAGTGTTTCCTTGGAGCGCTTCACCGTGGTGGGTCATCGGTTCCTAAAAGGAGGACATCAACCAAAAAGCCTAATTCATGGTATGAAATCGCTAAGCAAGCATTTGGAGGGTGACAGACCTTGACTACGGTCTCCCCACTGTCTATCTGTGAGACGCGGGGCAAGCGAACTCACCTGTGTGGGTCTAACGTGCCTCCCTCAGAAAATGGAGATCCCCCTCCCCCAGCCCCAAGTTCTTGTGAGGACAGAATGACGAGACGCCTGGGACAACAGATGTTGCCTGGAGCTTCTCCAGTTGCCTCTGGATTGGAGCCAAGGCATCAACGCTGAAGATAATAAGGACCTAAGGCTCCCATGTGTCCCCCCAAGAGTAGCCATTTCCACCAGAACTTAAGAAAGGACTCGAGTCACTGCTATTGCCAGGTTACAGAAACAAAGGAATGAAACAAGTCTGAAAGGCAATCCTCAGAAGAGTGAGGAACTGGCCTAGGAACATACTGCTGTATTATCCCTCCCCTCTCCCCCAAGAAAGAGAGAAAGGGCAAGTTTCCTGCAGAAGACCAGTTAGGGAAAGAGGGTCCACTGCTGACCAAGACTGGGGGCTGGGCATCGCAACCCACCACGAACATCTGCTGAGATACCATAATTCCTGAGTGGAGGGAGGTTCCAGAAAGAGTTATTAGCAAGGAAAAAGAAGAGAAGCCAATGGGAGCAGTGTCATACCTCCATTTGGCAAACAACAGGAGTTTCCTATGGGTGAGGGAGATACTAGGAAAGAGAGGGGCGCTTTCGGGGTCCCTGCTGACTGCCTTTCCCATCTAGAGGCTGCCAGCAGGACAGGGATCCCACCGCCAAGACTGGAGAGTGCAATCCTCAGAGCCAAGAGGAGGGCCATCTGACGCAGTCCAGGTAGAACCCACACATGGACCTGACGGAGGGCACCACAGTCAAGACAGGGCTGTTCCAACCATCCAACCATCATTACGTGACTTTAAAAAAGCTTCTGCCATTTTCCATTTCATTCCTGCCTGATCCATCAGAAGAGAGAGGAACCCAGAAAGGGGCGTCCTGGACCCCAGGAGTGAAAAACCACAGGATACCCCCTCGACACTGCATTCCCAGTCCCTCAGGCCAAAGCCTGACACAGGCAGAGAGGGGTGGCAGGGTGAGACTGGACAGGGGGTTGAAGATGTGGACTCGTCTGGAGTGGACTTCGCACTACCTGGAAATTCCCAGAAATCAGGGCAATCTGCGTGAGCTAGCACCGAAGGGGACCCATCCTCGCATGTTTGAAATGACTGAAGAGAAAAAAGTAACATGGCCTCAGGTCTACACACCTCACCGACATCAGACCCCGATAAACCAGGTTGGCAAAATGCGTGCTACAGTTTCCCAAACACAGGAGGCACTCCATAAAAGGTGGAATGGGGAAGGCAGTCATTGAACACGGGCAAACACAGGGTTCTGTGTAAACTCAGGCTCCCTCATTTCAACTGGAACGACCCTAGACCAAGTAGTTTTTCTCATAGCCTCAATTTCCTTATCTGTAAAACGAGCTTTATACGATGATCTTATGAAATAGATGGTGAGGATTACATTAAAAAAGAGACGTAAAGTGCCCAGTACATTGCCTCAAAAAGACTAATCGATCAATAGATATTAGCTTTTATCGAACATTGTTTTCATTCATTCAGATAGATATTCTATGGAAATATATGAAAAAGAAGCCAGATTACTTTTTAGGTAAAATATTGGAGAGCCCCAAAATTTGACCATGATAGCGAACGTAGTATCATTCAAGTTTATTTCCCAGAATAATGTGGGTTTACCCACTTCTTGTGTTCTATGGAAATCATTGTAGCTTGATCCCTATTCAATTGTCCAAAGAAAAAAGGAACAGAAGCTTGGCTGTACAAAACAAACACGGGGCCCATGGTGATAATTGGAATAACAGAATTTAATTTTAGATGACTATAGGAAATGTTGTCCCAAACTAATAGGAGGCTGGCAGCAGGCCCACTTGTGATATTAGCATAATGATGCTTATTTTTGAAAAAAAAAAAAGTACAAAATGAGTAGCATGATTCTGAATACCTATTTCTCATATTTCAGTTTTTAAAATATGTAATGATTAAACATCACATACCAGGAAGCCAGATTATCACATGTTTTCCAATTGTGGTTTTAAGAACATTTCTGCTGGGGCACCTGGGTGGCTCAGTTGGTTAAGCAACTGCCTTCAGCTCAGGTCATGATCCCGGGGTCCTGGGATCGAGTCTCACATCGGGCTCCCCCTGCTCTGTGGGGAGGCTGCTTCTCCTTCTCCCTCTGCCTGCCAGTCCCCCTGCTTGTGCTCTCTCTCTCTCTCTGTGTCAAAGAAATAAATAAAATCTTAAATAAATAAATAAAAATAAAAACGTCTCTGCTTTGTCTACACTGTCCTTGCTAATCTGTCCCTAGCAGTTACAGACAGGTAGGAATCACACAGTGTAAACATGAGTGAGAGGCCAGTGAGGCACTCCAGAGGCAGAAATTTAGATGAAGGGCAAAAAAAAAAAAAAAAAAATCCAACTCCCTGGGACAAGAAGCTACAGCCAGAAGATGAACGGAGCACATTTAGCTCCTGGTGGTAAACAAAGGATTCCAAAATTCTAGCCACTCAGGGAGGACAGGGCAATAATGCAGTGGGAGGGCGAAGGGACAGACAAACACTGATGTGCAGAAGAGTCAGAGACTAATCGTGGCAATAATAATAATGCTTCAGTGAACATATTCCTGACTTTTGTGTACCAAGCACTGTAGTACTTTCCATGACTCTATGACCTGATGTTATCATGATCATTTCATTGAACATCAGGCCAACCAACCCTGCTATTACTAGCATCTTAAAAATGAGAAAACGAGGCTCAAGGAGGTTAGGTCAGGTGCCCTAAATCATTCAAAGGCAGAATCCAACTTTAAATCTAGTAAATCTGACACGTGGCAGGTCTACTCCCAAGGCACATTTATTTTCTCAGCCCTCGGCTCTAAACTGCAGGACAAAGATGCCCAAAGATAAGGAGGCACAGGGCGTAATGGTAAAAATGACATCCGAGGAAAGAGTCCTCATAAACCAGACTTCCCTCAAGCCCGGAGCCTTTGAATTCTGAAGGTGAACCCGGCCTGCCTACTTACACCTCGTTTCCCACTGTTCTTCGAGCCACACTGTCCAAGAAGTGAGCTCATGCCCTAGAAGCCTGAGTTACAGAGACAAACACGAAAATGTACACTCGGCAGCCCTTTTCCTCATTTTAAACCGAGGCAAGAAGACATACTGCATGACCAGGACGCTGTTCCGGGGAACACGCTCACGAAGTTTACAGAAAAGAAAAAAAAAAATTAAAAATATAAGAAACTTACACAAAGTCAATCTGACATACAACATCGGCACATGAAGCATAAATAAGAAATTAAGCCCATAAGTCAGTAAAATATATGCTCTGGGAAAGGCTCTTAGCATTAGAACTGTAATAGACGCTGGAGAGCATTCCAAGGCCTCCTTTTATACCCGCTTCCAAGCACAATCTACTCTTTAATCCACTGTACGCATATCTCCATGTATAGACCTCCAGGGTGCATTTCTTTCATTTACTCAACCCCCCCCCCAAAAAAAAACACGTTAGTCCCTCCTACGAACCAAGCAATTACAGAGGCATAGGAACGTAGAGGTAAATCACTTAGATAAGCCACAATAGATGCTATGATAAGCCCTAAGTAACGGAGAGGAAAAGAAATACAAAACAGTCGGGGTTGGAGATGGAAGTAGGGGATAGAGCATTCCAGGAAAATGGAATGGGACGGGCCAAGACCCTGGGGCTAGGCAGGAGTTGGGAAAACCACAAAGGCCCGGCCCGGCAGGCAGGGAGTGGAAAGGGGAAATGGAGGGGGTTACATTCTGAGAGGGGAGCGGAGGCAGATCCCGGGAGCAGTTCAGACTCTGGTCTATGACAGTGAGTCACGGTAAGGTTGAAAGCAGGGATGTCACGGCGGAATACCTGAGCACGGCGTCAGCCAGCAGCGTCATCCGGGAACCGGTGGAAACGCGGCGCTCTGAGCGCACGGGATAGATGGGGTCAGGAGCCCTGGGGGTGGAGCCCAGCCATCCGGGTTTAGCCAGCCCGCAGGTGATTCTGATCACGCCAACATCTGCGAACCCGCGGTCCGATGGGAGGAAGCTGCCTCGTCTAATCTGTTTAATCACTTTACGGTGGTGGACATACCAGTTTGCGGGACAGGAGGAGAAGCCACCACACCAGATCAGGTGGATCTAGAAGCTTCGGAGACAGTGGGGACAACTTGAATGGTCTCTATGAGCAAATCCGTGAAGGAGAGATTGGACAAGTGGAGGAACAGAACAAATGTTTAAAGACAAAGTTCCTGGGGTACAGGGAGGCTGTCTCACTCCCCGACAGAGGCTCCCACGGGGAGCTCCCTCCCAGTCCCCCATCTGTGCGACCCTTTGAGCAGCTGCTCCCTGCATTCATGGCTACATCATGGAGAAGAAAGCCTCGGAGAGTTCCTAGAGGTGTAAGAATGCATCAGGGAGCAGCAAACAACCCCGAGGCTCTGATAAATAAAGCAGGTCTGCGGGCAGTTTTAATGGAGAGAAACGGGAGGCTGGGAGGCCAGTGATTAGAGACTGACTTAAGAAATTAAAAACAGGAGGGTCAGTGCCCTTCTGGACATGGGTGGAGCTGGAGATTGTCAGGCTAAGGGACATAAATCAGTCAGAGAAAGACAAATACCATATGATTTCACTCATATGCAGAATTTAAGACACAAAACAAGTGAGCCAAAGGAGAGAGAGAGAGAGAGACAAACCAAGAAACAGACTCTGAACTACAGAGAAAACATGGACGGTCACCAGAGGGTAGGTGGGTAGGGGGCGGGGAAACATGTGAAGGGGATGAAGGAGCGCACCTGTCGTGATGGGCCCCGGGTTATGCAGGAAAGCGTCGAATCACTATATTGTACACCTGAAACTAATATTACACTGGTGCCTGGAATTTAATTTTTTTCTTGAAAAGAATAAAAAATAAAATTTAATTTTTTCTAAGAAATAAATTCTTTTTTTTTTTAAGATTTTATTTATTTATTTGACAGAGAGAGAGAGATCACAAGTAGGCAGAGACAGGCAGAGAGCGGGGAAGCAGGCTCCTTGCCAAGCAGGGAGCCCGATGCGGGGCTCGATCCCAGGACCCTGAGATCATGACCTGAGCCGAAGGCAGAGGCTTTAACCCACTGAGCCACCCAGGCACCCCTAAGAAATAAATTCTTAAATAAAGTTAAAATTGTTTAAAAATTAAAAAACAAACAAACAGGAGGGCCAGCTCATACTCCTTGTTATCCATCCTGATTCGTCCTCCCAACCTCAGGCACCTAAAAGCTCAGTGACTTCAAGACAAACCTTAGGCAAAGCCCTGTTTCAGGGATTTGGAAAAGCACCTCTGTCCCATCCTCACCCTGCCCCCCAGAACTGTGTAAACGAACACTCAGCACTTTTTATCAATTGCCTGAAATGCCTTTAACTGGAAGAAACACGCTCCTTTCCAGTTAGAGATGAAGAGCCGTGAGCTGTGTCTTCCTAAGAGGAACAGAGCGCAGGTGTCATAGCAGAAGCTCAGGCGGAGGGAGGGGGACACGATGCCGGACTGACGGGAGAGGGAAGAAAGTTCCGAAAGGCACACGTCCCGATACTGCGGCCACCCCCCTGGTTCCCCCTCCCTGAGCGCGCACGTGAGGAAAGGCAGTGAGCACAGGTGCTTCAGGTCCTCCGAAGCAGCCCACGCACCGGTGAGACCGGTCCGGAACCGGCCGGACGTCAAGACTCCTCTTCATGTCCGAGTCGTGCGCGCCATTTTCTTTACACTGTGTCTGCAAGAAGCAGGACTAGAAAAGACCCTTTTGGGGCCAGGAACCTCCATAGGCTCAGTCTACATAGAGCAAACAGGAGAAATGAGGCAGTGACTTAGATAAAAGAGAACTCCATCCTCATGTGGGAAACAGAGTCAGAAGAGAAAGTATTAAATTTCCCTGCTATCTACAGCCCCTTGACAAGTCCTTGAAACAGGCAGAGTGACCCTCCTCTAGGGGCTCAGCTGCCTCGATGTCAGTGCTTTGCTAAGGGCAAAAGGCAACCCTAGCTCAACCACCAGGATGCTGGAAGTCTATTTTAATATATAAAAATTCCTTTGGAACTTCCTTTATCTCTACCCACCAAGATACTTGCTGGCAATCATCCCCCAAGCATAGACCCACTGATAGACATCTGAAGGGTCTCATGACTCAGGTTTTATTAGATGGTAATAAACGCCCTTTTCCTAACCACTGCTAGCCCCCTCAAGATCCTGGAAACCTTGCTTCGAGACTTCCTTAGAGACTTACATTATCCCTAACCCCCTCCCAACTTAAAAGTATATAGTTAGCCCACTCCTCATGACCCCGGTACAGCTCTCTCTACCCGTAGATGCTGGCCCTGTGCTTTAATAAAACCACTTTCTTGAACCAAAGACATCTCAAGAATTCTTTCTTGGCCATCAGCTTCAAACCCTAATGTCTTTTTCTATATCACTTGTTACTAATGGAAAAAAGAATTTTCTGATTACGATAATATAGTTTAGTTACCTCTTCTGATCGTAGTTCTAAGACTCCCATTCCAATGTGCCATGAAGACATAGCTTAGTTCACAAATGAGACTTGGACCAGTTATGATTTCATCTCAAAACAGAGAGGGCATTCACTATTCCAGGAAATGCTCTGCATTAGATTACTGGTATTGTCTTTAAAATATTAAAAATAATAATAAACAGAAGAGCCAACAAGCATATAGTGCTCACCATATGCAAGAAACTGTTCTAAGTCTATTGACTAATTTAATCCAAACACCACACTGTGGAAGCAGCAGATCCAATGAGAGTGATTAAGTTTTATTTTAAAATATGTGGGGAGAGATTAATTTGACATCATTTACCTCCGTTAGGATAAACCATTTAAGATCACTAATGGCCTCAAACTAAAAGCCATCTCATGAGTTTAAATAATATGCTTTTCCTCGTACTGCACTTTGGAGAATTGATGTGACAACGTTTCAAAGCAATTCCCTTTGAGACGACAATTAACATAATCGCCAAGCACTTAAAGTATACGACATTGTACTAGGTACCAAGATTATTTTTCCACCAATTTTTCTTCTGTTTTTGTTTAAAAAAAAAAAATCACTCTACATCCCAGTCACCAAAAATGCAGCCTTGAACCCCATGGCATTGACTATTAGCCCCAAATGTTAGATGATGCTCGACAGCATTCCAAGAGGTACGAGGTTCTGAATCTTAACTCCTCCAAAATTCTTACACAAATAAATCACGACAGTGCATACAGAACATCAATGAGGTGAATTAAAAATATGCACTACCTCTCATGTCAATGAGTTTGCTTCCTTCATTTTAAGATACATTGCATCAGAAAGTGAATTTAGGCTTCTGCATTTCCAACTGCTTACAGCCATAAGCATAGCCAATCGAAAGTATACCTCACTCTTATTTGGAGCTTTCTACGTACAGAATGCACTCATTGAGATGACCTCATTTACCCATAGAGTCTAGTCCTCAATGAGTCATTACCATCATCATCATCCTTTGCAAAACAGTTAAAGTTACTTCAAAGTTCCATGTGCTGCTGAGGCCGTGAGCTCCTGTTTCTTGATCTTGTTTCTTACTTTACACCATATCACAACGATGCCGAGAAATGGAAGATTAAAGAAAACTAGGTAGCATGGGACTCTAACAATGCCCCTCACTGAAACGTTAGGCTTGTAATGACTTTGAATAAACTTTACTAAAGGATTCTAAAATCCCATTTAAAGCCCCTCCGTTGGTATCCTTAAACCTTACCGTATTCCCAGGACAAAATCATCAGATTCAGTGGATGGGAATAAGAGGGTAAGAACACAAGGGAAAAAAAAAAGGAAAGGCAGTACCAAACGGGAATTTCATTTAAAAGCATGAAACACCAACAGGCCCAAGGAAAACACTTGCAGGGGTCCCGATAAGCCCCCAGCCCACCCTGGGAGCCCAGCCAGTGCGAGATAAGACCCACCTGGGTGGCAGAAAACCACAGGCTCAACATCTGTTTGAGTAATTATCTTTAATCTCCCCCAAATAATGACCAAAATCCATTTTACTCACCCAATAACTTGGTGCTCGAAATACTGCAGGGTCCTCTTGAGAGTCTGCTGTATCGTCTGAGGCTGGAGAATAATAATAATAACAAAATATATTATCAGCAAATCAGTGCCATTCCCATTCTGAGCATCAGACGCAGATATGTACCTTCTCATTGATCTCGTACGCGCTTCCGCTTTAGAATATTAACCCATTACGCATTCTGCCATGTATTTCCCCCCCAGGAACGAATACGAGGCACTCAGCAATTACCCAGAATTTCTCGGTTTCAAGTATGATAGCATTTCCTGGCCATATTTTTTCCAATTCTTTCATACCGGGTCTTAGGTGCAATAAAACATCCACTGGCGATAAAACCACAATAAACCAAGGTCTTGGGGGCAGCCGAGGGGAGGTGTACTAAAGGAAATGTGGGCTGTGCAGGTCAAACCTGACTTCTTCAAGGACCCAAGAGATTCCAAGCAAGGGTTCCAAAGCCTCGTGGGCAAGAGATAGGGTCTGCGGCAAATACCTAAGTCATTCCTGACCGAACAGTAGAATTCTCTCCTCTCCATGACAGCTGAAGATAGAGTTTCTTAATTCCAGGTCAAGACATTTTTCTTAGACTAACTTAGGCAACAGAGCCTGAGTTTGGATTTTCTGACCCAGGGAGCTGAGAAGATCCCAAACATACATTTAATTAAGAACTTACGGTAAGAACCTAATTTTCAGGGGCAAGAGTGTGAATTTTTTTAAATATAAAAACACAGAGTCAATCGGGCACAGAGAATCATCTTTCGCAGGCTTATCAAAAGATTGATTCATTATAGCCATGGATGAATTTTGGGGAAATATGAGGACTCTTACATTCTCTTCTCGAGATGGGAGGCAGCAGGCGGTTGGCAGTCTCGTGGGCTGCCAGTGATTAACCACAAAACCCTGGATGAGGTTGAGAAAGCTCACTCTCTTAAAAACAGGCAATTTAAAAAAGAGACAGAGGTTGTTCTCCAGGTTCCCTTGAACCCCTTCCCTGTTCACCTCTCTCTGAAAACATCCAGGACAGAGGAAGCAGCCTCCTTACCCAATACTCTTCCAAGTTTCAGCCTCCTTCTTGGCAGGAAAGGGTTATTCGAAAGCAAGAGGAAAGTGAACTTTGATTAAATCGAGGGCATCCCCTGAAATCTATTCTACGCTACCACTGAGGAAAGCCCTTTCACTGAGCAAATCTAAGGCTTCCCTTTAGCCAAACCCAATCAGAAATTAATTTTAGGAGGAATCAGCCTCCCAGTGTTCAAGGAAATAGGTACAGGGCAAATGCTTTCAACCGCTGCTTTTCATTTGTACCGCGTTAAAAAGATGGACGGGAGGCTTCGAGCCGGCACAGATGTCTCTGCTCTTCAGGATAGAATCAAGGCAGAGTAAATAGAATGTACCTAAAGAAAAAAGATCACGTCTGAACCAAGAGCAAAGGAGCTGCTGAGAAATCGAAGGGGGACGAAGCAGACACAGCAATCCTAGCGCACAGGAGTAGTGTGCTTTTAAAACTCGCCCCGCGGCCAACCCAAACCAAGTCATTATCAGTCACCCGCTCGGTACCCCTGGGATCCGGGCCCCTTGCACTGGCTTGGCAGTTGGTGAGCTAATATAACTTTCTCTTTGGCAGCACTCCCTAAAAGCAGTGAATATGCACAGAGGGATTACCCTTCCAATAACCTCTGGTCACAACGCAGGGAACAGAAAGCAGGAACTTGAGTGCGCAGGGCCAGTAAAGACCGGAATGACCTCATTTGTACAAAAGGACATTTTTTTCCTGCACCAGGAATTTCCCAGTCATTAAAAAGCCCATGTGTGCAAGAGGAGGTGAGCCTTTTAAAGAGCTGACTTTTTTTTCATTTGTGAAGCAATTACTTTTCTTCCCCAGCAGGAGTTAAATTTATAGTTTTCACATACATTAAAAAGAAAACATTCTCTGGGCATAGCCTACAAAACTTCAACTTGGGAAACCATTTATAATACTTCTGGTGGCTTGCTGAAGCCAGTGGGCATGTTCTGAGGGTCTACACCAGGAGTATGGAGGCTGAGGGCAGAGTGTCTCCTCGTCAGCAAGCCACGGCTGGCTTCCCCACACACCTGACTCCCCAGGACATCTTATCTCCTCAGATTCAGTGAACCGTCTTCAGAGTTTGCCTGATTGCTCAACCAATGGCTCCTATCAGTGAGAGACAGCTTCACGAGATCTCAGGGTCTCTCTGCCCTGCATAAAATAGCATGAAGTGAAGACCTACGTGAGGGCTAAAGCCTTCCACAGGGGTGACTGCTGCCTGGAGAGTCGTAGGGTACATTTCTTAGTGTCCACGTACGTCAGTGATGCAAGCCAGCACATTAGTGGGAAAAACGGGGGTTCTGAAGATAGGCAGACCTTCTCTTCTTTAAGAATGTAACTCCACACCTGTCCCCTACTCGACAGTTCCACAGGCCAAGATCCCATTCCTCCTCTCTGTATCTGTCCCCTCCTTTAGGGAGTTTAGAAACATGATTTTAGAAAAGAAGATTTAATATCAAAGTGAGTTCAAAATCCAGCTCTGTGACTCACTAGCTAGATGGCCTTGGGTGGTTCACTTAAGCTCTCTGAGATACGATTCCTTATGTAGACATTATTTTCCATGGAAATGAACTGAAATAAAGCCAAATCTCTGGTGCACAGGTGATATATAATAAATGATAGTTATGACCATGCTCAGCTGCAAAACATGGGTCCTACCCTCAAGAGTCTCCTAATCTAGGGAAGGAGCACAAGTTAGACCATCCGCCCCGCAAGTGTAATGTTTCGAGATCCTTATCACCCAAAGAAATAGAGCTACCATTACCACCCCTTGTAAGAGGGGGCCAAGTCCAGGAGATAGAAGAAACGATTAAAAAAAAAAAATGGCAGCAGAACATATAAATATCTCCAATAAAAACTTCAGATCAGTCCAGAGATGGCAATAAAAGCAGAATTCTGAAAATGAAGATTGGGCACAGACCTAGAAAGCAGGCTTACATGTGGGAGGGACCCCGAGGCACCACAGCCGAGATCAGGAGCCCAGGCATCAAGCTTTACAATAAATAAGAAACAAGCCACGAGCTTCCTTCCCAGGACACAAGGAATGTGCAACAGAAGAATCAGGTGGCCTTCTAATTTCATAGCCAGAGACTGGAGGATCTGAGAGACAAAGGTTGAGAAAAAGACAAAAATCCATCCTTTCGCAAAAAAACAATCGAAGAGATCTGTGATTCTTCTTGCTCGACCCGAACTGAGATAGAGATAGCGGTCTCCTACTGTCCCTGCTCAACACCAAGCAGCACTGAACGGGAAGACAGCCGGACAGACAAGGCAGCCGTCTGGGTCCCACCCACGGACAGCATGGGGTTAAACAGAAGGTACTCTGAAGCTGCCATGGCATAGCCACCAGGAACCATCTTCATCTCTGGTCTCAAGGACAGCTTCCCTCTGCTTGGCCAGCAATGCTGACCCCGCAGACTAAATGTGATGCTCACAGAAGGTCATGGGATCCAAACAGCCAGCCATGAAACAGCCCCGGCAGAGCCAGAGAAGTGGTCCCTGAGGAGTGGGAGGAAGCCGTTCCCAGCAGCCGGCCCTGCAGGCCCAGACAGCCCCACAGAGCCTGGGACACAGTCCCTCCTCTGGAGACTAGATGGATCCGGGATCAGGCAGGAGGCAGGGAATCGGGACGCGTGCGCGTGTGCGCATGTGCGCGGGAAACCCACCTGTCCCCATAGAGCACACGCGCACCTCAATTTTAGAGATCAAGAAGTTGAGCCTCGGACTGGTTAAGTAAATACCCCGGGATCACAAAGCTAGTAAGTGAATAAACCGCTGCAGGCCAGGACTGGCTTCAAAGTGGATCCTGTTTCTACTGGATGCCTGGAGGGTCCCTCTGACCTTGAACATTCTGGGATTCTACCTTAATACGGACAGCAGTTCATCATGCCAAAAATAGACACAACTCCACAGATAACTTAAAAACCAACTTCTCATTTCTGCTTTACAGCACAGACCAGTAGGCTACAGAATTAATGGAAACCATACATCCGTCCTCCTTTAAAGAAATATCTGTAAATAGCCATGTCATTTTATTTACTTAAACGTGATAAAATTAAATATTTATGTCAGAAACTAAATGATAGGGATATACATTTAATTACTAA
This sequence comes from Potos flavus, assembly GCA_028534135.1. Lineage (NCBI taxonomy): Eukaryota > Metazoa > Chordata > Mammalia > Carnivora > Procyonidae > Potos > Potos flavus. The sequence continues at coordinate 3,530,119 of CM052884.1, forward strand.
TGCTCTAAGCCAGTGGTTTTCTATTCTATCTGCCCATTAAAATCACCTTGGGGAGCTTTTAAAAAATACCAGTGCCTGAGCTCCAGCTCCAAATTTTCCTATTCGACCCTTCTGGGAGGCCCAGTTGCTTTCAATGTACAGTCAGGGTTGAAAACCTTTCGTTTAAGGTACAAACATGATGATCAAGACCAGTAACCCTCCAGGAACCCTACTTGAACTGAATAGGTCAGCATTCATGAGAATGGTTTCTTTATTCAAACATCAAGAGAAGTAGGCTTCTGAGAGATGTACATACCTAACCGTCAAATTCAACATAGTTTGTTCCTTAACTGCCACTAACGGCTTATAATCAAGTATGAATTTCTTAGATAAACAAACAGCTATCCTGCTCGAGAGAAAAATACAGGATTTTTTAAATTCCCATGTAATTCACGCCCAGGCGCTCACGTTGGCACGGATTTTGCGCGGACCCAGACATCCAACATAATGGCCCATACGACACTTCCTCTAGGTGAGTCTCACATCAACGTCATGAGACGGGTGTTATTACTTTACAGCTGAGAAAACCGAGACACACAGCATCTAAGTTGCCCCATGTCACACAGGTAAAAAGAGACAACACCAGGGTTGGGTCTCAGGGAATCTGCTCCATAATCCAAGCACATAATCTCCAACCTATACTCTACATAACGTCTAAAACTGTGTTTGGTTGGGCACTTTCCGGTTCGCAGTTTCTAATCTGTGGTCTCCCAACTGATCCTTGCATCAGTCCAGTCAAATAGGCTGGTGCCATGATCACCATCTGACGGATAAAGAACCAAAGTTAGAGACATGATAAGTCCTCCTTTGCAAAGAGAGCATCTCTTCCCTTAGGAAATTGTCCTCAGTAAGAGAGTATTTTTCTCATGTCAACATATAATTAAAGAAACAAATGGATTCAAATTGGCTGTCTGCTTCTTGAGAACACATGGAACATTCTGTCCACCAACCCTGCACACACAAAGAAAGCCGTAGGCAAAATCACCAAGTCTAAGATGCACTTGCACTTCCCCTCCCTTAGCTTTTCCTCCTCCTCAGGCTCACCCCTTTCTTACCAGCTGGGAGTCTAATGCATTTATGCTGCATTCCGATGGGCGGATCCCTACCTACATCCCAAACAACTACGCTCCCAAAACATGTCTCCAGAAATCACCATTGCATATTTTCCTTCCTTTTCGCATCAAAATTCTCAATCCCTTTAGTATCCTGATCTCAGAGGGTGCTCAGGAGTCACACCTCCATTTCCTCAAAAACACGATCCCCGGTCCTGACTAAGGTAGAGGACGGTAAAAAATGAGCTTCCCTCCATGATAAAACATGGTCTGAACCACTAACAGCGGGACTGGGGTAAATAGGCTTCTCAGTGAGAGTTAAACCAGGGGCGAGAAGGACTTCTCACTCATCCTCCAGGTCACACTACGGGGACCTCGATATTCTCCAGGACGTGAGAGCATTTCGCATATTAGGACATGATAGGCCAAATTCTGTCACTGAATGTGACCAAAATTGTAATTAGCTACCCTGTCTTTATGGCTAAGCCTGTAGACACCAGTGGATCAAATGATATGATCGGTGTTACTTAATAAAATTAGTGCAACAACAATAAGTCACTTCCGACAAGTGGCTTAACTACTTCTGAGAGATGTAATTGCAGTAATCATCCATCTTGCTAAATATGCAGAAAAAATATTCACTTTCCCAGCCTCTGACTAAACTTACTACATATAAACCCAAAAAAGAAGGAAAAAAAAGGAGACGGCAAATTAAATATAGAACTTTGAGTCAGGACCTCTGTATTTCAAGCCCAGCTGTGCTACTGACCTTTTTATAAAATTAGCCAACATCTCTTCACCTGGGAGTAGGATACCTTGGGGAAAAAAAATGCCTCTATTTTCCCATCTGAAAAAATGCTAGCAAGAAGTTCGTAGTTCTCAGGGTCATTTTGAAGAAAAGCATTGCAAAGTTAAGCACTTGAAAACAGAGAGTCAGATCATACTGAGAGTCCGCCATCTCTCCGGAAGCTGGGCAGTACCATTTCAAGTGAATGACGCCAGTAATTTGCTAAACAAAATTGGTAGTCCAGAAAATTAATCACAAAAAGCAAAAGTAATAAGTGTGCTAAGAGAAAAAAAAAAAAAAAAGAAAGAAAGCTAGAGACACACGATAAAGTAGAGTTCTTCCTACCCACACTGGTTGAAAATCTGCATGATTTCCTTCAATTTCCATTTTATTCTCCTTGTGAACACAAGTATACAACTGAGTGACCCCATGAGAGCTTAGGGTGAAGGCTGACATGCTAATTGACCCATTCAGGGATTCAAACTGATGACCTTGGCCTTATTAGAAATATGTTCTAATTAGCAAAGCACAGTGGTTATCATCATTGTAATTATGGATTGTAGCTGAATATACTTACCATAAAATCGATGGTATAATTAAGTCTTCCTCTACAAAGTACGTTTGCTTTCCAAGCATTTCTCCCTTTGTAATTTTAACCCCTTTCCAAAAATACCCATTCAATTTCAATTTGATACAAGACCTAATACCAGCAACACCCATTTAAGCTGAAAACGCACATTCCTCGAATTGAAAGAGCTCCAAAGGGTGACTTACTCAGTCCCTCCCCTACCTTCAGGCGAGAGCACATTTAAGTTATCCAAGAATTTTGGATGTTTTCAATGAATAACACCACCACCTTCAGTTGGGAGAATACTTCACAGTTTACCAATCACTTTCTTTCCTTTCCTCTCATTAGATATTCACAACAACCTCATGAGTCTCAGATATAATTATCCACACTCTACAGATGAAAAAACGGAGATCCAAGGAGGTCCAAGTGTGTTTTGCCTCAGCGACATGGCTGGAAAGAGCCACCAACAAGACAAAAGAGTTAGGTTTCCTGTGATTTTTCTCTGCATCTTCCCCCATGAGTAACTTACCAGACTCTGCTAACGATTAAGATAGCCTTCCATGTATCTATCTGAGGTCCCTTGTTTCCTTTTATTTCATATTTCAGTGGATATGAAAACAATGTTGTCATATTTTCCCAAATTCACAAATGTTGTTACTGTTATTTAAACAGCTCTGGTATGATCGCTAACTTCTTTATCAGGTAACTTCGGGAGAAACGTGCTTTACTGGTCACATCTTGGTCCCCTTGGCCATCTGAATGAAAACAATGACCGAATAAAAATCCTGAGACAAGAAGGTGCTGCTTCCAGACACCTTCTCTGTCAAACACTAAGCCTAGCATGTTCCATGGAACACATCATTTAGTGCCCACAAAAATCCTCTAAGAGAGGAAGAAGTATTACCCCAATTTTATAAAGGTGTTAGAAACTCATCCCAGACAAGTTTAAAAACGTGCCCCAAGTCCGTTGATAGTGTCTAAGTCTACGTATGTGGCTCATCTCTGTAGGCCTGCCTCCAGAAAAAGCCAAGCTTTTCCTCTGCTTTTCTGAACTGAAATACCTTCTTCTGTCTTCAAGGCAGAAAAGGTTAGGGTTGAAAGGGATTAACTCTTGGCTAGATGGTGTGATTTTGGACACAGTCTTTTATTTTTCTAAACCTCAGCTTCCTTTTTGATAAAATAGAGAAGTTTCTAGCATAACTATTGCTCGGGGTTGTTATAAAGTCGAAATGAGATAAACGTTCAAAGTATGATATGTACATGGGTTATATGATGATTCTATGGGAAAAAAAATGTCTTGATGAGCAAGTAGTCAAAAAATTGCTAAATTGAACTAAACTGCCTGTGTCTAACATCTAGTGCGGTTGCCAGGCATGCCTCAGGGCCCAAAGATGCCAATTAGATGCTGCAAAGCTAATTAGTGCCATTTTGGCTCCTGAATACCCTAACGGACAGCAATGGTCCTCCTGTCAGGAAATAATTTCCAGCCCTTTACAATCTCTTTGCAAGCTCCCCTTGTGTATTTCCAAAGAAATCCCTATTGTTTTCCAGTGCTGGGGAGCCACAGTGTGGTGTTTTCCCAGCAAGAGCCTGGAAATAGGGGAAGTAATATTTCCTCCTGACAGTTAAATAACAGAATTTACACACAAAACGGGGAACTGTTTTGTCAACCTTAAATGCGCCACCTTCAACAATAATTTGAAAAGGAGTAACAGAGAATTCTCTCTAATCATCCAGCCCAAGGTACAGCCCCAGGCAACGTGGGCCACCCAGCCACCAAAGCAACTTTGTAGAGGGGACAAAAACAGAGTGTGGGGGAAGAAGGCAAAGTTAGAAAAAGAGCAGCCCAAAGGAAAGAGAAGGGACGGGAATAGTTTATGAAACATTATATCCAACACTGTTCAGAGGTATTGTGGCCCTCTGCCACATTGAGAAAGATTATTCCTAAACTAAAGAAATTTTCCAACCACCTTAACTAAAAGGGACTCTTACGCACGGCAGTGGAGTATCAGATCTCTCTCTTTTTTTAAGATTTTATTTATTTGAGAGAGGGAATGAGAGAGAGAGAGAGAGCATGAGAGGGAGGAGGGTCAGAGGGAGAAGTGGGCTTCCCAGTGAGCAGGGAGCCCGATGTGGGGCTCAATCCCAGCACCCTGGGATCATGACCTGTGCCGAAGGCAGATGCTTAATGACTGAGCCACCCAGTATCAGGTGTCTTTAGCAACGCTGAATCCTACAACCGGAGAGCTAGTTCCTTATACCTGACTGAAGAATTTGGCTTGAAACTCATTTTGCTTTGACTCCAAGTGCAATAAAGCAAACTTTTAATGATGACTTGGCTCATCATGGAGGTGGAACAGGTAAGAAATGTGCTGATCATACAGACTAATAAGCCTCATCTCCCAGTTCCGGGCTCACTGTAAATAAGAAAATTGTCACACAAATGCCAACCCAAGGGACACGGGGCGTTTTATTTACCCAGAGGCTGTGAGTCTGACGATTTCAGGACACTGACAAGAACAGGTCCTTGGAGTTTAAAAATCTCAGATGCCGAACCATGCAGAACCATCCAAATATTACCCCGGGGGGGTCCTGCCCAGCTCTGCTGCCTCAACCTCTCTGGGAAAGAGAAAACTCAGCAAGGAACTAAGTATCATCAGATCCAGTGTTAACTACAATCTGATGATCCACACGGATGTGAGATGTGCTGACTCCGTAGATAATGAGGGTGACGTCATCAGTGTTTATGATGCACTAGATTTATGAGCAGAAGACAAAATCATCACACATCACTCTGGAAAAAACAGGCAGGCAGGAGAACGCTAACACCGCGTGATGTGAAGAGCCTGACTTTCTTTCACTGAACTCTACGTGAGCTCGTTTTTTTCGTCTAAGGATCACTCCATTATATGCTAACCCTTACATGGCTTCCCCGTTCCTTCTAGCAAGTACTCAATGACACCAAGACATGTGTATGTGTGGGTTATGCACAATTATATGCAATTTGTGAAGAGATTATATACCCTCACTTAGGTAGCGATTTCCAGGATACCCAGGCCTCCCTTCATATTCAGAAATCAAACTACAAGCGACGCCGTTGCTCATCGCGGACTCTGCCGCAGAGGCTAAGCAGTTGGCCGTGATGATGGCTTCTGTCACTCCGTCCGCAGCTGCCTCACCCCTGGGAGCCTGGAGTGCACCAAGGTCATAGGTCAGCCTGGAGGGCAAAGCCCTGGGGAAGAAAGAGCCCTTGTGGTTTCTAACACAGGTCTATGCAGGACTCGACATGCTCGGGAACTCAACAACTGGCGAGAGGAGGTTAGGTTCAGGAAAACCAACAGGATATTGCTACCAGCCATCCTTTCGCGAGTCACAAGTAGGAAACGCACGAGGGGCGAAATAGGGGGTCTCTGCTCAACAATGTGGACGTCGTATGCTGAGGATGGAACAATGCGTGGGCACGCGGACACACACGTCATGGTGGAAAGAGCTAGACACAAGAGCAGTGGACACCAAAATGCACGTGGTTGCCGGCTTCTTCACTCTGGGCAAGTCACTGGCTCCTCTCTGAACTTTGGTTTCCTTCTCCTTAAATTGGAATTAATAATAATCCTTGCCCTGCCTATCTCGTCCACTTCCTGCATGCATGGGGGGCGGGGGGGATAATGTGCATTAAAAACAGGCTCTGTGAACTCTAAACAGATGTCACTCATTGCTAGTGGCTTTTCGATGTGGAAAGCCTAGGTCAGTACATTACTCCCTCATGGTCCTGAAGTGGGGGAAATTAAGAAGGAAAAAAAATGTCACTAACACTTTGTGTTCTTGGGTGTTAAAAAAAAAAATTACAGTCGATGAAAGCCCCTGATTTTTCAAAATGCTCTTCAAATCGGCTTACCTTAAAACCTAATAAAATAAGCCATTTATCACAAAAACGGGCACCATAATAAGAATTGTTGTGGTCGTTTTAGAAGAACACCAACAAAAGACATCAAAACTTGCTCACATGAGAACCAAACTTTTAGCTATGTGGTAATTCTTAGCCGTTTGTTTGTCTCATTACCTAACAGAAAATTAGTAACTGGGAAAAGGAGTTGGGGGGGGGGGGCAAAAGGATGTGAGTAAGAAAGAGATATTGGGAACAGCTGCCTATAGAAGACAAGAAATGTTTCTGGCACAGTATCATTTTTTTTTTAATTCTTTCTAGAACACTACACAAGTTTTAAATGTCTTCCTCTGCCATTCAGCTTTACTAATATCATTCAGACGTTGACCCACACAAGTCATGTCTACACATTCCCCCCAAACAACAGAGAATTTTAATGATATGATGCTTAGGAGCAAGGTACTACTGGATAGCAGGCCTTCAAAAACCTTTTAATTTCCTTGGGTGAACAAGGGCTCCTCACTGGAGTTTCCAAGGCCAGCCCAGTGCAGTGGGATCTCACAAATGCAGTGCATCATGTACTCGTTTAAGGAGCAAAAGCTCCAGAATCTCTAAGCATTATAAAACACAAGGACACCATCTGCCTCGTTTGGCCTTATGAGCTTTATTTCAAACGAATTCTGATGTAGCAGTAATAGCTCTTTAAAATAACACACAGTAGCTGATACCAAATTAATAAACATGATACCACATAATCGAAAATTGTATATCTATATATCTCCCTGTATAGCTACTCAATTTCTACAGACCAAGAACATTCGATAATTTACCATTGCTGTAGGAGGTCTCCAGATGGCTGCCTGAGAAGCAGGCAGACTCCTATAGCCATCAATATACGTTGGGGCTTTGTGGGACCAGACAACCAGGTTTGATCTGAAGATATGGGGGGGGGGGGCACCAAGAGCACTATCTCCAGCCCATCCTCTCCACCCCAAACTTACTTTCCACTCCTTTAAGGTGCTTAAAATCAAGGGAGGTATTTTTCAACTAATAATTTAATATAAGATATTTAAAATATACACAGTCTAATTTGTCTGGTGGGAGAGACTCAGGGCAGATTTTTATGGAGGGAGGTTTTGATAAGAGAGAGAGAGGTTAAGAATAGGGACAACCAGAAATAAATGTCCCTACTTTACAAGTTTTCTCAACCTTAACACCTAACATATCAGGGTTTAAACTACTACAAAATGCCATGGCAAGAACTCTGATAGGCTTTACTTTGATATGCCCTCGCTTTCATTTCTGTTGGTTACTCAGGAAGAACAAAACAATAAACTCTGTTATCTTGGGTTTTTAAGATGTTTCCAGGCAGGCATATCTTGATTTGATTTATAAATCACAGAAAGTAGCTGAATACCTTATTTAATGGCCAAGAACTGTCAGTCTGATCTCATTTTTAGATTCTCATTTTTAGCCTCATATTTTATAGTTTTACCATAAAAATGGTTAACGTTTTTACTGACCCATACTTGAAAGTGACTTACTAATATGTAGTCTTTGAAAAACTATTATGTCTCTTGAGGTGACTTGTAGTAAAATGCTTTTTCCCATTACATATCCAATGGAATTGCTAATTTCTTTCATTACTGTCATCAGTAATGCCATTGATTAAGATGATATATCTCACTACTGTAATCAGAATAATTGGGTATCTGTGTTAACTAGATATTTGAGACCTAGATTTTTCTCAACAGTCAAGAATGCAAGGCTAATGGTGGAAAATTACACTTACGACTTAACCCAGTATCTGATTTCCTCCATCTTCCCTGGACTCCCCTCCCTAGAACGCAGCTGAGTAGGGAGAGAAGTGCTCAAGTGCTTAAAATACCAGCAAGCAGCAGCCTCATACACAGACTTTGCACAGTTGGCTCCTTGCAAGCTGTGGCTAAATCCCATCCATCTCCTTCAGCACCGAAGTTAGGTTCCTACTTCGCAAGCACACTTTTGGAGAGAGAATTTAATTCAGGACAAAAGGAAAGACTGGTTTTCTTTGAAATGTGTTTAGAATGGCAGTAAGTTTACACAAGAGAGAGGGGGAAGAAAGGAGACTTCATAGCTTGCAAACAACTGTCAGGTCCACAGAGTGTTTATTGATCTTTATATCAGGAGGAAACAATAAACCTCTCCGCTCCCGGCACCCTTGCCAGAAACTCCCCCATATGTGTCTGAAGCTTCAGATGGAATTACAATAGTCAGTCGCTAAAATTTACTCTTTCCCTCAGGCTGTGTTCCATTACAACACAATTATCTCATCATTATCACTCCTTACAATAAATGCCTTTAGAGGCTGATTTCTTTTGTTAAGGAGGTAAAAGACATTTTCACTATTCCTGGCAAATTTTTAAAAGACACAATGATAGTAATTATAGCTACTCCAGATTCCTACTGAATGGCATTTTTAAATTCGGAATCCAATGATAGAGCCGTTTCTCCTCTGCCCTACATAATCAATAGGAGATAGATAGCTACCCAGATCCATACATGTGTACACACACGCACACACACATACGTTACTTAGATACGTAGAGATAAATAGGTAAATATCAAAAATGCCCTTCAAATAAATGCATGTTTCTATCTGTAAATACCACAATGAACATACAATTTGAAACAATCCCTGCAACCCTTCGTGAAAAGCAAATAAATAAATAGATTCCTTAAATTAAAAATCAAATATTTCATAAGACAACGTTAAAAAATCAAGACATCTCTCTCATACACACATTAAACCAATCGCACAAGGAAAACATGAAGTTGAAAGACAGAGTAGCCCTGTCCAGGGAGAATTCGATCAACAGGCATCTAAACAAGATAACTTTTTTCTTCTGTTGTGGTCTCCAGAAATTTACTGAATTAGGATGACAGGCTTCTCACTAGCACAACAGCAGGTTCCCCTTAAATTTGCTGTTGGGGTAATGCGAATTTTTCTTCCAAAAGTTCTCGCTTTCCCTTGGGAAGACTCTACTCAAGAAACTGGTTGGAAGAAAGATAAAATCTTTTTGAAGCTTCAATCCTGAAATGTTTGCAACAGAATCACAAGAAAAAGTCGGGCGGGGGAGATTACGAGCATTCTTCCCATGTAACTAAGACATCGCCGATTTCTGGCACAGAAAGAGCCAACAACAAGTATCTATTTAATGAAGTAGTGTTGAATTTTTTATTTTAAAGATGGTTTGATCACATAGAAAAAACTTATCCCTTCCTCCCAGTACATCGTGTAAGTGGACTGGTATAGCAGATTATAAGAGCACTTAGGAAAACCCAACACTATTTGGTTTTCAACTCTGAAGATCACTAGCACTACTTTATCCTCCCTAGATTTTCTGTTTTGGCTCATGACTCGATAAAGTCAAGCAGGCACAGTGCATGTATAGTAAATATAGGATGAAGGAATAAAAATAATAGGACATAATAATTAATAATAATAATGGTGGAAAATTACACTTATGACTTAACTTAGTATCTGATTTCCTCCAACTTCCCTGGACTCTGTGTAATCTGCCTTATTTTGTTTTTGTTACTGCTACTGGTTTTAATCCTAAAGTACATTATTTATCAAAGCATTTGTTTCTCACAACATTTGTACGGTATGGTCAGAATAAATATTCTCGTAATCACTCTAAATTTATTCATTTAATAAATATTTATTGACCAGCTACTATGTGCCAGGCATTGGAAAACTGGGGACATAGCAGTACATAAAATAGACAAAAATCCTTGTTCGATGAAATTGAGCAAAATTCATCCAGAAGAGGAAAAGGAGAAAGCCAATAAGCTACATTTGATCGTGTGTGTGTCCTGGCTGGCCTTATTTTACCTTCCACATGGCCTTTCAACTGTGTGAAATACATTTGATATAACAACAAAGTAGAGTCCTATTCATTGGCTCCTAATCCCTAGAGAGTTCCTTCCATTAGTGACCTTTCCATCAGGGTCAAAAAGAGCTCTGACACTAAACAAAGTCATATCGGACATGGTGAGGGTAAGAATAGGGGTTATATATATAAAATATATATCTCAAATTACCTTTAAAACTGAAAGAGAACACACTAATACAAGCACAAATCAAAAAACAGCTCCTGCCACAAACTATTCGACTTACAAAATCCTATCCTTAAATGTACTAAAAGAAATCTGATGTTTTCAGATTGATAAAACCCAAAAGTTATATGCAGTAGAATACCCAAATAAAAAAAAGGTACTTTATGATCTGAGTATAAAATTTCTGAAGGGTGAATTAGTGACATTTCCGGCCTCATTAGACACCCCATCATCAGTGCAGTTCCCATAGTTGACATACATCTGGAGAACTGCAAATAGCATGACAAGTTAAGTTCAACACTCACTAGGTATAAAAAAATTACTGACTGATCACTGAGTTGCAAACTCAGGACAAGACTGTAATAAAGCAGGTGTAAGTAAAACCAAACTCTGCCCACTGCCTTACTACATTGTGCCCGCCATATTGCTTTCCCCTTGGGTAGAGAGAAAGTCTCCTCACACTTGGCAAAGAGACTTGCAAACGTCACTAGATCAATCCCATCCTTTCCCAGAGCCTCTCTCTCTCATCCACCTCCAACATTTTTTGACTCTTGCGTCACCTTCAAACACGAGTCTCCACTTCTTTAATACGCTTTGATTTGGCTTCACAGGCCCAGCCAACTGTTTCTCTCTTTTCCCTTGTATTTCCAGAAGTCTTGGATGAGAAATATACACTTATGAAATTCTTTGTGTGCTCATCGTACATTCCCTCTTTGAGTAGGTTTCTATCTCAGAGGCGGGAGGCACGTCATTTTTCTAAGGCCCCCCGCAGAATCTTGGTCTGGACTTGAAAACGCCATCCTTAAATTCTCATCACTTCACAGATATCAACCACTCCAGCCCTGGCTCCCAGCTGCTGTCCAGCCCACCTCCCACGGCCGCGAGCAAACAAACGAGGAAGCTTCTGGGAACCTACATTCTCCTGCTTCTCTTTGCTTAGTGCTTCTCAACACCCCGTATTGTGTTTCTGTGTTTCTCTCTCTTTCAGTCAGAGAGCTTGTCGGTTTTCAAGATATCAGCTACCACCACCACGAGCTCTTACCAGAACCCAATCCCAAATCTCTAACGGCCCATTTACTGAGTGGCTTGCCTACCACGTGGCAGGCACGGAGGGATCCGGTAGCGCCAAGCGCCCTCAAAGAACTCACACAAGAGAGCCAACCGTCTGCGCCTAAATTCAAAAAACCCAAATCCAAGGTTATCATTCCAGGTCTCCCAAACGCCACCTCCCCGTCGCTGACTGTGGCGCTTTCGTGAAAGCTATCACGGGTCTCAAACCCACGGCTGCAGGTTGGGCCCCCTGGGAAACACGCTCTGAGAAGATCAGCAGGAAGAAAGCTGATGAGGGGGTGCTCCTGGGATGAATACCCAAGGAAGAGTATAGAAGGAGGAAGAATGGGAAAGAGGGAAGAGCTGGACTGGGATTCAGGTCAGGGGAGGCCTCAGGGGACCCTCCCCCCACGGAGTTCTCCCTTCAGAGCTGGCTCCGTGAGGTTAAGAAGATCAAGCCTTCAGAGCCCCGTGCTCAGGAGTCGCTGGAAGGGGGCACGACCATGGACAAAGCAGTTGCCTTCGGTCCACGCAAGGCATCCGGGGACTGACAGTGGGGGGCGGCTGTTAGCACAATGGCTAGCATCGCAGGGAAGAAGCCCTTCATTTCAAAAGGGGCATCGGGGCACTTCGTCACGATGTCCACCACACTCGCAGAGGCTCAACACACACGATACAGCGGAAGGAACACAGAGTTCAGAGGCAAACATGCCAAGATTCTAAGCTAATCTAATCTCCGTCCGTCATGAACTGTGATCCCAGGCAAGTTACTCCATTTCTCTCAGTCTCTGTTGAGATCGTTTTACAAATTCACAGATACATATTACGAAAACTTAAATGCCTAACACTTGTTAATCTCAGTGGGGTTTCTGTTTTTGTTTTTGTTTTTTTTTAACTATGTTCTTTCTCTTCCAAGTGCTATGACTTCTTTTAAAATGGCACTTGCTCATTCAGTCCATAAAGAGGCCCGTGGAACGACCCACCAGCCAAGACCATTCAAGGCACTGCAAAGACCACCAACCACTGTGAGCAACCCAGAGGATGTCTCTGCCCGGGGCCGGGCTTAAATGACAGAGAACACGTATGTAAACAGGTAAATAGAGAGGGTAACTGCTGATGGTGAGTGTCCCGATGAAAATAAAGGGCGGTGAGAGAGCTTGGTGGGGGAGGGCTGCTGTCGGGGGACACGCCTCAGAGCAGAAAGCTGAAGAAAACGCAAAGTGCCTGCACTGATGCTTCAGGGAAGCTCACTTTCAAACTAACCTTTTTCCTCTCTCTTCCTTAAACCTCTCCTCCTCCCTCCTTACCCTTTTCTTTCAGGAACCTGGTACAACCCTAAAAACATGACCAACGCAGCACATACACAATTCCTGTCGAAACCGACTAGATCTTGGGGCGCCTGGGTGGCTCAGTCAGTTAAGCGTCCACTCTTGGCTCAGGTCAGGATCCCAGGGTCCTGGGATCGAGTTCCGCATCGGGCTCTCTGCTCAGTAGCAAGTCTGCTTCTCCCTCTCCCTCTGCCTGCCGCTCCCCCTGCTTGTGCTCTCTCTCTGTGTCAAATAAAAAAAATCTTAAAAAAAAAAAAAAGAAAGAAAGAAACCGACCAGATCCTGTATTTCCCCATAAACACCCCCAGCTCCTTCCCAGGGGGCGGGCTTGCAGTTTTGAAGACCTTAGCTGCTGCAGCCCTTAGCTCCTTTGCCCCGCAAACAATAAAGCTGTTGTTCCTCCCAAACTCTGCCAGAGGTCAGAAAGGTAGGCTCTTTGATGTCCTTCAGACCATGGTGAGGCATCGATCCTGCAGAACGGTTATGGATATCTAATTAAACAAAATGTGTACAGCACTCAGCACGGCGCCTGGTACGTGGTAAGGGCTTGATAAATCAACACTAGTATCATTACCATCATCATCATTGTAGCTTCAAATGGTCTTTTCACATACAAACCCTTCCTTGCTCCATGTAGCCTCTGTATCGTGCCAAATAAGGAAAGATTGGGGTAGGATGAAAGGGAAATACAGAAGGAGGGGCCAAAGTAACTGTCATGGGCATTACTTGGTAATTTTTTAAATGTGGCGTTATGCTTTTTTAAATCCAAAAGGACCATATGGAATTTGTCTGGATGTCCTACTTCATGCATGTTGTTAAACGCACATTCAGCACATGCTGAATGAATCACTAAGTGCTCATTTGCCAAATACGTCCTCTCTGTATGAATGAATGCGAGAGGTAGGGGAATGCATGAATGAACAAGGGGCCAACGAGACGCGTTTGGTTTTTAGATTTCTAGAACATAATTCCTGGAAGATATCATAATCCTGAAAGGTTGCATCCCCTAAAATGTTGAAAATATTTCCCATAAAAAGCATAAGAATGCTGAACAAGATACTCCCTGTGATGACAGGTTTTGCTAAAAATCGTGGCTGAAGGTAACTGAAGGTATCAGGAGATGTGATTAGCAATATGAAGTTTGGTAAAATAGCTGATAAGTAGGGGCTGGAGAAAGGTGCTAACACTGATTATTTGCTGTGTACAAAATACTATGCTATCATTATCCTTCTCATCTTCATAATCCAATAAAGTATCACCTTCATTGTATCGGCACCATGTTCTAACGAACTGAGCTAATCAGCCAATGGTTACCATCACTTTATAGATAAGAAACTGAGTCTCCTAGAGGCTTATCCAAGAATGTACAAAATAATGACCAGAGTTCGTGTCTGACTCCAAAAGCGGTTCTTTTCCCAGAATGTAGGGAGTAAAAGAATCTGAACCAAGCCTTGCTCCTCAAAAAATCAGCGTAGCAGCACAAAGAAGTAATTCATAATAATTAAACACAATGTCTCCAAGTCACTATTCGCATTTTCTTACATATCTACCCTTAAGTAAGAGATTCATATTAGTACATGCGATTTCAGAGATGGGAAACAGAGACGGAAGTTACTTCCCCAGAATCAAATTAAAACAAAAATTAGAATGCAGCATTTATTGAATTGTAGCTTCTGCACACACACACACACACACACAGGCATATTTCAAGAAAATAAGACAGGCACATTAGCCAAATGATACAGAGAACTCTAAAAGTTAAAACTTCTTTCGAACTCCACCCCTCCCCTTTGCCTCCCCTTGCCTAAGAGACCCTGCTGGAGTGTGAGAAACTCTCGGAGGCCACAAGCACCATGGAGCTCTCCGGCGCCTCCAAGTGGAAGAAATGTCTTGTTAGTAAGCATCTGATCATCTAGGACATTCCACTGGCCAGAATGTCCACACACCTACAGCAAGGCGGTCATTACGATGCATCATGATGACTCGGAGGCACTGAAACCCTCGAGACAGGCTCTGGGATTTTCAAAGGCTGATGAACACAACAAGAATTGCGTAACCCTTAGGAAATTTTATTGAATTTCATCTATTCACAAATTGCTACTGCATATTTAACAGTTCGCTTAGAATGTTTGGTTCACCGAAAGTATTTTTTCACCTTTTCAGGTAAGAAAATGCTGGTAAAAGAAAAAGAGAAAAGAGAGAGAAAGAGAGGGAGAGATGGAGGGAGGGAGAGAGAGAGAAAATACTGTGTTCTCCAATATAATAGGAAAGGTATGGGTAGCTATCATTACTCTAAAGTCTATAGGCTCTCTTACTCAAGAAACAATGTATCAAGTCGAGTGGAGGGAAAACTTACTGTGCAGCGACTAGGAGCCCATAAATAATGCAATGAATGATGTAACTGAACGTTCTTCTATGTTTCAAGGATTAATTCTAATGCCAAAAACATCATGTAAATTCTAATCAAGCAGTTAGAACTGAGTTTCTCAATCACTAACTCGATATGAGTTATTGATTCTGAGGGATTTTTTTGGAGGGGGAGGGAGGATGACCTGGGGGACCAATCAGCTCTTCTAACAGAATGAATTCACTAGCAAAAGAATAACACCCTGATATAAATTAAATAAGCTTGATATCAGATGGCTAGAAATGCCTTTGACTATTAAAGTCGGCCCCATTTGATGTTCACTCTCATTATTTCCCAAGACAAAAAAACCCTCCACTTCAATGATTGCCCCCAAACACCTCAAACTCAATCTGAAATAGAGGCCTTCTAATATACAATGCATACCTTCACATTTCATACCTCTCCAAGTCATACTCACCATCTCAGTGTAGGCTACAAATTCACTATCCCTAACCTCAGCTGGGCCTTCAAAAAATACCCAATAATACATCTACCAGATCCCGGTCGGTTTCCTTCTCCATTCCTTCTATCAACAATTTCTAACTGTACCACTCTCCCAAGGACTCTATCCCTCCAGGGCCATTATACATATATTCTTAAAGACTTATTTATTTTAGAGAGAGAGAAAGAGAGAAAGCACACACGTGGGGAGGGACACAGGGAGAAGGGGAGAGAATCTTAAGCAGACTCCCTGCTGAGCACAGAGCCCAGTGTGGGGCTCGATCACAGGATGCTGAGATCATGACCTGAGTGGAAATCCAGAGTCCAACAGTTAACTAAATGAGACACCCAGGGGCTCCCAGCGCCATTATTGTGTCTATAGTGGTTACTGTAGGGTAGGTATGCGGATCCGCTGGTTTGTGAAGACTTTTATTTAGGAGAATGTTTGATAACACAGTATTTCTTATGCATTGAAATAATAATGAAGAAAATAGCACAGTGGAGATACTATCTCTGTATCTTATAGAGACCCACATCTCTCTAACAGAAAATATGCGAATGCCTGGAAGTGAGAGCACATATGGTCCCCCAAACACTTCCTGTGTCTTTAGGCATTTAAGATCATTGAACATAATCATACTAACTCACTGGCATAAAATCTATAGATTGTTGTGAACGTGCCTGGGTGGCTCAGTCTTAAGGTTAAGCATCTGCCTTCAGCTCAGGTCATGATCCCAGGCTCCTGGGATCGAGTCCCACTTGGGGCTCCTTGCTCAGCAGGGAGTCTGCGTCTCCCTCTCTCTTTGCCCCTCCCCCTGCTTGTACTCTCTCTCTCTGTCGAATGAATAAATAAACTCTTTTAAAAAAATAAAATAAAATAAAATACGGCAGCACACAGCCTACGAAGCATTGCTGGATATACCGCAAACTGTACAAGGATTTATTCAACATTTATTCATTCTGCTAACATTTATTGAGTGCCTTTATAAATCAGACTTTCTGCTAGACAGAAACATGCATAGCTCTCTGTCTCGAGGAGGCAGAATAAACCAGAATCCCATTATAACACAGTAAGTCCTGTTACAGAGATGTGAGCGGTAACTTAGTGTTCCATAGGGAAAATACCGCAGTGACAAGAAACAAGAAAGGTGTGCCTCTGTCCGTCTGTGGTTGTATGTGCACAAAACTAATTAGAAAAAATCGTTCTCTCCCAGTATTACATTGGAGGGTTCATGCATGAAGAAGCAACGGGCATAAAGCAACAAGAAATGAAAGCATATTTTAGAACATTTTTATTTCCTCTACAGGGCACAGCAGACTCACACATAACAAATACGGTACCGTGAATGGAAAAGCAGTCAAGGTGACTTCAAGGACTTACAATTAAGATAACATCAGGATTTCAACACAGACAGCCTCCTTTCATGACAGATTGGTTCTAGAGTTCTCTGCAAATGCAAATTTCTTGAAATGTTGGATCACCATGTATTTGGAGAGTTCAACTGGACTCCTACCCAACTTAGACCCTGAATGAGAGAGGAAGCCTAATCCACTACAGATGTAGCAACTAGCAACCATTACCGTTATTTTGCGTGTTTTGGTAGGGTCGGAAGGGTGGTTCTCTGTCTGCTTTCTAAATGTCCTATTGCTTCTTTTCTAGGAAAATATTTCTTTTCTGGCATCCAGATCTGTTTCTGTCTCCTTTCACCCTTAAAAAAGAAAATGCATTGGCATACAAACAAATCATTGCTCCAAAGGAACCAGTAGAGGGAACGTTTAAGAAATGCCATGTCAGTCTCACTCTGAAAACCAGATGCTGAGTGTAATGTCAAGAGAACCCTTGAAACAACCCTTCTCCTCCCTTCTCCTCCCTTCTCCTCCCTTCTCCTCTGCTGTTCTCAACAGTGTTGAATAGCCGTTTCAGTATTCTGAAACCAGAGGGCACAGGACACTGACGCAGTGACACGTGACCTAGTGAACATGAACTTGGGGTAGCTAACAAAGCATCCTTGGGAAAAATGGGGAGAGAGTCACAAATAATCGAAACCACAAACAGCGAAACCTTGGATACTTTCTACCACATGACCAACAAGATTATTTTGAACACAAACGATACAAGGTAAGAGGTGGCTCCAAATCACCACCTTTATTCTGTCCCTCTTAGGACAGTAATTGCCTGGGACATGTTCTCGCCAAAGGAGTCACTTCCAGATTCATTCCTTAAAAAAAAAAAAACAACGGCAACAAAAAACAAAACCTCAGTCCACAGAGCTCCCCGAGCCCAGATCAATGACCCTAGAGGCAGAGACTTCAGTCTTCTTTTGGCAAAACTTTGGTGCCTAAATCACCTGGCATATGGTTTAAAATTGAGAGTCCCGGCCCCTCCCCAGAGCTACAAACCAGACCTTGTGAGGAAAAGGCCCAGGAGTCTGCATTTTCACACCTTTCTCCAGGTATTCCTTATGTTCACAGAGCTTTGATAACCACTGGCTTAAAGGAAGTGCCGTTTAATAAGCCTCAAATAAAGCCTGTACAGAAAGTGACTTCTCACTGTTCTATTTATAGGAATGTTCACTGTTTCTCAATTCCCCACCACAGCCCAACAAATCTCCAGGCTTCAGAGATATTTCCAGCTCCCCTAATTCCTAAATCACGCTAGTCTGGAATTTTCAATTTTATGAGGTGCTCTGAGCTCCCAGCACATACTTCTGGGTCTTCAGATCCTGTCCCGAAGTGATATTTGAGCAGCAAGATTATGTCATTCCATTCCCTAACAGTACATTTTTGGCAACGGTAGCCCACTTGCTGACAAACATTTTCTCTCACGGGGAGAGAACTGTACAAAAAGTCTAAACAGAAAAGATAAGGAAAGTGGAGGAGAGTCATCACATTTACCTAATTTCCTAAAACACAAAAGGGCCACTCAACAAGTTCCAGGAGGAGGAAATTCTTCCATCTGTTCTCTGAACACGACTGCATTCTGAAGTTTTGCTTTACGTGGTAGAAAATTCCAACAGGTTTCTATACTTGAAAGTATCTGGGCACAAAATCTAAATATTTTGTTTCAATGGAACCAAATAGAACACAAGAAACATCAAACACAATAGAAACATTGGACAAGTAAACAAAGGACTTCTATTCATTTGTTCTAGCAGTTTATGGAACAGCCATCAGGTACCAGGTACTGTGCTAAATATGGGATAAACATAAGAGCATCAAGGTAAGAGAATTCAGAAAGAGGAACTTTAAATTTTGAGCTAACTCTCTAGCTCATGCATCAAAGACGGTCTTGCAGAGAAACCTAGCCATGAGAGAGCCCTGGCAAATATTCTCCCTGCTTATGTCCCTTAATTTTTTTTTCTTCCGAGATAGGTCTGAAATTTCAAAAGAGATCATTCTATCCTCCTGCTCACTCACAGCAAACGACGTGTATATCTAGAGACAATGCATTTATTTTACTATCATACTCAGTGAAATGTATTTTTTTTCTATTTTTACCTTCAGCTCCCTATGATACAGGGAACGAGACAAAATAAAGGAGAATGACAAGAGTGATGATGACGTAGAGGGAAACACGTAACAGTACTCTCCCCACACATCCCCAAGTATTTCAAGGTAGATAAATCACATACTAGGAAGGAATATATAATCATGTATCACCTCTGTCTACAAACTAATAATTGCCACCGATGGCATTTTCCATGGTCAAAAGTCGTCTTCAGAATAAAGGCTTAACAACTGACCCAGCAGCCAAACGAGACAAAACGCCAATGTCATTCCCCGGTAAACAGCTGCATCTCACAGCTGCCTGAACCCCTGAGCACACGTACGAACTCGTCTGAATGCAATGGATGGGGAATGCTTGAAATTCTCGGGCAAATCAAATAAGCAGTTTCTCTGTCACCTCTTCACTTTGTTTGTAATCTTGGAGTGATTTATTGCGAAATACCCACATGCCACCAAATACCTATGTCCTCCTATTCTTAGAGAATTTACAAGAGTGGTTTTCATCTTGCCACATAGCATTCAGCAGTTTGCTGGAAGTTTTTGCATCTGCAATGATTACAGATGCTTGGGCACACACAAGAGTCCTAGCCAGGGAGCCAAAATGGGACTCCAGTTTTAATTTTTTTAATGGATTGGCTGGGCAATGCCAACAATATAAACTCCTTCTTATCACCTTTTTTTTTTTTTTAAAGTATATGACACCAGTTAACCCATAAACTCTTTCCATAAAGTTACTACCAAGTAAATTACAGAAGAAAAAGAAGAAGAACAAGAACAAGAAGAACAAGAAGAAAGATAAGAGGAAGGACAAGAAAAAGAATGAATGAACAAAAGAAAGAAAAATTTAAGATCATTTGGAGACATTCAACTTCAGTTGAAATTAATAGATCTTGGTCTGAAACTAACATTTTACTGAGTTGAAGGAGTCTCACAAAAAATAGTGCTCCTCTTTCACAACAAATCTACAAGGTAATTATTATTCATATGCCACAAAATATGAAACTAAGGCTCTGAGAAGGTAGGAGTTGCCTTTCCAGGGTCTCACACGTAGTAAGGGGCTCATCAGAGTTATTCAAACCCACAGCTGTCAAATTCCCAGTCCTTCAGCCCTGCCGTATTGTTTGCCAATGATTAGGGAAGAGGTCAAGAAAAGCCCTAGATGGCCATTAAGTTCTAATTTCAGATTACAGTATCTAATTTCTACAAATATGAAAACATAAAGCTACTAGAATACCTTTTGTCTGACTTTTTAATTCCAATGAATGTGTTGCTCAGAACTTTATCAGCCCAATTGAGCCCCACATTGTAAAAACTTCAGTAAGATACGTAAATTGATGGAACGTCCTATCTCCCAAATATACTTTATTTTTCATTATGTACATGTTAGTAACACGGTCACATTCTAAGCGTTTTTGTTGTTGTTGTTATTGTTGTTGTTGTTGTTGTTGTTGTTGTTGTTGTTGTTTTAAGGGTTTATCCATGTCGGAGAATTCACTTTATTTAATACCAGGGGAGGCAAAATATGTATTTTTTTTTACGTCCTTCCACTTTTTCCTAAGCATGTATCAACATCATTTCCTTTCCACAAATAATGAAACAATGTCTGGCTTTTTTGCTATTCCGATCCAGGCTTCCCTTCCATTTTCTTTCCTCGCTGTTCTCTCAGTTTCTTGGACTGTTCTCCATCGGCAGCTTTCCTCCCCTTACACGCCACCTTTCCAGTCTTGTGAGTTTTCTTCCTGCCATTCTGATCCCTGTAGCCTCTGGAGTCTTCAGAGCCACCTGCAAGGCTGAACAGCCCATAGTTCTCTGACAAGAAAACTAGGGAAACCATGGTCTTAAATTGGTTTCCCGGAATAATCTTCACTGACAGGCTGACATCAGCAAACCCCAAACCGATAAGTAACAGGGGTCTGAGTGATAGGGCTCTCAGCAACTCCCATTTATAAGAACAAAATAGAAATAAATGAGTTACTAAATTCCCCCTTGATGTAAAATCCCCAGCTGTTTCTCCATATGTGTTCCCAAGTAAATGATTTCAAAATAAATAATGTAATAAGCGACTTAAGCATCTTCAGCCAGGTCGTTGGGTTTATTTTTATTGTTATGGCTGTGCCCCAGAGATTCACAGGGAACAAAATTATCCAAAGTGAATGATAAATGAACTTCCCCCCCAGACAGCTCGAAGACAATCGGAGTTCTTCCGTTTTCCTTCAATACAGCTTCCTTAAAATAAAGGCTATAATTAAAGAAGTTCCATGAGGTCGAAGACTGGGAATGTTTTGTTTGGAATCTGTATTACCAGAGCTTTGCACAATACTTGCCACACAGTAGAGCCACAAATATTTTGTAATAATTGCATGGAATTAATAGAACCTTGATGGCCCTACTTCGGAAAGTGATATATTCTCTGCAAAGTTTTAAAACTCATAGGTGCCTGCTTTTCTTTTATATGCCCTTATAACAGTTTATCAAAATCTTGGAAAATATGTCTTCACAGAATGCAAGAGCAGAGAAGGATCGTAAGTATAACAACTTATGGATGAGAAGGCTTCTAAAAGGTCAAAGTCACGCGCACAGAGATATGTAAGTAGCTAGCCATCCAAGGCACAGGGAATGAGAACCAGGTCTCCCAAATTCTGAAATTTTTCAGTTTCATCAGTTCGATTTACTTTTATTATTAAAATGGTATGAAATATTATAATATCTACAGCCAGTGCATCTAAAAATGACTGTCAAAAAATGTCAAAAACCTGAGTTAGGATTTTCCAATGATCAGGCAACTAGCTTAATTACTTGGCAATATCCTCGTATTTATTAAATTCATTTCCTCCTTGCAGATTATTCTGAACAAAGAACCAATCTCCAGTGACTGAGACGACCTTCCACGATGAGGCCACTAAGAAGGCAGGAACTTGCCCAGCAAGGACAGTTGCTACTGAAGCACACTGTGACAGAATGTAGAAAAGCTTCCCAACACTCAAAACAGCCAATGCCCACCTCTGAATTACAACTATTCTTTATGAAATTACTTATTTAAAAAAATAGCCATTCAGCTCTAATGAAAGAGAATGAAGAAGACATCCTTTGTCTTCCCAATGTTTTCAGAGAAGCTTAGAGTGCAGACCACGTAGGAAAATGATTCTACTGAAACTCCTTTAAAGCAGTGTTCTAGATTGCCAAATAAAAACACAGGGGTGGAGATCACAGAAGTAAGTCACTGCTTCAAAATAGAATCTTGCTGTCATCTTTGTGTTACCAAGTCCATAGGTGATATAGTTAGCCAATCCAAAATTTCTTAACCACGTCTTATGAGGCTGAAAAGATTTATACTGTATTTACCTGTATGTTGTCAGCATGCTAACTAACAGATTTCTTATCCTTAAGGTACCATAACCGTTATGTGGGTACAGGCTTTTTATCCATCAAAAATCTAGCGTCATTCAAATTTGACTTGTAAAGGTAAAAGCCAGAAACGATTTCCTCCTTCTTACTCTGGCAGCAAATACTCGGATTCAGTTTAATCTATGTACCTCTCACATAAGTTGTTGAGAATAATCTCCAGTTACATGGGCATTACTAGAGGTACATGTCATGGAGATTTGTCAATTCTGATTTGCAGGCAAAAGGAAAACTCAGAAATTTTAAAAACAACCTCCCCAAACTAGTCATTATCTTCAGTGAAATCACTGTATCAGAAACGAATCTGTTGTACTGACGAATTACTACATTGCACAAATGTTGCTTGAGATACTTACACAAAACCAAAGACGTGCAGGGTTAATGTCCTGCTTTTCTAAAGGCTTATCATTTCAACGATTGGCAACATTCAATAGTTCCTACAATTATCCTTCTTGGAAAATATTTGCAGTAAAGTAGAGCAAAAAGTAGCTAATCCGTTCTGAGTTTTGTTACTAGGTTATCAGTGGAAGAGGTGGCAAAAGATAACCTTGAAGAGAAAATGGGCGAGGTAAATAAGATGACTGAGAGTAGTATCACTGCTAAAAGAAAGAAAAGGTTGTTAATGCAAGGGCCACGGAGATATTTGTAGGACTGCCTGGTATTCCTAATACGCTGTCCCTCGGGACCCCACTCTTTCTCAGGTCCCTCCTACCGCCGACTGCAAGAGTGCTTGGAAAAGTGACACTCCAGAGAAGTCAAATAAGATCAATGTTCCCATTTTTGGAAACTGGAAAAAGTACGAAGAGTCCCAGGGGCGCATAAGTAAAAGTTCTGTCAGGAATTGAAGCCCCTGGACCCAAGACAGGCATGAGAATAAAAGGTGGATGGAGGTTTGACACTGAATCTCCTTAAGATTCTGTCTTCAGTGGAGTGCATTCCTTCAGAACAGAGCTCATCGGTCAGAGAAAGACCGGAACCGAGGTCTGGCATCCCCGAATTGGTAAAAGTCAAGGGTAGCTGAATAGCCTAAGCAGGGAAGAGGCAGAAGCGCTCCGGAAAAAAATGTCTAGAAGGCAGGGGAGTCTGGCGTACACCTTGAGCTGCTGATACAGACATCCCGAACGAGCACAAGTTTAGAGAGGGCTAGGAAGACCGCGATTAATTCAGCAGATAGTTCTAAAGGGTCCAACAGAAGGTAGCCACGACAAAATGAGGGAGAAAGCACTGAGGAGCCCAGGGAAAAGGCAGTGAAGAGAGGAGGTAGGGGTGCAAGAAACACCAGACAGGTTTAGAAAAGCAGACACCGGTTTACCCAGAGAAGAAAGTTGAACCGGTAATGCTCAGGGGGAAAAGGAAAAAGGCAGTGGGGTGCGGAGAAAACAAGAGGCTAGAGGTTTCATCATCTGAAAGCAACTCAAAAAAGTATCTGACAGCCAGTTCCTGAAGATTCTTGAGAAAGGGGATGCGGCACAGAAGGCAGAGAGCCTGTGGAATGCAAAGAGGTCAGAGAAGGTCACACGAAGACCAAGAGAGTGTGGGAAAAAAAGAGCGGAAGAGTTTCCTGGAAGGGGTAGGGGCTCCTTTGGGATCCTGCAGAACCGAAATGAAAGACCTTTCAGAAAGGGCAAGTGCAGAGCACAGTGCCTGGGAAAGTTTGGGGCAAGGAGAACAGGTGGGTGTGAAGGAGCTCCGGGGCCGCCAGGGTGACCGACACCAAGCCGGGCGCATGGCTTTTTAGGGGTGGGCGTCCAGGCCCCCAAGTCAGGACCCCAGGAAGAGTGAGTCTCCCCCTCCCCGCGCCCCGCGCGCCCGCCGCGCTCTCACGCCTCCCCCCTCCCGCCCGCCGCAGGGGTCCGGGGCGGCCGGCGGCCCGCGGGGCACCCAGGCCCTGGGCGCGGCCGGCTCGCCCCCCAGCGGCCGGGCTCGGCGCGCACGCCCCCGCGCTCGCGGCGCCAACTTTCCCGATCCCGGTGCTCCGGCCCCCCGCTCACCGAGGGCGCCGTCAGGCGGCTGATGCTCTCGCCCAGCGAGTCCAGGTTGACCCGCCTCCGGCGCTGCACCCTCCTGGCCCCGGCCGTGGCAGCGGCGGCGGCGGCGGCGGCGGAGGCGGAGGAGGCGGCGGCCGGGGCCGGGGCGACGGCGGCGGCCGCGCGGCGGTCGCGCGGGCCGGGCGGGCTCCGGCTGCCGTTCCAGCAGAGCCTAGACAGGGGGCACTCCCCCTCGTCCTCGGGGCTGGTCTCCAGGTAGTCGGAGCCCAGCGAGCTGAAGGACTCGGACGAGATCTTCCTCCGAGACATGCTGCGGGCGGCGCTGCGGCGGCCGAGGCGGCGGCGGGGACGCGGGCGGCGGGGACGCGGGCGGCGGCGTTAGGCGCGTCGGGGCCGCGGGGCTGTGCGGCGGCGCCCGGCGGGGAGGGAGTCCCCGGAGCCGCGCAGCCCGCAGAGGCGGCTGCTCATGGCGGGAACTTGGGGCCCGGGCGCGGCGGCGGGCGCCGGGCTGGGCTAGGGGCCGCCGCCGCCTCCGCAGCTGCTCGCGCGGCGCCGCCTCTGCGCTCGCCTGGGCGCCGGGCAGTGCGCCGCGCTCCGGCTCGCGGGGAGGCTGCGAGCGTGCGACCGCGGGCGGCGGGGCTGCGGCCCGTGCGGTCCGGGAGGCAGAGCTTCTGCCGCCCGCGCGCCGATCGCGCCCCCCTTCGCCGCTCTCCTCCCGCCCCTCGCCTCCCGCCTCTCTCCCCTCGCTGCCCGCCTCCCTCCTTCTCCCTTTATCGTCCCCCCCGCCCCCTCCGTGCGCTCCCTCCGCCGGTATCACGTGTCGCCATCATACTCATTGCGAGTCTCTGCCTCGCCTGTCGCCACGTTTCAGGAGCAACGAGGACACTTGGTTGCCGTCCTCTGCGCGCCCTCCCCGCTCCCACCTTCTCCTTCTCCGAGGAGGAGCGCACGGTGGCTTGAATCAGGCCAAAGGGCCCCAACCCCAAACGCCCCAGCCCTGGTCCGCGGGGGAGGCAGCCCGGGAGCAGTCGGGCCGCGCTGGTCGCCGTGCGGGAGAGGGGCGCGGGGCGAGGGCGGAAGACCTCCCTGCGGAGCCACCTCGGGGAAGCCTAGGGGGGGCGCTAAGTGGGGGAGTTCGGGTCCATGGCTGTCCTTTCCCTGCCTTCCTCCGAGTTTATTTAAGTTCTGAGGCGAAGGGGAAAGGCCAGTGGGTCCAGCCCGCCCATTCCGGAGGAGATGCTTCCCAGGGAAGGGAAGGGGCAACGGGTTGGCACCCATCCTGCGGGAGCAGCTCGTGGTGCTGAGCGTTCGGCTGGGTCGAGGCCGCGTGGGCTCGGAGCGAGCCCAGGGCCGGGAGGCAGCGAATGAGGACAGCGTCTGCTGGGCGAAAGCCCTGTTGCTGAGCCCCAGCGCGCTGGGCGCGCGGGGCTCGGGGCGCCCGCCGGCTCCGCACTAGTGCTGGACAGCTCCGCTTGCCACCTGCAGCCGCGAGGGCCGGCGTCGCGGGCTGGGGGACAGTTCCTCTGTAGACTCCACTACCTACGACCCGGACGGCGGAGCCCCGGGGAGTGATTCCATGCCGCTCTCATTCTCCCTGCTCTGTGCGCCAAATACGCGATCTGTTTGCACTTGGCTGCAAATGCTGCTCCGAAAGCCTACGGAGAACCGGGAGAAAGGCTTTCCCAAGCTCAGGAACGGACTCGCCGCGGCGCGAGCACGTCTCTTGCCGCCAGTTTGCTGTGAGGCTGCTTCATTCCACAAAGCTTGCCTCATGGCAAACCAGCAGCCGCTCTCAGCGCCCGGCCCCACTGCGCCTGCTTATTTAGCTCCAGAAAAGCCTCGGATTTTTTCTGACATTAGGGAAAGGGATGGGAAGAAGGGGCAAATAAGAGTGTCACCAAAAGAGGGATCCCAAGCCGTGCTTCCCCCTGCAGCAAAGTAGATGAGTGCCTTCTCTACTCTAGAAAGAAAAGTTCAGGGGCTCCAGTTTTAGCTGCTCAAGGATACAGATGCCAAAGCGTTTTTTTGTTTTGTTTTTCTAAAGGACGAGTCCTTCCAAGGTGAAAGCAGATGAAGTTGTTTTCTGTCTTTATTTAAACACACACATACACACACACACACACACAACACCTTTGCTCTATACCCAACCCCAGTTTGCTTTTAACTCTAATTCTTCCCAATTGTTTATGAGGACCCAAATAAACAGAAATGCTATTGGAGGTTTCCTTTTATATTTTGGAAACTTCTACTCAGTTAATTCAGAGGCATCCCTTATTCTCAGATTTTAAATAGACATTAAAGTTATAAAAAGTATGTGCTCTCACATGCGTCCCTTCAAAAATATATATATTCTTTCTCAACGTGCTGAATAAATCGCTAACCGCATAGGTCCTCTTAGCATGGGAAATTCAGGCCTCACTTTCTTTAAAAAAATTATTATAATTATAGTTATTATACAAAATTATAAGTAATAATAATTATTATTACTATGATTATTTTGATTGTGTCATGTATCTCCTGTTGATTTTCCCATTAAATCCTTTAATTCTGTATGTATCTGTTTCCACTGAAAATTAGACACAAATTATACTTCTTATAAAGAAGAGTCATCGATTTTGCAAAAAAGTTTCTCTGGTCCCTTTTTTTTTTCCTAAAATACAATGGATGGTTCCTTTGAAAATTCCATTATTCCAACTTCGGAGAAACTGTTTAATAATCTTGCTGTGTGGTATCTATCACAGTGTAAATTGTGGTTCTTAGTTCTCTTCTTTAGTAATGATGATGTAATTGAAGCCAGTTCTTCAATCACAGGCTTTCATAGCTTCTATTAAGGATACTAAATAACGTATGCCCTTCACATTCTTCTAATGAACTACTGCTCTGAGCACACACACAAGTTCTTTGGTGGTAATGGTAAATACCTATACCTTGAACTTAAAACCAGAACGTTTTCTAAACGTTCGAACTCTTGTCTCAAAGTGAAAATGACTGAATACAACAGCAACGAGTACCATTTGTTTCTAAAATCCACAGGAGGCCTGAGAAGTCTTCCTGTTTACACTGGAAGTTTATTGCCAGAAAGAACTCTGAACCATTGGGACATTTCCGCTTTGTGTGAACCATTTGAATCAAAGACTCTTTACAGAACCTAGCCAGATGAAGTGGTCTTACAATTTTCTGTATAAATTACCCTGCCTTTCATCGTGATTTTCCCACTGATTTTTAAACTATAAACAAATGGAGGTCTAAATATACACAGTAGATCATCTGCATTACTTTCAAGAGTTTCCTTTGTACTTCTGTGCAGGACGAGGGTTCAAAAGCTCTCAATATGAAGAATGCTATGTTCTATACTCAAAAAGAAATACAAACCATTCTCATAACTTTAAAAAAAAAAAGCCTTAAAAGGAAGAGTTTGTGCTCTTATTTTAGGAAAAGAAACTTGCACAGACTCATGCCCACAAGTCTAGTCCTGCTGGATGTATCATGCTTCAATAAATTCGTTAAAGCACAGTCTCCTACTGGAAAAGGAAAATACAGGAATGTACTTGGTTTGTTAATGAGGCTGGTGAGGGCACCTGAGGACTCACTTCAGATTGATCAAGCATTGGAGAGGATTCCTTATTAAGAAAGCAGTCTCATGGTTAATTAATTTATGACAGAGGAGCCAAGAACACACAATGGGGAATGGACATTTAAATGGTGTTGGGATAACTGGACAGGAACATGCAACAAAATGAAACTAGACCACTATCTTACACCATACACAGAAATTAACTCTAAATGGGTTAGATGTGAATAGACCTGAAACCATAAAATTTTCCAAAGAAAACATAGACCCTGAGCTCCTTGATGTCTTAGCAATGAATCTTTGGATCTAACTCTAAAAGTAAAGGCAAAAGGGGTGCCTACATGGCTCAGTTGGTTAAGCATCTGCCTTCGGCTTAGGTCATGATACCAGGGTCCTGGGATCAAGCCCCACATCAAGCTCCCTGCTCATCAGGGATTCTGCTTGTCCCTCTCCCTCTCCTGCTCCCCCTGCTTGTGCAGTCATGCACTCTATCTCAAATGAATAAAAATCTTTAAAAAAAAAATAAAATAGAAACGAAGGCAACAACACCCAAAACAAACAAGTGGGGCGTTTTCAAATAGGAAACCTTCTGTGTAGCAAACTATCAACAAAATGAAAAGGCAACCTACTAAATGGGAGAAAATATTTGTAAATCATATATCTGATAAGGGATTAATACCCAAAATACATAAAGAACTCAAACAACTCAATAACAAAAACAAAAACAAAAACAACCCAATTAAAAAATGGGCAGAGGATCTAAATAAACATTTTTCCAAAGAAGACATTCATATGGTCAACAGACACAAGAAAAGATGCTCAACATCACTAATTATTAGGGAAATGCAAATCAAAACCATGGTGAGTATACCTTGGTATAAGGCTATTATGGCTTATACCATAATATGGATATTCCCAAAAATAATAAAATGGCTATTATCAAAAAAGACAAGAAACAATAAGTGTTGGAGAGGATTTGGAGGAGAACCTTTGTGCACTGCTGGTGGGGATGTAAATTGGTATAGCCACTATGGAAAAGGGTATGGAGATCCCTCAAAAAACTAAAAATGGAATTACTATATGATCCAGCTAATCCACTTCTGGATATTTATCCAAAGAAAATAAAAACACTAATCTAGGGGCACCTCGGTGGCTCACTCAGTTAAGCGTCTGCCTTCGGCTCCGGTCATAACCCCAGGATTCCCAAGATCGAGTCCTGCATCAGGCTCCCTGCTCGGCGGGAAGCCTGCTTCTCCCTCTCCCACTCCCCCTGCTTCTGTTCCCTCTCTCACTCTCTCTCTCTCTGTCAAATAAAATCTTAAAAAAAAAAAAACACTAATCTAAAAAGATACATGCATCCCTATGTTCATCGCAGCGTTATTTACAATAGCCAATATGGAAACAACCTAAGTGTCCACCAAAGGATGAGTGGATAAAGAAGATGTTAGATAGTTAAGATATAGTTGAATACTACTCAGCCATAAAAAAAGAGTGAAATCTTGCCATTTACAACAACATGGATGGACCTTTAGGATATTATGCTAAGTGAAATAACTCCAACAGAGAAAGAGAAATACTATATGATTTCACTTATATGCAAAAATCTAAAAAACAAAACAAAGGAAAAAAATTAAACAAATCTCACTGAGAACAGATTGGCAGTTATCGGAGGGGGAGGTGGTTGGAGATAGACAAAATGGGTGAAGGGGGTCAATTGTGTGGTGATGGATGATAATTAGATTCACTGTAATAATCACTTTGTAGCATATACAAAAACCAAATCATTAGGTTGTACTCCTGAAATGAATATAATGTTATATATCAATTTTACATCAATAAGAAAGGAAGGAATGCTCCAAAACATTTTTTAAAAAGCAAGCAGATTCTCCACCTTAATTAAGATGGCGACTATTCCCCCTTTAAACATAAAACTGTTGTGTGTGCTTTACCTTCCTCTACAACATCACTATTTATAAACTCCTCTCACTTACATTTCTCATTTAATTTGATGTTCATCCTTCCCAGAGTAGTTAAAAAAAAAAAAAAAATCACCTGCATCAAATTCAAATAAAAACTACAGTCAGTCCTCACTCCCCCAATTCTTTGCATTTCAGAGCTTCAAACTCTTTCCTAATTTCTTTTCATCCATCTAGCCTCCAGCAAGAAAACTTGCAACATCTGCGTAAGTGCTCCCTGGAGCAGAGCTCTTCCTGATATCAGAAACCTGAGGAAATCTCTCCCTATAGTCAGTCTTTACATAAATCTGGCGCCTCCCAGGAACTATACATGTAACATCAAAGCAAGTTCTCTAATGAAATGTAGTAGCTGGTGAATGCCTAACTAGGGCAAGTTTTTCTGGATCCCTAACCTAGAAAATTACACACACACACACACACACACACACACACACACACACACACTCCTCACCAGCAGTTTAACTCCATGGACACATTTCCCTGAATGAGATCCATCTACACCTCCCGCTTTCTCACATTCTCTTGTTGAAAAGAGGGCAAACACACCTTTTTGGTGAAAGTTTGTGAACAAATAAGAGTGGAGATACTGTGCTTCATATTTTTGCAGAATTTTGTAAATGAAAGTAGATATTAAGGATCATACCAACTTGGGAAGAACCATCTGCTTTGTTCATATGTGAAGGACACATGGGAGACAATGCAGACCATCTTCCTATGGTTCTACACTTTCATAAAACCCTGCTGAAACGATGATGTACTTGTCGCTCAAAATAAGAAAAGGCAAAGGGGCTTGGTGCTGGAAAGAAAATAATAAACATAATGCAACACTTGGTAGAATTTGTCCCAGAAAGATCCTTATGAGTTATGAATGGGATGGCTGCTTCTTTTTGATGCTACTATAGCCAAGAAAGTAAGAAAAAGGGAAGGTAATCTGTGTCTTTTGGTCCCTCTGATAGGCAACCCTCTCCTCCTTAAGTGGCTCTAAGTGGCTCTTCTCCATCATGCCCTGCAGAAATCTATCCTCCTCTAAAGAAAGACCCTAGAAGTCAATGCCTCCTATAATACCCAGCCATTTTGTCTTCAACATCGTTAGCTCTCTACACACTTGACTTAAGTTAGGATTCTTTTTCAGATACTAAGTGCAGACTATATTTCAAAATCATTGCGCCATTTTCTACATGTTTTTGTAGACTGCAGAATTGTCTTTAGAAGTCTAAAAAAAAAAACAATATTTTGTCAATAAGTGATTCAGTTGTGGTCCACCCTCGCCTCTACTCACTTTCCTAAATATCTCTCTTCCCCTTTTTACCCAAACCTTTTACATCCCAAATTATTTCCAGACCATTGCCTTCCAAATCTATGTAAGCCAAGGTGAACTGAAATTTGTTGAAAACCTACTATGGACTAGGATCTGTTCATTCGCTTCATTTAATCTTTTCAATGCCACCATTGGATGTATTATCCCAATATTACAGGTGTGAAAATTCTTGTACAGAGATTTTAAATATCTTCGCCAGGGGCATGGAGCGATAAACATTAGGCATCATTCCAGTCCTGAGTCCTGAGCCTATGCTTTTTCCACTGAAACACATTTCCTGCCTGCCTCTTGTAACTGTCCTCAAATGTCCTAAAAACACAGAGAAAAACAAATCCGATGAATTAAATTCACAATGTGAGTGGTTTATTGCATTACAAATAAATACTGCATACACAATTAACATGTTGGAATTATTCCCTGGCACAAAATGTCATGGAAAACCACTGATCTGTGCAGAAGCTCTACTCTCTGGTGGCTGCTCTGCTAATAACTAGCCATGTGACCAAAAGCAAGTTGCTTAACTTCTCTGGGACTAGACCCCTCACCTCTAAACTAAAATCTCCAGGATATGATCAATCCCCAAGATTTTATAATTTTTCTATTTCTGCTATTACTCATTTTCATTCCAGACGTACCTTGCACCTAGAAAAATCCCCCCCACACACACACATCATAAAGTCAGCTTCTCTTCCTCCCTATCATACCCTTTCTGAGAACACAGTTCCTCTGCAAATCCCTTCCTTTATTGCCTAAGACCTTCTCCTTTCACAAAGCTGCCATGAACATGGTCCACAGAATTAAATGGATAAAAAAAAATTTTCAACTCAATTGTATTTGGTTAGATGTTCACCATCTCCCTGTCTTTCCATAACCTAATTCTTCCGTCTGCTTTATTATATTATAGAAAGGAATCATATCTTCCTGTCTGCAACTTATTAAGCTTGACAGCTAACAATAAGTATGAATTATCAGTAAGACTATCTTGATATAACTTTGTTAATGTTAACAGACATTTACTTAAATATGCCCAATTTGTCTTGAATATGCAATCTGTTATTTAATCATTATCTTAAAACAATGAATCTATTCTTTTAAAATCCAATTTTAATATAAAAACTAGAATTCTCAAAAGTTTAAGCATTAAGAATGAAATGTTGTGCCCTGTCACTAGATATAAAATAAACATTACTACCAATGATTAATTGGTAATGTACTTAGATCCCTTACAATAATTAATAGAAAAATTATTTAAGAAATTAAGAAATCACAATTTGTACTCCTGCTATAATCATTTCCGCAAAGTGTTTCAAAGCTGAGATTGAAATGAGTGACCTCAGCAGTGAACAATATTTCACTTCATGCATAAACAGTGGTTAAAATAATTCTAAAACATTTCCTCACTGAAAGAGGTGAAACTTTTTTTTTTTTTTAAGATTTTATTCATTTATTTGAGCAAGAGAGAGTGGGAGAGAACATGAGAGGGGAGAAGGCAGAGGGAGAAGCAGACTCCCCATGGAGCCGGGAGCCCGACGCGGGACTCGATCCCGGGACTCCGGGATCATGACCTGAGCCAAAGGCAGTTGCCTAACCAACTGAGCCACCCAGGTGCCCCAAGAGGTGAAACTTTTTAAATAAAACATATGTTTCCTCATATCCGACAGTTCTCCTTAGAGCGAGCAAAATGAGCATTAATTCCTCTTTTTTGCTGGACCAAAAAAGACGGGCGTCTGGACCACCACAGTGAACCAGAAAATGTTCCATTTCTCTAATTCACAATAAGGTCTCATCGGGGCCATAGAAGCAGAGAACTCCTCACTTCTGAACAAGCATCATGTAACTGGGTAGACAGGAAATCCAAAGCCTACGTCCTCTGCACCAAGACCCTACAGATGACTCTGGGTCTCTGTCTAGGTTAGGCAGACATAAACTGGACCTATCCCTGCTCAACCCAAAAGCTTCTGCGCTTGCTTTTTTTTTTTTTTTTTTTTAAGATTTTACCTATTCTTTGAGTTAGAGAGAGAGAGAAGAAGCAGTGGGAAGGGGCCGAGGGAGGGAGGGAGAGAGAGAGAGAGAGAGAGAGAGAAACAGACTCCCTGCTGAGCAGAAAGCCCGATGCAGGGCTTGATCCCAGGACCTGGAGATCATGACCTGAGCTGAAGGCAGATGCTTAACCAACTGAGCCACCCAGGCGCCCCAAGCCTTGGCACTTTCATCTCAGACAAAAAAAAAACCCTAAATTTTCTTGGTTTTCAGGTTTTCTACATAATTTTGACAGCACCCTAGACCAAAACAAATAGCTAACAATTCAATTTATAAGGTAGCTGCACCCAAACAGTGTAATAAGCATTCATAGCCTAACAGCTGGGAAGCACTTAAAAATACGTGTAAAGTGAAAAAAAAAAAAAAAAAAAAGATCGCATTCTTAAATAATTATAATTATTTAATTAATGATTTAAACTAACTAATTAATGAAGTTGAGGACTGCACAGCTTCTCCAACCTTGGGATGAGACCGAGCAACGTCACCCTCGCTTCCTCTTGCACACTGATTCTCCTGTGGCTTTTGCTTTTTATCGCAGCAACTTCCAAAAACCCAGCTTCACAAATGTATGAGGTGAGTGAAATAATGGAGCACAATCCGATATTAAAATTATCGACTACTTCAAGTGAATAGTCTGGTCAGTTTTCAACAGATGTAAAGTGTAGGTTTGTTTCCCTCAAATGCCTACTATCTCCCCCTGCACCCCTGCGATTTCACCACAGCATCAAGGAATCTGTTGTTGCCCCATTTGGGAACTAGGATTCGGTTTACTCAGCCTTTCCAAAGTTCTCAAAAAAAGCTTCCCTTTTATCTTGATTACAGACTCTAACTGAGTTAACAGACATGAAGACCTTACAAATGTAAAATGAAAATTGTGCATTTCAATGTCATTTTCTGCTATAATAAATTTGTGCACAGAATATTACCTAAAGTATGATTTATGTAGAGAGCATTATTCTATGATTTTAAAATGTATAATATTTCAACCTGTTAACTATCTATCAACTAAAGCTTTGAATACCTAGTAAGAAATAAAATAATTTGGAAAGACACATAGAATATTTGCTTTTGATATTCCTTATACATACAATATTTTTACCAAAAGCTGTATATGAGAATAGTTTAGAAGAACAGTATTATCTCATGAAATACTTTTTTATGTTTTTTCTTTTAAAAACTGACCCTGAAATCTTGGTAACTATTCTTCGTTTGAAAAAAAAAGAAAGGCAAAGGTAGGGCTCATTATTCCCTATAACATCTGCTGTCAAGCAGGGGAAAGAAGGAACTTTATTGCATTTGTTGATAGAGAAACGAAGGTATTCCGAGATTGAGGGACCTGTCCATGGTCCAACGGCACATAGTTAATCACAGGTAGAGCTCTTGGCACAGCAAAATCTCATTTCATGGCTCTATTGTAGAAGATTGTTTCTGAGAAAGACTCCCTTGGGGGGGGGGGGGGGAAGGCTGGCTCATTATTTGTAAAGAATGGTATCGGAGTTGTTTTCTCAGGTAGTAAAAATAGGGTTGCATTAATCCAGTTGCACATGCCCATTATGACTAAGTTAATTCACCCATATCCATTCATACTCAACATATGAGAGTAACTTAAAGTACATTATTAAACCAAGCACAGTGGACATTATAAAGACAAAACATGGTCCCCACCTTTGGAGAATTTACACTCGATAAAGCATAAGGAAAAGTTAAATAATATCAAAACTTAAATGGTTGTACGAAATAGGACCAGATTAGAGATCCTATGGAAAATAAGTTCAGTATTAAAAAAAAAAAGAAAGATGAACTCCATTTCCATATGAAAGGAATGAGACCCGAATGGCCCTTTGAAGAATGGGGAACATCTCAAAAGATGGAACGGCATGAACTGGACATGGAGGAGAGAGTATGTTGGGTACGCCGTCCAAAAAGGGGAAGAGAATAAATACTGAGGGATCATGGGAAATGGAACAAGAAAACAAAGACCAGACTGGAAAAGGCCTTACTCTGGACTTTCTCAGGCAAGCATTGAAAGAAAACTTATTTTAACTTTTTGACTGGGAGGTGACATTGAGACAGTTTCATACAGCTGGTGACTCCTGTCTACAGTCCATTATTTCCAAGAACATGACTCAGCAAAAGAGACTGCCTCGGTTGTCCAAGAAATCAGCTGCATGTGATTAAAACTACAGTATGTCATCTCTTCATGATCTCTTCCCTCCAAATACACACACACACATACACACGCACATAGACAACCATTGTCTCTATCACTCAAGTTTAGGGCACACTTGCTATATATTATCTGCCTATGATCCAAGTCAATAAAGTACATCCACTTCCTATTTCAGCTTCCGATCGTCTAAAATGACCAATTTTCAAAGCACACCAGTCATTAATAGACCAACAGGAGGAAAGCTACCCTCTACAGAAACAATGTTTTAAAAAATGGAACCCCTAAAAGACCCAATGAGTGCCGCTCCTGTGTTAGGGTCAATGATGTGTCTTGTACTTCCAAGATAAACACAAAAATCCTTCCTTTGGTGTCTTAAGACAGTCATGTGGTTGACTCGGTGAAAAGGATTCTAAAAAACCAGAGTGGTCAAGAAAAATCATCCTGCCTTGGCTCAGAGCGAATACATTGTGCTCTCACATTCTATCTAATACATTTCCCTTTTCTATCAGAGAAAGATTGTGAGCTCGCTGCCTTTGGTTTCCTCAGCTGAAAGAGAACGTTCGTCCACGCAAACTGAGAAGATTGGCTCCCAGGAATTTCTTGTCGGTTAGCGGGCCAGCACAAATTATATTTGGAAAGCAATTGTCGGCCAGGTCCCGAAGGTCTTAGAGGCAGGAAGGAGGAGAGGGGGATAGAAAGATGGGAGAGAGGGATAGAAAGATGGCCCTGTGATATTGGGAATTGTCAAGATGACTATAAGGTAATTGGTGGGGGGTGGATATCATGGGATCAGCATGAGTACAAGTCTAGAAAAAACACCAGCCCATAGGTGGGAAGACGCTGTGTCTGAAATGACCAGACTGGAAGGAAAGCTGACGCGAACTAGTTAAGCTTGCCAACTGAGCTCAGCACGCAGAAGAACATCTTAGGGAACAGCACCGCTGAATACATTAATGAGCATTTTCACAAATGGGATCTCTGCTCAGGGACAGCACAACTGAGTGTTCATTACTTGTGCGTGTGAAAACGAGGGAAAGATGGTTGTGAAATCAAGAGTCATCCCCGGAGGGGGGGGGGGGGTGCCTGGGTGGCTCAGCTGCTTAGGGATCTGCGTTTGGCTCAGGTCATGATCCTGGAGTCCCGGATGGAGCCCCTCACGGATGGAGACCCCTGTCGGACAGAGCCCCTCACGGATGGAGCCCTGACACCAACTGAGCCTTGGGATGCTCAAGCCCCCTTGGGGGCTCCCTACTCAGTGGGGGGTCTTCTGCTTCTCCTTCTGCTCCTCCCCCCCACCCCCGCTCCTGCTGTCTCTCTCTCTCAAATAAATAAAACCTTTTTTAAAAAAAAGTCATTCCCCAAATGTCCTATAAACACTGTCCATTTTTATAAGGCAGTAGCTACCATTGGCTACTTTGTTCAGAAGTGCCTCAAAAAGTTCTTCAAATAATTTGACTCGAGTATAAATACAAATGACCCGTCCAAATTTCACAATTAATTGCTTCTAAACTGTTCTTTCCACAGGATAATTAAAGTACTTTCAAAACCAAGAGCATTCCAGCTACCAGAGGGAAACGCTCACCTTGCTCCCCATCCCTAGTTCTCTTTGCTCCTTCATTTGCCTTAGTTTACGCGGCGCTTGTATTTTCCAGGAGGTTATGTAATGAACCATAATAAAATTAATTGTCTCCAGGCTGATGAGCTCATAGATGCTCAGTGTCCTTGATTTCCAGTTATCTTAGCAGAATTTCTTCCTCGGTTGTCCCTGCTCTATTTGGTGTCCTATTTCAAAAAGGAACACCTTTGCTTTTTGCTTTCTGTTGGTAGCTTTCCATTAGCAAAAAAACAAAACAAAACAAAAAAACCAATACCTTTATTCTTATTATACAAATGACATAATATAATTTCTGTGCAATCTGGCCAGATTTAAAGGGAAGTCAACAGTCATCACTAAAAAAAACTGTGTCAATTTATAAAATAGATCCTAATATTCTTCATACACTTGAGAATTCAGTAAACATCAGCACTGGCAAAGTTAGATTATCACTCAAATGTTCTGGAATACAGCAATCAGGGACAAGTTGGCATTCTACTGTGGCAAGTTCCAATGTTCTAAAGCAAAGTTATACATTTTGTCACAAAGAAAAATGAGCTCTTCTTTTTCTCTAAGTTATTCCTACCCAGTTCCTAAGCTACAAAAGAGACATTTCTGTTACATAAACTGATCATTTGGAATGAGTTATTAATACTTTCATGCTTGAATGGATACATATACAAACAGGAAAAGATTTCACTTCTACCATTAGTTAGTCATGAGGAATCTAAATTGTGTGAAAAAAGGTTCTTTACATTTGTTCTTCGTTATACCTTCAACTTATTTAAACAGGAAAAAATGGAAAATGCTTTCTTAAGGGTAATAAAAGCATTGTTCCTCTTTTTTAACGTTAATTTCATGATTTGTTTTTATTATTTTGTGTAAAACAATTCCTTATAAAAACAGGAATCCATGTCAAGGATGGAATTAAGTTTCCTTTTCTCAAATATGGTAATTGCCTTTACTGTGATTATTATTTAAAGGCTTAGAGATAACATACAGAAAACACAAGGACTGTTTCTGGTTTTATTGAGAAAAAAATAATAAAACAAACATATATCTTTGGATTTATTCCTTCCTCTACAAGCATTCACTAATATTTTGTATCAGGCACTATCCTAAGTGTTGTAAAGAAAAAGGAGTATAACACATAGTCTTTTTCTTCAAGGACCCAGCAATCAAGTAAAAAGAAAAAAAACCTTGGAAGAAACCCAAAATGACAAACCTTTTGTAAGGGTAGGTTTAATAATGAGAGACACATATGATACAGAGAAGTACCTAAGACAAACATAGAAGAAAAGGGAGTTTAAATGCCTTCTTGGAGATGAAGATGTCTGGGCTGAATTTCACGGAATAAACAGGACTTTGAAGGCAGCGGTGTCAAGGGCAGAATATTCTAGGCAGTGGATTAAACCAGAATAAAGCCACAAACTTGAGAACAACAGGTGTGCATCAAAAAATACAAGGAGCTCAGGGTTGCTGAAGTGTGGGGTAAAAGCAGGGCTTGGCAGGATATGGTAGGAGAGAGAGAAGTCTCAGATCACAGGGAGCCTTGTATATCTCATTGAGGAATCACGTTTGCATATTAAAAAAGTCATGTGATTCTGCAAAGAGGAACCTTGAAGAGCCTAAACTGTTATCAAGGAAAACAGTTCAGAGGCTATTGGAGTAACCCAGAAAAGATATGAGGAATTTAACTAGAGCAGAAGAGGCTGGACCCCATGGCTAAATCCCAATTCTCTCAGTAGGTAACCTTACACAAAGTCCTCATCTCCCTACACTTCAAGTTCTTCATCTGTAAAGGTGGCATAATAATGCCTACAAGAATTATGCACTAGGGGCACCTGGGTGGCTCAGTCTGTTAAGCATCAGACTTGGTTTCAGCTCAGGTCATGATCTTGGGGTCATGGGATCGAGCCCCCTGTGGGGCTCTGCGCTCAGCGGGGAGTCTGGTTGAAGTTCTCTCTCCCTCCCTCTCTGCCCCTCTCCCACCTTGAGTTTTTTTTTTTTTTTCTCTCTCTCTCTCTCAAATAAAATAAATCGATCTTTAAAAAAAAAAAAGAATTACAGACTGTCACTCCATTTTGCAAATGAGGAAACCGATAACTGAATATAAGGATGAATTAGAGTGGAAAGAGAAGACAAGTATAGAGAAGTTAAGTTAGCAGGACATGATAGCTGATTTAATAAAGGAAGTGAGAGAGGGCTGAGATTTAAGAATGACCCCATGTCTCAGTTTTGGAGACTGTCAACTGATAACACAGAACACAGGAAGAGGACATGGTCTGGTGAAGATGATAAGGTCTCTTTCTTATAATTGAATTGGAAATAGATTCAGAGGAAAATGTCTAGCAAGCAGGAAGATATATGGATCTTGAAGGCAGGAGAGCTAGCTGGATATGAGATGCGCATATGGGAATCATTAGCATTTGGGTTTTCATCAACACCGTAAGAATAAAGGCGACTGATAAGACTGTGGGAGGCTGAATAATGCCCCTGGCCCCACCCTGAGGAATCTGTGCTGGTTTTTGTTTGTTTGTTATTTAAGAGAGAGAGAAAAGGAGCATGAGTGTGGGGGAGGGCAGGGCAGAAGGGAGAGAGAGAAGCAGGCTTCCCAATGAGCAGGGAGCCGGACGCAGAACTTGATCCCAGGACCCCGAAATCATGACCGGAGCCAAAGGCAGACACTTAACCGACTGAGCCACGCAGGCATCCCAAATCTGTACTGTTTTAAGCCACTAAGTTGGTCGTTAATTTGTTACATCAGCAATATGGAAACCGACACAGGGAGAGACTACTAGGAGAATAGAAACAAAAATACCTGAGCAACACCAAATTCTAAGAACAGCTCTCAGAGGAGAAAGAGGAAAATTGATCAGACAAGGACCAGAAAGAATTAATAGAATGTCAAGTCATAGAATTTTAGGAATGGAGGACAAAACAGTCAAACATGGTAGAGAGTCCGCTAATAACTTCTTCATACAGACAAATGTATATCCCCCAACTACTCTGACAAGTGATAGCTAACCAATAAAGGTCCTGGGTATGCAGTCAAATACTATAGGATGGCCAAGGACTTGGAACATGTGCAGGAAAAGAATCTGTAGAAGAAAAAAAATAAATAAATAAAAAGCAAGAACAAACCCTACAGAATAGAAAAATGCACTGAAAACAAAAAATTCAGGCAGCCGCAGTAACAACAAAATCACTAATAGGGAATAAGACCCCCCAGATGCCCGAAATTAACTATGAAAGGAGAAGAAATAAATGAATGTCTCAGAGACCTCAACATTAGTAAACATCACTGGAGCAAGATCAGGGGACTATAATCTGGTTTGACCAGCTAGATTGATAGCTGGTGGAAAGTGGAAAACAGCTTCAGGTATGTAAGTAAGGTTTTATTTCTAGCTTTTTTTATGAGACTTTTTTCGTGGTGAAAATATTAGGACTTATTAGGTAAAGAAAAAAGAGTCAAATCCGGAACCATAAAAAAGATAAAAGATGGCAAATAATCATAGGAATGGCCTAAAGAATTAGTGGAAGAAGTACTTGTAGAGATAGTTTTCAGATTAAGATCTTGAAAGAGAAGGAGAGCTTAAAAGTAATAAATTCCATTTTGAAAAAATAAACTCATATTCATTCATTTGAAAAATTAGTCTGATGCTCTAGCAATGATTTGTCAAGGCTATAGCACCTGTGTCCACCAAAAGAAGAGCTCCAGAAGGAATATCTGACACGGGGTATATATTTTCCATTAGTCTTGTTCCTTTCATAACATTGGCATTTTCCACTGTATTTCAAGTCCAGGTATTTCCCGAGTCATTGAGAAACATTCTACTTCTGTGAAGGAAAAGTCCGTATCAACCCTTAAATCCCATAGAGAATTTTAAGTATGTGAGTCAGTCCTCAAATTCCCATCTAGCTACTCTACCCAGGAAAACTCTACTTTGGCTACTAAAATCTCTTGAAAATATAAAGAGTACCTATATGCCAGAACACACATAGTACCAAACAAAAGAAGGGCAACAGAGAAAAGAATAAGTATTCTGATATAAAAGATGATTGGCATAATGAATTACTTATAATAAAAATGTCTGACATAACCTCATTGAAGGCCGTAGAGGTAAAGAGTTTACCTAAGTAACAAAATGGCATTTTTACAGGGATGCCTGGGTGGCTCAGTCGGTTAAGCATCTGCCTTCAGCTCAGGTCATGATCCGAGGGTCCCGAGATCGAGTTCCGCATCAGGCTCTCTGCTCAGCAAGGAGTCTGCTTCTCCCTCCCTCTCTGCCTGCCACTCCCCTTGCTTGTGCTTGCTCTCAATGCTCACTCGCTCTGTCAAATAACTGAATAAAATCTTTAAAAATAAATAAATAAGTAAAATCTTTTTTTAAAAAAAGAACTGCATATAAACACAGCACACTAGTTAGTGAATCTGCTTTTCAGAGGAGTATCAGTGACCATTCTGAAACTATTTTTTATGTCTACTAAGATTGAAAAAAAATAAGCTTATAAGTGCTAGATAAATAGGATCTAGGTTTCTCACTATCAGAGAAGGAAATTACAAATAGCCGTCGGCAGGGGGTAGTCAGGATAAACACTGTGGTACTTAATAAGAGTCAGAGACATCAGTATAAACTCATGTTCTGGGTGGTCGGCTGCATGGATTAAAAAAAGATAGATACATACACACATAGATAATAGATAGGTGTTTATACATTTTTAGTATATGCACACATATTTCCTAGCTCTGTCCTCAGTGAGAGCCTAGAGGTAGTGACCTCTCAGTATCGATAAGCACACCCACTGCTTCAGACCTTGATGTTCTAAATACAATTTTCCAATAATGGAACTAGGGATCCTCGAAGAAATCGCTGATTCTAGGGCTGTTGTGGAGAAAAAAACAAATGATCCTAGAGCATCTTCCAGTGCCAAAAAATTAAAAAGCACTGAAAAGGGAAATAAACAAATAAATAGGGGGTATGTAGGTCAAAAGAACACTGGAGCCAACCCAAAATAGCTCCCAATGATCAACACTGGATGAATCTGAAGAAAAACGTATTATTAGATTATAACCCAAAGTATAAAATAAACATCGATGGTCGATACTGATACGAATTATTGAATAAACAAATAAGTGGAGAGAAAATACATTTTCTTTATGGAAAAACACCAAATAACGTAAGTAGATCTTCGCTCACTCCACAAGATGAAACTTAATGTCCATCCTCCCCAGGCTCTACCACAGGTACACATGTGTTGAGTGTGGACTTAGTTTAATGACCCACTTCCAAAGAACAGAGTCTGAAAGGGGAAAAAAGGCACTTCACATGGAGAAATAGAGGACAGATAACACCTTGACCAAGTGACCGAGCTCAACATCACCAGTGATAAGTCATACTGATATCATCTATCTCTGAAATGGTGTGAAGACACTGGACTTTTGTGATATTTGTGCCCCAAACCATAATCCCTGCCTGATCATGTGAAAAACATCAGACAACCCAAATCGAGGGACTTTCTACAAAGTATTTGATTAGGACTCTTCAAAACTATCAAGATCTTGGAAAACAAGAAAAGACTAAGGAATTGTCACGGATCTGGGGAATCTAAGGATATGTGACAGCTAAATGCAATGTGATATTCTGGATTGGATCCTGGAACAAAAAAAGGGCATTAGTGGAAAAACCAGTGAAATCCAAATAAAGTCTGAAGTTTCTTTCTTTTTTTCTTTTTTTTTTTTTTAGTTTTATTTTTAAGTAATCTCTGCATCCAACATGGGGCTTGAACTTCCACCCCAAGATCAATAGTCCCATGCTCTAACGTAAAGTCTGAAGTTTAGCAGCAGTAAAGTATCAATGGTAATTTCTGAGTTTTAACAATCGTACCATGATTATGTAAGTTTTTAACATTAGGGAAATCTGGGTGAAGGATATATGGGACCTTTGTATTATCTTCATAAGTTTTCTATAAATCTAAAACTATCCCATAGTAAATGTTTATTTTTTATTTTATTTTATTATTTTTTTAAGTAGGCTCCACACAGGACCTGAACTGACGACTCTGAGATCAAGACCTGAGCTGAGATCAAGAGTCAATTGCTCAAATGACTGAGCCACCCAAGCACCCCAAATGTTTATTTTTTATAAAGTTCGTTGGCAAGTTTTAAAATTCAGAATTTAACATTTGAGATCGTGAAATGTAAGTACAGTGATAAATGATTTTTAATGCCAAGATCTAAATATATTAACCCCAT
This sequence comes from Potos flavus, assembly GCA_028534135.1. Taxonomy (NCBI): domain Eukaryota; kingdom Metazoa; phylum Chordata; class Mammalia; order Carnivora; family Procyonidae; genus Potos; species Potos flavus. The sequence continues at coordinate 3,573,600 of CM052884.1, forward strand.
CATATCTACGACTAATAAAAGTCCGCTAAAATGTTTTGATGATCGGGGTGCCTGGGTGGCTCAGTCGGTTAAGTGTCTGCCTTCGGCTCAGGTCATGGTCCCAGGGTCCTGGGATGAAGCCCTGCATTGGGCTCCCAGCTCAGCAGAGAGCCTGCTTCTCCCTCTCCCTCTGCCTGCTGCTCTGTCTACTTGTGCTCTTTCTATATCTCTCTGTCAAATAAATAACGATCTTTAAAATAAATGTTTTGATGCTACGATAGCAATACATTCTGTATTCTTTTTTTTTTTAAAGATTTTATTTATTTATTTGACAGAGAGAGATCACAAGTAGGCAGAGAGGCAGGCAGAGAGAGAGGGGGAAGCAGGCTCCCTGCTGAGCAGAGAGCCCGATGCGGGGTTCGATCCCCGGACCCTGAGATCAGGACCTGAGCTGAAGGCAGAGGCTTTAACCCACTGAGCCACCCAGGCGCCCCTCTGTAGTGTACTTTAAGTAGATGTTATGTTTATCTTACTAGGAGAAGATCTAGAAAAAGCCTCTTTCCAGCTATGATTAAAAAACGATTTCAAAAGAGAATATCCCATCTGTAAGTGAGACTGTGTAAAAGGCAAAGTGTGAAGAGTTTATTTAATATTAGGATATACTCTTCAGGATGAAATGTCTTCTATAACTAGGTTTAATTACTCTAACAGAGTATAACCAGCATTTTAGGTACCATATGAATAAGACGAAGAAGAGGTTCTGGGCTATCACAATCGAACATTCTACCATCACATAGACACTTTGTGAAGTTTAAACTATCAACTGGGCTACACAGAGCTAAATATACCACACAGGTGATGTCTCTCCCTGCTCCTACCTGTACTTTTAATGACTCTTACCTCTCTTACTTAGCTGCTCAAAATGAAGGACTTGGATCATCTAGCCCCTCTCATCAATAATCTTAACTGGATGCTACTTTGTTTTTTCTCTACAAGATTCCTCTTTTCACTCTTGACCTCCCAAGTTTCCCCACCACACCCTCCATGGCTACGGTAATATTGTTAGCAATTGACTTACATGCACATCTTCACAGTGAAATGCTACTTTATACTCCCTAGCGTGGCTAGAATTACAACTGGCTCTACTAAATGTCGGTGAGGATGTGGAGCAACTGGAAACTTGTTATATTATTGTTGGGAGGATAAAACGGTATAAACACCTTGGAAGACTATTTGGCAATTTCTTGTAGCGTTAAAAATACATGTATGCTACAATCCAGCAATTCCATTTTCAGATACATAGCCGCAAGAAATGGAAGTGTATGTCTGCAAAAGATGTGTACGAGAATGTTCATACATCCTTACTGGTGATAGCCAAATACCGTAAGTAACTGAAATATCCACCAGTAGAATGGACAAGCGATTCGTGGTACACTTCTATAACAGGATATTATAATAAAAAATCACATTATTGATTCACCCAACAACATGGATAAACCACAAAAATGCTATGCTGAGTGAAACAAGTCACATATTAAAAAAGCACATTCTAGGTCTATGAAGTTCAAGCAGAGTCAAACTAATTTATAGGGATAGAAATCAGGACAGTTGCTGTAGGCACGGGGTGCTCAGGGGTAAATGCCTTGAAATAGATAGAAGGGACATGAGGAGACTTCCTAAGGGGATGAAATGTCGATATCTGGACTTGGATGTTGGCCTCACAGATAAATATATTCTTCAGAAGTCATCAAACCGGAAATTTATCTGTGTGTTCATAAAAACTTGATTATAAAAGAACTCATGTCTGTCTTATTAACTTAATGTATACTTAATACCTATAATTAATATATACTTAATAACTTATGCATTTATATAGGATAATACCTAGCTCAGAGTTACGTTCAATGAATAGTTGATTAATGAATGATTATCAATATAATTTAATTTTTGTCGACATTGGGCACATAAGGGCAGACCCCAGATCCTTCCAATGCCTGCTCCTTTCAACCCAGAGAACCCCTTCAGTTCTATCCGAGCATAGCTAGCTGAGCCTTCTCATTCACAGTGGTGGGAGGAGATATAGGAAATGAAAAAAAATCCTTAGCATATTAGTCATATGGTAAAAATGGGAGACAGATGGAAAAGGAGACAGAAAAAGAAGAAGTAGGAGGAGGCGGGATAGGAAGGGAGAGGGAGAAAAGAGGGGAAGGAATGGGGAAAGAAAGCTAGGATGAGGTATTTTATCTTAAGGAAGGCTATAAAAAGCCTCTTTAGAAGTACCATTTTATGCTATACATGAAGAGGCATAATCAGTCAGTACAATAATTTAAGGTGTCTATATAGTAAACGCAAAAACTCAAACTCACTATTTGGCAAGAAAAAATTATCTACATCCACTAAAATTAAGATCATTTGGAAAGAAGAAATACTTCTTTCAGAGTTGTTTTTAAAATATTTCGATTGCTAGTTAAAATTTGTAAGCTTTACATTGTTATAAACTCATCCTCCCTTCCCAACCTCAGCACCAAGGGCAAAAATAAAATGAGGTAACCGCTTGCTCTCATAGATCCCAAAATGAGCTGGCTTATTTAGAATTTAGCCCCATCTTGTGGTAGTCTAGCAAACTGTGGCTAAAGGCTCTCACTGTCCTATTGTGTTTTTGAAACTGTAGGCATAAGTCATATTATTCCTAGTTATGTTGAGGTCAAAAGAATCTGGGCTACAAGACAGACATGGCCAGTGAGAGAGCTAGGCAATAAAGACATCGCGGGTGTCTGTGAACTATCATGGATCCCTTGAACAAACCGCTTCTCACAGGATCACTGTTTTCACAGAAGACCAGTCTCAAAACAAGTCTTCGTATAACTTTTTGGTCTGGGGCTCAGCAAACCAAAAGTCAGAAAGAGCAAAAGGCATCTCCGGGAACTAGATAAGGAAAGGTAACACATTCAAAAAGACCAGAAACGTGTTGGTCTACCATCCCTCCAACCATTATAACTCCGAGCGACAGCTCACAAAACTATTAAGGAAGACACATTGAGGCAAAGAGTCCTGCTGATCAGTGACATTCAGCTAAAAGATGAAACTGAAATTTATTTCTTTGATTTCCTTTTTTGCATTCAAAATTATGTGAAGAAGGGCATTTTTTACTGTCTTTTGGCAATAAAAGCACTGCAGTTTTTGGAAGTGCCATTTAAAAATGTCTTCAGCCTGACCTTTCAATGTTAAATGAAACTTGTTCTATGCAATCCAAAATAGATATTTCTTTCGATCTAATTTAGAGAGTTAACCACACTCTGATTCTGAATATCATGATTACTCATATATAATTATGAGGATGAGATTTACTCATACATGACCATATAATTGAATGTGATTGAATTAGGTACCTCAGTAATTCACAAAATCATTTCTATTTGGATCTGTGTCAAGGTGGCCTGCACATTCAAGCATGAGGATAACGTGAGTTACGAACATGCTCCAATATTGCCCAGCATGTGATTTACTGCACCATTGATAGAATATAATACCACACAGTCCAAGAACCCATTTCATATATTACCATTCATTTAACTTTATAAGGAAGCATATGTAGCTAAATGTAAATGACACAACCTGGGAGAAGCAGAGACTCTTTCATTTAAGGTAATAAAATAGGTTCTTTGAATATACCCAATTACTTTGTAGGTTGGGTAATATTTTCATGTGAATTAAATGACATATTTAATCATACATTTTCACAGGTGTTTTATTTCTAATTGATCATAATTCCCTATAAATGTACTAAGCATCCATACTTTAAAAAGTATCCACTATGTCAACTTTACTGAAAAAAGAATAATTTTGGAACATAAAGATTCTTCTTTACCAGCTCGATGCATTTAATTTTCCTTTGCAGGATTTCTTAAAACAAGACAAATCATAAACACAAAGTTGTACAGCTTCTAACACTTCTTTTCCACTGGATGATAGAATTCCCATAAACTTCTAATCACTAAATTTTATTCCTAATAACACTATTAGACATTCACTTCCATAGATCAATGAATCAATTAACTAAGGATTATTCTAGAGAGTTAATGAACAGTCTGGTAACTATAATTAATAATACTGTATCATATACTCGAAATTTGCTACAAGAATTCATCTTAAGTGTTCTCACCATACATACCAAAAAAAAAAAACCCCTTAACTATGTGAGGTGATGGATATGTTAATCAGCTTGATTGTGGTAATCATTTTACAACGTACATGCATACCAGAACATTACCTTAAATATACAAAATTTCTTTTTGTTGATTATGACCTCAATTAAGTGGGAGAAAAAAAAGAAATGGGTCACAGAAGATCACATAGCGTATGAATGCATTTAGATGAAGTGTCCAAAACAGGCAAATTTATAGAGATAGAAAGTAGATTAGTATTCCCTAGGACTAGGGTGGGGGAAGGGAAAGGGACTGACTGCTTATGGGCAGGAGGTCTTTTAGGGTTGAATTGTATACTTCAAGTCAATTGTAAAGTATGTGACAGATTTCAATAAAGCAATAAAAATTAAGTCTTCTGTTTTTTAAAAAATGAATGAGAATTCTGATTTATATATTTTAGACATTTTCGAAATGTGTGTGTGTGTATACCCACTGACTTCCGTTTTGCATGTAGGTGTAATTTTCCCACATTTCACTCCCCCTAAATATATAGTAAAACCCCTTTTCCTTTCCCCTGGCCCCTTGGTTCTACCCTTTTCTCTCTTCATTCACCCTCTGATTTTCTTTTTCTCTTCCTCCATCTCTCTTCCCTGTTTTTAATTCCTTTCTTTTCTTGGCACATGGTAAAAAATAAATGGTATAATTCCTCTATCTCCCTCATTCCATCTTTCTTTTTCTCTTTACAGTCCTCTCTTTTTTCTTATTTAATTGCCCACACTATAAAACTGACTTAATAAGTACAATATATATGTGTATGTTAATTAATTACATATTAAAAATAATTTTAATGATAGCTCAGTACAGAAAAAATATATTAACACTTAGAGTTTCTGATTATAAAGTATTTCTTAAATACTTTAAAATCATATCTGTACAGTCAATTCTCATTATTTGTGTTAGTTATGGTCTGTAAATTTCCGAGGAACAGTGAATTTGCAAATACTAAACCATTGCTCCCAGAAGAAAGCCACAGTTAAGTTCCTATGAGCCTCTGGTCACATTTTCATCAACTGAACAACACATAACTTTTTTTTGGTTGTTTTTGTTTAAAAATATATTAACTTTGAAATTATGGCCAACAGCAACTCATGCCTGGATAAAGCCTATTGAACACATCTATACTCCCCAGGAGGGCATAGCATAGTGTTTGTGAATTTAGGAACACTAGACAGCACTTTAGCATTACACTTGGGAACTATTTTAAACAGGGAAATCACAAAAAAAAAAAAAAAAAAGGCACAAAAATGTGGAAATGTGGCAACTGAACAGACTGAGAAAAAAGACCCTTGTTTATAACATGAGAGCTGAAACAAGAAGGCAGAGCACCATCTCCTTCAGCCTCATCTGGGAGCATGTTCCTTGGAGAACTCAGATTTCTCATTACTCTGTGGGAGCGACAAGTACTCCAAGTATTTGTGTGGGGCTTACAAACAAATTCTAGCGGGGAGGAGAATTTGCAAATACAGAAATCAGCAAATAATGAGAATCGAGTATATTTTGTTTGCAAAGACAAAGAACGTTATCATTAATAAAATGTGAGTATAAAAACTTCACGATAATATTCTATGGGTAAATATTCTATGGGTAAATAAAAACACAAGTCTAAAGAAAAGAAAGAGTGATATATAATTTGTGATTTTTTTTTTAAAGATTTTGTTTATTTCTTTGTCAGAGAGAAAGAGCACATGAAGGGGGAGTGGCAGGCAGAAGGAGAATCAGGCTCCCCCATGAGCAGGGAGCCCGAAACGGGGCTCGATCCCAGGACCCTGGGATCATAACCTGAGCCAAAGGCAGATGCTTAACCAACTGAGCCACCCAGGCATCCCTATAATTTGTGATTATTAAAAAAAACTTGTCCGTGTGTTTTGTAAATGGATAATGATCACAATCACAATATACTATCAGATGCATTCGGAAGACTGATGTAATGGCTTTCCAGTTAAAATGGAAACATTTACAATATGCTGGGAACTTTTCAATTGTAACTCTTGAAACTTGTGATGAAAAGTTTTATATATCTGCTTAAATTTTACAGAACCACTTCGTGCACTGAAAAATGCATGAAGGGGTGCAGAGCCATTCAAAACTTTTAGAATGTACCTGACCAAAATGTTCAAAGAGAGAGCCTCGAACCTGACTTTGGAGCTGCAATGTCAGAAAAGTTAAGTGCTATTGGTCGAGTCACTGGTGCTCTCACAGTTTCTTCTGATTATGGGAACAAAATACTTACCTGAAGGAATTATTCTGATAATTTAAATAAGATAATACAAGAAAATTCCATATAAAAGTATAAATCGTAAGTGCAATTAACATTAATAATTAATAATCATACAATAGCTATGTGATGCTAGAACACTGGGAATTCAGGGTTGCCTATGGTCTAAGGTGCCTGGACTCCTAGTGGGACCAGAAAGGCATTAGTAAAAGCTGGAAAGCTGTTTTTCACTATTTTTAAAGAATAATTCATGGAAATGACACTTCATGTCTCTAAAACATCAACAAAACCCTAAATAAAACATCGCTCTTTTTTTCCTTTCTTAGTGATAATTTGAATAACTGATCAGAACTTGTGAATATGGTGGCTGTTATTAGTTACAATGGGAAGAAATTTCACTTCGTGCATACAGCTTTTCGTGCACGCCATTTTCAAAACATGGTATGCTTGATGGAGACAAGAAATAAAAGAGATTCCTAATGATTACAATATAGGAAACCCTGGATAACCCAGAGTTACTGTTTCAAGATACCAGAGACGCGCCAGGATGTTGCCGCATCTCCCTTAGAGATCTCTCCAACACACACTGTGATAAAAAATGAGGTCTTGCTGGGCAAAGAGTAAGCCTTTCAAAATGTAAATGAAGACAAATCTGTTGCTATTTATAGCAAACAATAAGCTGGTGGCGTGTAATTAATTGTACACAGAAACGAGGAGATGCTTCCGTAGCTCAAGAACCTCACAAGCCCGTTGCTTCCAGTCGGGGGAGATTGTATCACAGACTCCCATCTGGCTCATAGAAAACGACCCTCAGCTCCTCGGGCACCGCGCGCATCCTGGCGCTCTGGCAAATGCACTTGCCCGTAGCAGTGAAACTCACTGCGCAGAAACAGTGCCCAGATGACAAGGAAGCTTCCTGGTCCCAGGCTCTAGGCTGGTGATGCCTCACTCTTGCCTTTGTGCCTGGCCTCATGTTTGTTCTGAAAGCTGCTTAGGCCTGCACCTGTTCCCATCCCAGAATTGCAACACTTACGCACCAACTTACAAGTTCAACACAGTCATTAACGTGACCGAGGGAGACAGAGGACTATGGAGAAACTACTCTGAGTCAGTTCACACAGAGCCCCTAATGAATGCCACCTTTGGGTCAGGCTTATTAAAGAGACGGACTAAGTCGGCGCTCTGCCACAGAGCATCTCTAGGCTGCCAGGCCCACGGTTGGCATCTGAGGAGTAAGATGCCGTGTTCACCGTCAGTCACGAGGGATAACCCTACCCCGGAGGGCCCGTGAAATGCACCGGCGATCTTGGCATCGCCGACACTCATCCTCCGCACTCCAGTCCTTTCTCTCTCGCTGCCCTTCACTCCAGCGTGCTGCCGATCTGATAAGACCTAAAGGAAAACCTGCTCTTCTACAGGAGGTATTCTATTCATTTCTTTCTACAGATAAGGAGCTTGAAGTGTGCTAGAAGAGAGGGAAGTTTCTTGGGTTCTATTTGTGGTGATTACCAGCACAAAAACGCAGCTGGCCTCTGCCAGGACTCGCCGTGTTCTTCCGGAGACAGCCTCAACCTCTGCCAGATAACCATCACCAGAGAAAAAGGCCCCGTGTAAAAGCTTGAGGAAAGCCACTGAAACAACCAAGGACCCAATCCGGCTAACCTCGGGAGGGTTTCAAATTTCCAAGGCACTGACCTCAGATAGTCTCACTCTTGCTCCAAGCAATACACACCAAAGCCGAAAATGAGCGAGAGGAAAGAGAAGCAGTATGTGTGTGGTCCGTCCGGAAAAAGCAGGGGTCGCCAGACCTAAGCCAACAGAGCCTGGTCTGGGGAACGATGTAGACAGTTTTGCATATTTTAAAATTCCTAGTCCTAAACGCATGAAAATGCTTATCTTCCAAATATCGTTTTTTTCTTTTAATGCCATGAATCTGTTCCCTATTTTATATACATGACAACACTTCACCTTTCGCTGCTACCAATTATACCTTTTTTCTTCACCCATCCACCTCCTGCTTTAGTCACAGCAAATTATTCCCACCTTCTCAGCGATTATTGGTATTTTTAGGTTAATAGATCCTTTCCCAGCCTAGCTATCCTTCTACGAATGTTCATGATTCTTCTAAATCATGATCTGGTATTAAGTAAAACTTTACTTCTCTGCTCCACAGAAACAAAATAATGATAACTACCATTTTTTACCTGTTTGGGGTCCTGGACCGGATTCCAATGTGGGGGCGGGGGAGGGGGCGGCGAGGCATCCACCATGCCAACAAACGATTAGAGGACCCCAGAAGGGCGTTCAAGGAGAATTCAGCTCAGTTCTGACATTATCCACCTGCAGAGAGAGCAGCCGGTTTCACAGGGGAAGGGCTCACTCGCCACTTCAGACACCCCCATTCCAAGTCCACCCCATGCCCCCCGCGCTTCTGGCCATGTGGCTATGGACTGGGGGTTCCCACAACCCCCACCCCAGGCTTCAGATGCCAGCCACCAGTCTAGGTTGTTACCTGGCAGACTGGCTATACATCAGAGGGTCTCACGAACCCCTCCTCGGGTTCGCTTAATTTGCTAGAGCAGCTCACAGAACTCAGAAATATTTTACTTCAACACTCGATCACCAGTTTATAATGAACGGCTATATCTCAGAAGCAGTCAGATGTAAGAGAGGCATAGGGCAGGGTATGGAGAAAGGAGAGGAGTTACCGTGCTTTCCCCAGGCACACCACTTCCCTCCAAAGTTCTGCAAGCTCATCCACCCAAAAGCTCTCTGAACCAAGCCCTTTGAGGATTTTACGGAGGCTTCATTACAGACCAACGATTGATTAAATCAAGGGCCCTTGGCAATGGATTCAACCTGCAGCCTCTCCCCTCTGGAGATGGGAGGAAGAGGTGAGGCAGAAAGTTCCAACCCTCTAATCACCTGGTTGGTTTCCCTGGCAACCAGCCCCACCCTTAAGGGGGGAATCCAAAAGTCCCCTAATTAACATAACAAAAGACATCTTTATTGTTCTCATTACTTAGGAAATGCCAAAGGTTTTAGGTGCTCTGTGCCAGAAACAAAGACCACTCATAAATTCTTTGTTATAAATCACGACAGTCTAGGGCCCTTACTGCGTGCCATTTAGCGTGCTAAGTGCTTTTTTTCCTTTTTAAAAAATATTTTATTTATTTATTCGACCGAGGGAGAGAGATCACAAGGAGGCAGAGGGGCAGGCAGAGAGAGAGGGGGAAGCGGGCTCCCTGCTGAGCAGGGAGATGAAATCATGAGATCATGACCTAAGCCTCTGCCTTAACCCACTGAGCCACCCAGGCGCCCCAGTATGCTAAGTGCTTTACAAGAATTCTCTCTTCTGATGCTCAATCAATCATTATTATCTCAGTTTACCAAAAGGAAATTGAGGTGCAGGGGGCTTAACCAGATCCTCCACTAACTTATGGTCATTGAAGAGCCAAGAGACAAACTCGGGGTCTTTGACTCCAAAGCTTTCGTTACAAAGTGATGCAAGTGAGATACGCCATCGTATTTGGCATACCACATCATGATATATCCCATCTGATATGCCTTATTTCCTTGGTTCTATGGAAGGTTTTTTGCCTCCACATTTTCAAGTTTCGCCATCAGGATAGCTCTTAAAACTGGTGTGGATGTCTAACGCAGCTCTGTGGCCGGGCCCCTCCCTGACACCGTGGTAATAGAGCTCTTACTTAGCAAGCATCACACCTTACAATTAAAGTACACTCCAGGCTATGTCTGACTTATGTTTCATCGTTTCCAGGTCTCACCCACCTGTCAGCCTCCAGGTGAGAGCACATGAATCATCATCATCGTCATTAGAAATCGCCCTATCCAAGTCTGGCAATGCCTCCGCCCTCTGGAGAGCGCCCTAAGAGTGTGCACACTTGCATTCACCAAGTCACCAAGTTCTCCAGAGCTAGGCGCCAAGGCTGTCTGTCTGGGCGGAAGCACAGCTTACAACCCCATGCTTCAGGTACCTTTGCTAAAAGTCCGACCATTGGGCCAAAACCAGCACACATTCTGGCCTCCCTGCCGTGCCTATCCACAGATGCTCCTGCAGAAACTGCCTTCCATATTCGTTAGGAACTAAGCACATAAAGCCTTTGCAGGGTTATTCAAAGACATTTATGTAAACAATCTACATGTCCATCAATGCATGAATGGATAAAGATACGGTGTGACAAAAGCCACGAGAAACAAGGAAATCCTGCCATTTGCAACCACATAAGTGGACCTTGAGTAGATGATGCCAATGAAACAAGTCAGACAGAGAAAAAAACACCATATGGTATCACTTCTATTTAGAGTCTTAAAAAGCCAAAGTCATAGAGACAGAGAACAGAGCGGTGCTACCAGCAGCTGGGACGGGAGGGAAATGCAGAGATACTGGACAAAGGGTAGAACATAGCAGTTAGAAGATGAATCAGTTTTGGGGAGCGAGTGTACAGCCTGCCCATTAGAGTTAGTAACACTGTGTCCTATACTTGAAAGTTGCTAAGAGGTACATCTTCAATGTTCTCACCACGAAAAGAAAGTAATCATGTGATGCGATGGAGATGTTAGCTAAGGCTAGAGTGGCAAGCATTTTGCCATGTATAGATGTATCAAATCAACACAATGTACCCCTTACACTTTCACAATGATATACGGCAACTGTGTTCCAATAAAGCAGGAAAAAAAAGTCTTCAAACTTTCCTCTCCGGGAAGTTTCTTGTTCAATCCTTTAGTTGCATTTCCTTCTATCAAACTCTCAACAAGCTTTTGAGTTCGGATGCCTCCAAATTATTCTGGGAAGCAGTTTGGGAAGAGACTCAGTTATCTAGCAAGGAGCCAGTTGGAACTGGTCAGGGTTTCCTGATGAAAAATCCCTTTATCAGAAGATGCCTTTGTAAGATATAAATAATTCTTCTGCTTAAAGCTCTATTTTAGATTCCCCTTACACTTAGAATAGAACTCAAAGCTCCTAATCCACAAGTCAGGATAGGCCTAAGATAGAGGGAAGGTGCTCTAACCTTATCTTCCACTGTCCTCCCCAAATCCCCACTCACTCCACTCAAGCAACTCTCACCTCCTTGCTGGTACTGAGATTCACCCCTCAGAGCCTCAGCCCTTCTACCTGATGCCCTTCCCCATCCACCCCCACCACCCCTCGTGCAATTTCATAGCCTGTCTCATACTTCATCCAGGTCTCTGCCCAGATATGCCCTTTCTAGACGGGTCTTCTGTTTCTACCAGCCATAAAAACACCTCCCGCCATGTCCGTGAATGTCCCTGTGCCTTCCTTCCTTTTTATTTAATTAACTAACTTATTTATTTATTTAAGATTTTATTTATTTATTTGACAGAGAGAGACACAGTGAGAGAGGGAACACAAGCAGGGGGAGTGGGACAGGGAGAAGCAGGCTTCCCATGGATCAGGGAGCCTGATGCAGGACTCCATCTCAGGATCCTGGGATCATAACCTGAGCGAAGGCAGACGCTTAATGACTTAGCCACCCAGGCGCCCCCTTTCCTTACTTTTTAGAGCCTTCGTCACTACCTGAAATTCTATCACATATCATACACGTGATAGCAAAACACATGTGTTCGTTTATTGTTTGCATCCCGCCTGTCCCCCTCCAGTCTAGTCTTGTCTGTCATGCCCATCGCTGCTTGCTGTGTCCCCAGCTCCAGCGGTACTCTTTGCATTGAGGCCTGAGCTCATTGATCTTTGTGTGTTGTATTCGCTGCTTTGGGAAAGGCCATCCATACACGTCTTCACCATTTCGGTTATGGGAAACTCTCCTGCAGGCCAACTGCAGGAAAGACGCCCCAGTTCAGGGTCTGGGGACAGAATCCTGGCTCTTCCAATTACATGAGCTTGCTGCAGGGCCCTTAACCTCTCATAGCCTTGGTTTCCTCTTTAAAAAAAGGTAGATAGTAATGATAACCTACTAAGCCTGTTATGAGGATTAAATTACAGTTATCTAGGAAATCCATGCTCCACAAAGGGGGATTTGTATCCATTCCTTCCTGGCCTCGATTAGCACCTGGCAACTGTCTATCAGGGATCTTCAGTGAATGCTCCGAACGTCCAATTGAATGAGCATGCTATGGAGCCCAAGATGTCCAGGAAACATCAATATCAGAGAATTCCCTTCCTGTCCTCTTAATGTCAGACAGAGAAAAGTCAGAATATCTGAAGGAGATTGTTCCCAATGAGGAAATTTTGCGAAAGAAAGAAAGAAAGAAAGAGAGAAAGAAAAAGGTAAAAACCTATGAAAATGATCAATGTTATGGAAATTATGAAAATTCTCAGTGCTGAGACCAAAAATTCTTGTCCTTTTCCTTGGGGACTTTCCATTCTCCTTTTTAGGCATATGGAATATTTTCTGGTGACATAAAACAAATACTGAAGACTCCAAGCTTCACATGTCCTTGGTACACTCACTATCTGCATTCATGTTACCCGTCCAGTCCTGTCCTCTACAACCTCCAACCCCAGCCCCACGTCCCGTCAGACCAGCACACGTACCTAAACTTAATCCCACAGATCCCTGGGGCCCTGCTGGCCTGAAGCCAATGTCAGGAACCAAGTCTCCTCCCGGGGAGACAGTCACACAAGACATGTGGGAAGGGTCTGGAATGGCCCTAAAAGATATGTCAGGCCCTTTTAAATATTGCAGTCTATAAACACAAAGAATGTGTTGAGCCATTTAGAAATACTTAAATGAAACTGTGTGCATGGGGAAGGACAGTGTGTGAAGAAGCAACAATCTAGGGACGCCTGGGTGGCTCAGTCGGTAAAGTGTGTGCCTTTGGCCCAGGTCATGATCCCAGGGTCCTGGGATCAAGCCTCATGTCAGGCTCCCTGCCCAGTGAGGAGCCTGCTTCTCCCTTTCCCTCTGCTACTCCCTCTCCCTCCGTTGCTCCCTCTCTCCCTCTGCTGTTCCCCCTGCTTGTGCTCTCTCTCTCTGTCAAATAAATAAATAAAATATTTAAAAAAGAAAAAGAAAAAAAAAAGAAGCAATAATCGAAGGCTAAAGTCAACTCTTGTCCCTTTAACAATAAGGATGATGATTCCAAATGTCAGTACAACTTTTTGAAGTTTTCTCCCCACTGGATAACTTAACCATTTTAATCTTCATTTCTTCTTCTTCAACATAACATGTGCTTCTGCAGATGGAAAAAGGAAAGCTGTGCTCTTTAGAGAAAGTACTTAATAACGATGATTTACAGAAAAAAAAAATAGGTAACCAAACAAACATTTAGTGTGACTCAAATGGATTTTGAAGCCCATTTCTCTCTGATGGATGGTCGCCGTCTGGCCCATCAGGCATCAGGATCCATAAGCCCAGAAAGGATGACAAAGGACAGGATGTACACTATGATAGACTCGGGCAGCTCAGGGGCACTTTGGTCATTAAATAAATATTCATTCTTTTAAACATTATTGTAAAAGCACTACTAATACAAAATTACCATAAAAAAAACAAAAGAGAGGTCTTGTCCATATGCATGCATAATTTTAAGTAAGTATACTATAGCAGAATACATTTTATATTATTCATTAACATATAGGAAAATCATCTTTCCAAGTGGGTTTTGCAATTATCATATCTGGTTATCACATAAGATTCCACCGAGAAGATGAACGATAAATTATGTAATTCCCCTCTTCTGGTAGACAATCGATGTCATTTCTGCTGTATCCTTATTTAGAGTAATGTAAGAAATATCCATGTGAAGATAACTTTTAATGCTCTCGTGTGAATTATTTTATTTATAATTGTTCAATATTCATTTTAAGTGATTCACTCATTTATCCAAGAAGTGTTGATAACTTATTATTTTGTTCAAAGTACAGATGGCAAGATTTGCTCAAAAAGGATTTCTCTATCCCTCACTGCTGTCGTGTAAATGACTTATATCATTTCCTAATGTGTCATAAAACCGGCAGGGAATGTGCTTTAAAAAAAAAAAAATCTCTGATATCAAGAAACCTGAAGAAATAGATTTCCTCTGTCCACAAATTTCCGTGTGTCTTCGTCTGCTCAGGCTGCCATAACAAAATACCACAGACTGGGTAGCTTCAACAGTAATTTATTTTCTTACAGTTCCAGAGGCTGGCAGTCCAAGGTCAAGGTTTTGGCCTCTGTGGCTTCTAGTGAGGGCTGCGTCCTAGATTGGGGAAGGTAACCTCCCTGCAATGTGCTCTTATAGCCTTTCCTTGGTGGGTGCACGCAGGGAGAGAGAGAGCTCAAGAGAGCAGCCCAGGACCTTTCTAAGGACACTAATCTTACAGGAAGAGGGCCCCACCTGCAGGACCTCATTTAACCTAATTACTTCCTTCGAAGTCCCATTTTCAAAGACAGCCACCCTGGAGATCTGGGATTTAACGTATGGATTTGAGGGGGACACACACATTCAGCCCCTAATGTTCCACCATACGCAGGACCGTTGTATTGTGTTAGGCAGAATTATAAACCTTGCTATTATCTGCACCTAGAGATTAAGGATGGCTTAAGAAGAGGTGTATAGGTGCCAAATTGGGACCGCTGAATGCCCAGGTATTTGGCCAAACTTTATCCTGAATGTTTCTGTAATGGTGTTTTTGGAGGACGTTAACATTTAAATTGATGAACTAAGTAAGCTGATTGCCTTTCCTATTGTAGGTGGGTCTCATCCAATCAGGTGAATGGCTGAATAGAACAAACAGCTAACCCTCCCTGCTCCCCCCACCACCGCCCCTCAACAAAAAGGAAATTCCTCCTGCCTAACTGCGTTCAAGCTGGGACACTGGGGTTTTTTTCTGCCTTCAGATTTGAAATGTAACATCTGTTCTTCCTGTGTCTCAAACTTGCCCACTTTCAGACCAAAACCCCACATCAGCTCTCCTGAGTCTCGGCTTGCCAACTGTGGATTTTGGGACTTACTAGCCTCCATAGTGGCATGAGCTAATTCTTTAAAACAAATCTCTTTACACACACACACACACACACACACACACACACTCTATTGGTTCTGTTTCCCTGAAAACCCTAATATACCCTTCTGTCAAGATGCTTCGTAAAACAGATTGAAACATCTTCAAATTTAAACTGAAACCTGCCTTATTTAAGAAGCAGGGGTATTAGTTACTAGGACTGAAATATAATGCCGCAGTTCTCAAGTCGGGAAAATTCTGAATGCATAAAGAGTCAGCTCTGAAAAAGAACCATGGTAGATTTTTCAGAATTTGATGGAGTTCTATTCAGGTGCAAGTCTTCCACTTAGTTTTACCCATAGCAAGACCTTCAAATTATTTCAAATGAAGTGTCATAACCAGACACAACCTCATGAATATTCTAAGAGAAACCTCAGCTTTGGAGGTGTGCAAAGTGAAAAATTGACTAAGCCCTGGCCTTTGTTTTCTTCGGGAACAAACCTTAAGAATTTATCTCCTCTGCCTATTCCAATAGAGTACCAAAGGTTAAAAAATATATATTTTTACACGTACACACACACGTAATATATATGAATATATATGAATTCTTAAATATTAGTGGATTTTGAGGTATTTTAGAATATATATAAGTATATATATTTATTATATATTATATACAATATATATACAGTATATATAGTATATATTGTATATAATTATGTGTATAATTATACATATTAAAATACGTATAAAATTGAGAATATATATAAACATACAATTATATGTTCTCCATATATATTTTTATTATATATAATATATATTGTATATAATTATAATATATAAAATATATTACTATATATATAAAATTGAGAACTGAATATCCTTGCTACCCTCTCTTTTCTAAAATTACATTATAATACATATAATATATAATAAATATATACATATATAGAGAAAGAGAAAGCCCACAATAAAAACATAAACAACTAGAAGCATCTGTTTAAAATTTTCACATCAAGAAAGGAATGAATACTACATTTATTCAATATTTTAGCTTCAGAGCCACAGATCACCCTTGGTAAAGACAAGGAACAACTCTAAAATCTAGAGAGAGGGGAAAAAAGTCATCTTCTTTTCTATCTTCTGCCTGCAAGGAAAGCAAACTTAAAATTATTAGGTCTTGGCCATCTGATCTTTCCAACTTCCAAGTCAGGAAGAAGGAAAAGTTTGAAAACGTTAACAAAAAGAGAAATTCTTTGAAGGGAAGCCATTAGAACAAGTAAAATGGTTTCTGTAGATTTGAGGGTGAAGAATAGAGGCCAAACCACTTCTTTTGAAAAAGCTCTGCTCACTCCCAGAAAGAGACTTGTGGATCACCAGCGATCTCTGAAATATACACCCACAAATATCCTGTGAAATGCGCCAGATAATTTTGTTCTCATCCTCTGGACTCAGACAACATCCAATCACTCATTCTTTTATTGATACACAATCTATTTATTCAACACATATTTATTAAACATCTTTTCTTCCTTCCTTTCCCACATCCAAAACTCTAAAACCTTCCAGATAATACCAGGGTGATTTTAAAGACCTATTTATAGGGCTTCATCCAGATTTCCTGAAGTGTTCTAAGTTCCAAGCATGAGCTTCAACGTCTCTTCCCCAACACACACACACACACACACACAGGCTTCCAGCCCTTCAGCTAGGTGAATATGCTGTGAAAGACTATGAAAATTGACCTACGGGGGAACATAGAAATTCATAAATATTAATTCGTGGATTATGAGGCATTTTGGAAGAGGGGTGATAGCAAGTGTATTTGACACACAACGAATACCACCCACCCATATGCCACATTCTCCATCACACATAGATGTACACACCCACGTTGTTAGAAGAATAGGGATTAGAACCTTAGGAATTTCAAAAATGTTGCTAAATTTGTTTCTAAAATAACAAATCACTGTCTAATCTATGAGGACAGTGTGGAAGAAAACAGTCTTTCTTGGCACTGAGAAATATTTAAATATTCCAATTTATCTAGATATCTAACTAAAAGGCAGAACTGAATTATTATTTCATTGGTATTAACAGAGTTGTCATCATCCTCATCTCTTTAAGGAGTAGAGAGAAGGACTGTCTAGTCTACACATAGTCTTCCGAGCCATTTGGGTGAGTTTAGTCACAGACTCACAATCTTGCATACTATGCATTTTTTATCCCTTTCCAGTTAACAAAATATTTTAGGAAGAACTCACATTTACTGATCACATGTAACCAATTGCAAAGATTAAAAGCGGACAGCGAGTCTTCTTTTGGCTTTACTTGCCTATATCTTTGGCTGTATACCAAAAGCACTCAAGCACTCAATTTTGCCATCATAATTCTTTAATAATGCGGCTTGTAGTATTGATCTCAGTAAATAGACCCTAGAGAGCCTAAGAGATTTTAGAGATTTTATGAATGGTAAGTAGGCCCATTTGGTCATGTCTTACAGAGTAATAAATGTCTGAGCCAATTTCCTTTGCCTTTGTACATGCAACATCTACTCTGCCTCATACAGGCTTTGAAAGGAAGTGAAATTGGCTGATTAGGAAAGAGCTCGGTCTCCAGTAACGGACTACCAGGATGGGACCCTGACTGTGCCACTGACTAGTAACTTTGGAGCAATTTTTTCATTCATTCAAAAATAATATTCAATCATTCAAAAATACATATTGAATATAGTGGCAATGTTCTAGGCATTATTTACCTACTTGAGATCCAACAAAGAACTAAATCCTTTTGGAGGTTATATTCTAACAGGAAGAAAGAATAAAATATAGTTAAAATAAAGAGGTAAGTAACTATACATGGCATGTTAGAAGGTGTCGAGTGTAATGGGGGGAGAAAATATAGAGTAGGATGAAAGGGATGGTAAGATGAGGGGGTCATCATTTTTAATAGGTTGGTTGTGGTAGGCTTTATTGACATTCAAACAAAAACATGAAGGAGGTGAGATTTAGCCATGTCTGGAAGTTCAAGGAATATCACAGAAGCCATTTTGGCTCGTGTGAGCTAAATGCCAAGTAATAGGGGAAGGACAACAAAAAGGTAGAGGGGTAGTTGGGTGTGCAGATCGTGTAGGGTCTTGGAAGACATTATAAGAGTTATATCTGGGTAAAGTGGTGACAGAAAGGGTCACTGCATGTCTTTGAGCATAGGAGTGACTAACATTGGAAAGTGTTACTTTGGTTTCTGTGTTCAGAATGGACTGGGGGAGGAGGTTGGGAAGAATGGAAACAGAGATCTGTCAGGAGGCTGTTTCAATAATCTGCAGAAACACAAAGATAATAGCACTAGGGATAGTGATATATGGTCTGATCTCGAATGTATTTTGAAGGTAGAATCAAAAAGATGATCTGAGATTGGATATGGGGATTAAGGGGGAAAAAAGAATCATAAATAACGATATCTGGGTTGAGCAGCTGCATGAACAAAATAGTGTTGCCACCAGTAGAAATGAGGAATGTTGTAGGTGGAGTAGGTTTGGGAGGGCAATGAGTTCAGTCTGGGGATCCTACTGAATTGGCAGTCTCTTAGTGAGCATGACAAGGAGGTAGTTGGACACATACGTCTGGAGCTTGGGAGGTCTACATTGGAGATACGCAGTTGGAAATCATTGTCATCAAGTGATCGCCAAAGGAGTCCATACACACAGGAATATACAGAGAACAAAGGACTGAAGCAGGAATAGTTCAACATTAGTAGGTGAAGGAGAAAAGGACGATCCTCAAAGATTATAAAGAAGTGACTCGCAAAGTAGGAAGAAAACCAGGATAGCACAGTGTGCCGGAGTCCAAAGGAAGAAAGTATACAAAGCAGAATAGAGTGAACGATTCCAAGTGCTAATAAAAATTCAGCTACAATGGGAACTGAGAATGGACTACTGAAATCAGCCACAGGAAGGTCACTGGTGACACTGACAAGAGTAATTTAGGTGAACTAGTGAAGGTGAAAGCATAGTTGAAATCGGTTTAGGAGACAAAGAGAATAACTGAAAACAGTGGAAATCATGAGTGTAAACAATTCTTGTGAGGCATTCCTGAAAAGGGGATGTAAATAAATAAGTCTGGAAGGGAGTTTTGTTTTATTTCCTTTTCTGTGTTTCTGTGAAAGGAGAAATAACAATATGTGTGCATGCTGTGAGAATGTTCCCATGCAGAGAAACAGCTGATCGTGTAGGAGAAGAGGTGAGGTGTTGGAGCGGTACCTCTGAGTAGGTGAGAGGGGTGAGGGAAGAGAGTATAGTCAGCAAATGGCAAGATTGATCTTCAATACTACTATGAATAGGTCCCATATGGTACGAGGGGGAGAGCAGAAAATGTGGACGTAGGTTGAGAGAGGTGGATAAAAGTGGGAATGGTAATCCGTGTAAAATCCTGTCTGAGTGCTTTCATTTTTCAGTGAAGTAGAAAATTTCATAAGCTGAGAGTAATTGGGGGAAGGTGACAGTGGATGTTTAAGGAGAGAAAAGGTCTGAAATAACTGTCTAAAGAGTGTGAAAATGATCGAAAAGTGTCAAGCAGTACTAAGGGAATGCTTGGGGTTCGTGGATGTGAGTTTAACAAAAGGGTTGAGGGAGTCAAAGACCATACAAGGGAGTGACTAGAATAATTAAGCATAAAATGTCAGCTGGGGAATGAGTGGGGGAAAGGACATTAAGGGGATGAAGATCAATGAAAAGGAGGTAAAATCGGCAATAGATTGGTGACCCTAGGGGAGCTAACTGAAATTGGAGTACTAAGCAATGAGGTGGAAAGAGAGACGATGGAGGGGTTCTGGGGGCCGCTGTTAACGAGATCCAGGTTATGTGCCTGAGAAATGTGCTGCTCGGGTACAGGGCCAGACCCTTGGAGAAGACAACCTCAAGGAATGAGCGTGCAGGTATTTTAAAAATATGGAAAAAACCAACAGTTCTGATGAGCCACATGAAAGAGTTCCAATTTGGCAGGAGCTAAAATGGCGGGGGCGGGGGGGTGGGAGAGGGAAGTAGGGAAGAGGCTTTGGGGGAAGGAAGAGAAAAGGAATGATGAGTGGCACTGGGTAATATAATCATGAGAGTCAGAGACAGACATTTTTAGAAGGGGAAGAGAGAGTGTGGTCTGAAAACAGCAATGGAGGACACCGGGGGCTCCCCTCCCATCTCCAAGCCTGCGAGGCCATGGGAGTGAACACCAGCATCAGTGAGGGTTCCTGTAGGGAAATCAGGAACCTCTGGGGAGGGCCACATTTCAGTTCGAGCAGGAAGGAGAGAGGGGTGTTCAGAGAAATGATTAAGATATACAAAAGATTGCCATTAATGGACTGTGATTTTGAGAGGGCACAGTGGAAGGATTTCAGGAGTTGAGGAGACAGAAGAGAATGTAATAGGAGATGCACACGTGCTTATGAGAATCTGAGTGTGGGAATGAGAAGACAAGAGGGAACCAGGGCCCTAATAAAGACATGACATGGACAATGATCATAAAGAGATTCTTCCTGTAAGCAAAGATCACAGAGTGCTGTGAGGACATGGGGAGTGTTGGACAATGCGGAATAATATAATCAATATGTATTCACCATCTAATTCAATCCATGCACTCTATTTCTGCCCCAAATCCCACTGGGAGTTTCCATGAGGATCACCAGCGATGCTCATGGGCCACACATGAGGCCCCGTCCTCATACACTTCTCTTCTCACCAGCACTTTGTAGACTTGACTTCTCCCTCCCTTGTAGAATCCCCTCTCTTGGCTTCAGCAATATCATTCTATCCGGGATCTTCTGCTCTTTCTAGCTATTCTTTCCCACACTCTTTTGTTGGCTCTTTCTCTTTTATCCTGACCTAAGCCAGAGTTTCTGACTCTGATTCCTCTCTGCTTGATCTCAGTGACTGAAACACCATCCAAGTGACACCTTACGTCTGAGCTCCTGACTGATGTACTCGGTTACTCACCTACCAGCGAACAGCTACAATCTGATGTCTCCCAGAGATGGCACAAGTTACATGTCTAAACTAGAACTAGATTTTCTCTCACAGACACCCCTGCTGCCAACACCAGCTGTCTTCATTCCAGTGAGTGACATGGCATCCGCCCAACCGCACAAGGCAAAACACCTCGGAGTCAGTCCTGAATCTTCCCTGTCCTGCAGCATCCACACCCAGGACATTATCAAGTCCTAGCAACACTGTCTCCAAAATGGCTTGCCACTGCTCACTTCCCTAGAGTTCCCCGGCCACCACAGTAAACCAGCCTTGCCACCTCCTTCCACCCACCTGCCACGCAGCGAGTCTCTCCCTCCACATCCACCCCTGCTCTCCACAGGACCACACAGCACACAAAGCCAAACACGAGCTCTTAAAAATACAAATCAAACCATATCATCTCCTTGCTTGAAACCATTCAAAATAATAGTCCCAGAGTAAAATATAGTTGAGTTTATTTACAACGTATTTATAATCTGGAAATGGAAAAGTTCTTTTTTTCATGGTTTAAATCTGGGCACCATGAAGACCAACTTGATAAATAGGACTGCTTGAAAATCAAACCTCTGGATTGCAAAATAGCAAGCTAGGAAAAGATTTTTGTTACAGTATAGCCAGGCATACTTTACTTTTTTTAAAAAAGATTTTATGTATTCATTTGAGAGAGAAAGAGAGAGAGAGAGCATGAGCAGGGGGGAGAGGCAGAGGGAGGGGGAGACGCAGGCTCCCTGATGAGCAGAGAGCCTGATGCGGGGCTCAATCCCAGGAACATAACCTGAGCTGAAGGCAGACACTTAGCCATCTGAGCCCCCCAGGTGCCCAATCAGGCATATTTTCCTTAATTACAAATTAATTATTTCACAAGGAACTCATATAAATCAATATTGAAAAGAATGACCCAGTAGAAATATGATTAAAAACATAAAAATATTAAAAACTTATATAGACATAAGGAAAAATCTCAATCCTATTCATGATTCAAAGAAAAAAAGTCATTTTCCAAAGACACTGAGATAGCATTTCCTACTTACCAAATAGGCAAAACTTAAAATAAAAATATTTAATGATAACCAGTATTCAGGAAGGTGTAGGAAAACAGGCACTCTCATACACCCGGAGATAGCAGTTTTATTTTTTTTAAAGGTTTTATTTATTTATTTGAGAGAGAGAGAGAGCAAGCACAAGCAGGGGGAGAAGCGGAGGGAGACTTCCCAGTGAACAGGGAGCCCAATGCAGGATTCGATCCCAGGACCCTGGGATCGTGATCTGAGCCGAAGACAGATCCTTAACTGACTGAGCCACCCAGGTGCCCCCAAGCAGGGATACTTTTGAGAACGAAAGGGGGAGATTAAATTTTTTTCCACAGTCCCAAGTATAAACAGGAGAATCCTAATAAACTCAGAAATGTATATACTCTGTTAAAAACACATTTTGAAAACTGCATGAATGACTACTGATAATGAAAAGCTTAAAGATCCATTAGAAAAAAAGAGCTCAAGAGTATTAGAATTTGTTTTTAGAAGTTGTTTCCTGATCTCCTCCTCTCTTCCCTTCCTGCTGTTGCTTCTTATTCTTGCTATGCATAAACAACAGTGGCAAGACTTCCAATTTGCCTTTTGGCTTGGCTTTCAAAATTAATTCAGCTAGCTAATGTATATGATCTGCCTCAAACTATCATTCTCCTCAGTTCTAATTATTGCCCCTTGACTGCACTTGACTGAAAAAGAATACCATGCACACAGTCCTCGAGAAAACATTTCTAACTTCGAGTGGGACTTTTGTCAAAGCAGAATTCAGAATCACAGTTAAACATAGTGCCAATTACCCTTTAAGTTGTGATAACTAAGTTAATGAGAATCGATTTTATTTTCTACTGCTCAGCCAGAAGAGAGTACAAATCAGTAAAGATTTAGCCCCATATCTGCCGTGATCAATCTTGTTAAATAACGCAGCCTCCCACAATCCCCTGGAGTTCTACTCATTTATCAAACCTATTACACACACACGTGCATTCAAACACACACACACACACACACCCAGAATAAAAGGTAGCCCACGAGACCATCATTCCTGAAAATCCAGGATGCCCAAACATTTCAAGGGGACAGGAATATCCCTTCACAAATTTTTGAGACGATAGCATGAGTTGGACGAAGCAAAGTTCAAACCGGGCTCAAGCAATAACTCCAGAATCATTTAGACTTTCTCCCTTCATTTCTAGTCTTTCCGAATGAGGTCTGTGTTCTTCTAGGCGGTGGGGTTTTCTGAGGATTAAGTGGGAAGGATCCAGCAGCTCGCACAGCACCTGGCATATTGTCCACATTCAGCAAATGCTAGCTGCTGCTGTGCCTTCTCTCTTCACACCCAGCCTGCCCCGGGGACCACGGGCCGCCACCGACTGCGGTGATTCCGGGTGCGGGGGAGGGTGTAAGGGAAGAGGGGGAGGGGTAAACAGGTGCCGACAAGTGACTCACTCTCCCTGGAGCTGTTTTGCTTTCTGGGTTCTGCTGTCTGCGCACCCTGTACTCCGACATATGAGAGCCTTTTCTTAGTAGCTGCGCCTTCCAGATACAGGATGTTCTCACAAGCCGACTTGATACAGACACATCTCCACATTTTAACTTGACCCTAAGAAATAAGCAATTACTCTTTCAGTTTTTTTCCTGTCAAGTACTAGGTGTAAAAGGACGCCGTCCCTCCTCCTCTGGAGATAGGAGTGATGTCCCCGAGAGACGGCAGTAAACACCCAGGACGGGCCATCGACAGCGGTGGGTGAAGGGTCTGGATGGAATGACAGCGCGAGCATTTGTTGGCTTGGCTTAGTGACACCACGAATGAGAACCTGAAGGTTGCTTTGAAGATCGTGAAATATCCATGATTTCAACTCAGACAACCGGAGGTCCTGTGCCAGCAGCTGCCATCAAGACTGGACACGCAGAGCCGGTCCCCTCCAGGTCAACCACTCGGACCAGATCGCAGACAGAAGACAAGAGCTGACGCTTTCACTGAGCTTCCAGGAGGGTAGGCTGGCCCTTCAATTGTATAGCACTTCCGGATAGGCTGAAGGCTCCCCCATTTAGAGGACACGACAGCCAGCCACATTCAAGTCCAAGACGCCAAGTGGGAGCTTGGGAAGGACAACTCTGCGGACTTGACTTTACTGGTTGCTAACAGCACTGACTCTTCCCCCCTTCCACGCCCACCACCACTTTATTTCAAAGCCTCAGCCCCAGGGTTTCAGAGCACCTCCCTCAGCCATGTTGCTGTACATCCTCATTCAACAGAGCTCTTAATAGATCACCCTATTTTCCTAGGACTCCTGAGGGGGCCCAGTCAGATTAGGATTCACCTTCTGGGACTCTTAATACCAAAAAAAAACAAACCAAAACAAAAATCAGCTTCAAATTTTTAAAATTCCATAAGGGATTTAATGTCATAGTTTAAATCTTGTCAAATGTATCTGCAACTCCTCCCGATTTTTTTGTGGTGCAAAATAGGAATGTAATTAGTAATCAGTATTTGAAGTTTCTTTTTGTCTATGTAAAGCTCTGGCTCAAAATATTTTAGTATCTGTTCTTTCCTTCAGCAATGTTAAGTGAAGCATTGCAAATTTAGCCTTACACACGACGCTTTTTTAAAAAAGAATGCCAGAAAGATGTAATTACTTAAATTCAATTTCATAAAGATTGCAACTGCTTGGAAAAAAAAAAAAAGGAAAATAATTATGAAAACTGTCGCTGATAATTTTGGCTCACAACATGCAATGAAACAGAAAGGGCTAAAGCCCGTATGAAGTGCATTTAATGTAAATGAAGGATTTGCTGTAAAGATTTGTAACAACCTCCTGCTTCAGGGCCCATCTTCAGGGACAATAAATTAGGAACAGTCAGAGGCCAAATGAGGTGTAGCTGGCAGTTTGTTTTGTCTTAGAATTGGCCGAGCTGTGTCAGATCACACGAGCAAATGGGGTTAGGTTGATTTCCTTTCATTCTTAGCTGCCCCCAGGAATTCCAGTCTTCGTCTTGTCTCTCTTGAAGCGCATGCTCCCCTCCCCACAGGCCTCTTGGGTCCCCTGCACCAACATGTGAGCTCAAATGTGCTCGCCTCTTCCAAGTTCTCTCTACCTGGGAGGGAGGAACAGTAAAGTGGAAAGGGCTCTGGCTTTGGAGCCAGGCAGACCTGAACTCTAAATCTCTCTACGGCTTTTTTAACATCTCTGAATTTGTCTTCGCATCTTTAACATAAGGGCGATCATGCTTATTTCCTGGAGCTCCTGCAGAGATTAAATAGACTGGTCTATAGGACATCCTTAGCATGGGGCTACCAACCTCTAAACTCTAAATGAGAAGAAGTTGCAGCCCCTAGGTGACCTCCTGGCACCCTGGTCTTCAGCAGGCCTTCGAGTAATGTCAGTCAAATATTCGTCACATCGGTCTAACCCAAGGTGCTGTAAGATGAGTAGTGACGATGGCTGTGCTGAAATGTGGGCTAACAATCATATGAACCAAGTGAACTGCTTCTCTGTTGGATGAGTTATCATCAAAGATAAGGTCCCTGAAGTTTTACTAACAGAAGACTACTCAGCACAGACCTTTCTCCACCTTTACCTTGTTCAGAATGTTGTAGAAAGCGCCTGTGTTTTTCAAACAATCTATTTGTTTATCTATTGCTTGTGTAAAAAACTAACCCCAAAATTTAACAGCTAAAAATAATTACACCCAAGCAATTTCTTTGAGCCAGGAGTCTAGGAAGGGCTTAGTTGGGGGCCTCTGTCCCAGGGTCTCTCACAGGGTTGCATTCAAACAGTACACTGGGGCTGTGGTCTCATCTGAAGGCTTGAGGGGAGGAGGACTCAGGGGTCTGCTTCCAATCCCATTCATCTAGTTGTTGAGAAGGCTTGGTTTCTCACCAGGAGGGCCTCTCCCCAGGACGAATGATCTAAGTGAGTGCGAGAGAACCCAAGGTAGAAGTGCAGTATTTTTATAACTGTATATCGCAGAGAATACCTCACAATCTGCCACACTCTGTTCCCTACAAGTAAGCCCCTCGGTCTAGCCCACAGTCACTGAGAGGGCATGGCACAGTGGCATAAACTCCTGGAAGTGCGGGTCCCTGGGGGCTACCTCTCATGTAGTCATTGACACAGTCATTTATGTCGGAAAGCAAGGGTAGCTGACTGCTCTGTGATGGGAGCCACTTTGCTGCGTTCCTGAATTGGCAGGGCACTGTGGCTCTCTCCTCCACATTTCTTCCACATGTGGAGGAACTGGAAACCCAACCTGCTTTTAGGAGAGTTCATATCCAGGAAATACATCACAGTGCATCAGACCATGTTTATAGCCAATGCTGACTTCATGCAATTTCAGGATGTGCTTTTATGGAAAAGGGAAGTGGGGAGCATGATCCAAAAGATCCATGGTCGCCGACATATCTTTCCAAATTCCATTCTTGGCCAAACTGAACAGTGTAGTTAGAACCCTGTGCATTCCTTGGACTGCCCTGGTATTTACAGGCCTTCCAACCTAAGCCTGAATATTTCCGAAGACATTAGTTCAGTCCTTTGGAAAGCCTTTCAGGCCACAATGGAATACACTAATGTATTAACTTTAGAGATGTTACCCTTGGAGTTTGCTAAATGTTTCTCTTGTGACCTAAAAGAGTTAATGTGACACGCATAGCCTAACTTGTAATGAGGGTGGCTCTTGAGCACTGACGATAATAACACTTTTTATATCGGCATCCTACTGAGATCCTGGTTAGTGATTTTTTAAAACAATGCACCAGCATATAATGACTTTTTATTTTGTGTCTGGAGAACTGGAAATAATATTTAAATACCACTTTAAGTCAAAGATTACCAACAAAAGAAACACACTGTTAATCCGAAAGCTAAAGACCTTTGCTTCAAATGCCAGAAAACGTGTGTTACTATTACTGAGGAGGAACCGACCAATTACAGCCATGAAGGCAAACTAGTAAACCACGATTTTCAAACCATGGCTAATGGAGTTCTGGGACT
>CM052884.1:3601456-3661688 GCA_028534135.1 Potos flavus
AGAGTGAGTCACGGAAATGGAAGGTTAAACAGATTGCTTCAAGACCATGAAAATAATTATGTTATATACCTATGACAGTAGCAGCTTTACAATTATTTTCATTGTCATGAGGCAAGAACTATTTTTTGACATCTCCAGGAAATGAAAAAGTATGTACAGTTAGTTTTATATTATCAGCTGGATATTGAGTTACCAAAATTATAATTCTACTCAATATTTGAAGTGATAGCATAGAGGAAGTTTGCCTGATCTGAAACATAATTTTCCTTGACACACTCCGTGTCACTCCATAAATATTTTTGTACTTAATGGACAAGATATAGAAATACAGCTTTTTATCACATGCCCAGAGAAAATCTATGCTACTATGCCATCTCCATTATATTTCTACAAAGAAGTGAAATATCGGTTTAATACCCCAGTATAATATGCAAGTATTATTTCAACAAGGTTAAATAGATATATCTATTTAAATTTTATATTCAACAGCTAATATGGTATTTGACCTATGGTAGAAGTCAATAAATATTTCGTGTTAATGATACCCCAATGATCATCACACACATTTTATTCAATATAATTTGTCTTTTCTGCTCCACTCCCAACAAAGAGTTTTATTTGGGTATGATTTACATGCCATAAAATTCATTTGGGTGGTAGAATTTATATTCTTTACTAGGTGGGCCAAATCTCTGAAACACCTATTACGTGCAAAGCTCCTTCTAAGGGACTCCTGCCTAGGGGCTCCTTCTTAACTCCTTTCACACCATGCTACTGCCACATTGCCCCTCAAATTATGAAAGAGCTGATTTAATAAGGAATGGACTCCAGACCCAACGGCAGTCAGTCTACAGGAATCCCTTGGCCCATGGGATGAGTTAACAAGAAAGTTCTGCCCAGCAAGGAGGGTGGTGACCACCTGTACTGATCTGGACTCTGAGAGTCCAAACAGAAGACATAGAAAATTGAAGACTCAAAAGCTAAACTACAACACCCAGAATATAGCAGAGACAAAGTGAGAGGCTGCTATCACACAAAAGGGATAGGAGAAGTTAGGAGAAGACAAGAGACGAGAGGAGAGGGGAGGGAAGGGGAGGGGGGAGGGGAGGGAAGGAGAGGAGAGGGGAGGCGCAGGGAAGGGAGGGGAGGAAAGGATAGATTCCCTGCCATGAGAGATGAATGAGAATATGTGCTCCCTAGAGCTGAGAGACTACTCCAACCCAACTGCATGGAGGACTGAA
Source organism: Potos flavus (assembly GCA_028534135.1). Taxonomy (NCBI): domain Eukaryota; kingdom Metazoa; phylum Chordata; class Mammalia; order Carnivora; family Procyonidae; genus Potos; species Potos flavus. Next base: position 3,602,698 of record CM052884.1, read on the forward strand.
GGACCCCACGTAGTACCTGAGACACAAGGTTTACCAGTGTTCACTGTTTAGCCGATGCTGTTAACCAGCTCCCAAGGCATCCTAACAATAGTTGATCTTGACCCTGGTTCTGCCCATTTCAGCAACTTCGTACTCAGTCCTTGGTCATATCATGCAAGCACCGGAGGCTTGTCTATTGCATTGAGCTGTTAGCTCAACTGGGGGTTCACTGATTTATTTTCCCCTAAGGCCTTGCCAAAACAATTTTGCTTCTAATGAAAACGATAGTAGCAGTACCTTACATTTATTTGCTGAGCACTTATTCTTTACCCTGCCTATTTTTTCAGATTGAGTTTTTCCCAAGAATCAAATAAAGTAAGATTGGTCATAATTCGCATTTTATAAGTGGCCTAATTAAGTCCAAGAAAAGATGAAGTAGCTTGCCCAAAGGCACACAGCCAGTTAGTAAAGTCAAGATTCAAGCCGGGGCTACCAGATGCTATGATCCAAAACACCTAGCCACTAAGCATGTGGCCCTGAATTTATTGGTTCTAAAGCCTATGAGTATGATCTCTGGATCTCCCAAGGAGAGGTTAAGGTCAAGAGAGAACCTAGAAAAATATGTATAGAATTCCCGGTGCTCTGTCAGGATTATGACTTTAAAAAACTAGCTTGTCTTCAGTTCCTCTGAGATCTAGCTTTGTGCAATATCAGCTCTTCTTCTTAAAGGCTAACTTTGTGATAGAAATTACTATCTTATTGATGTCCTCAGAATAAACTCAAATTACTTAAGCCAGCATGAGTGTGTCTTAGCTACTTGAAACCTAGAAACAAAAAAGCAGGCCAACAACAACAAAAAATCTAACTAAAACATATGCTGTTGCAAAGAAAAGGCATTCATCCTTTGTTTCCTTCAAATAAAGAATGGGTAATAGAGTGAGGAAGACAGCAAGATGGTGAGCATGGTGATTATATTAGTCAGGGTCCCAGCAGGAAACAGCTGGCACACTCGAATGGGAGAATTTGAGGAGAGTTTAACAAAGGGGTTATATACAAAGGTTTGAGAAGGCATCAGGGAAATCACTCAGAATGATGATGGTGAAGGGATGGAGACATAACTAGAACCTGGAGACAGAATTCTGCGGAGAGGGTCCTGTGGAAGGCACTGTGGCCTTTCATCATTCAAGCAGGAAGCAACAAGCCCAAGGTGACACTGAAGAAAGGGAACCAGGGGAATAAATACTCTGACCTCACCACCCCCCCAACACCTGCAATTCTCTGTCAGCGAAGTTCAGCTTGAAGCTTGAGGAATAGGAAGCCTATTGCTGTGGGTCAGCGTTCTGGGGCAAAGAGAGTGGAGAGTGCATATGGAAGGGAAAATTGGAAGATACCTGCATACAGTGGTAGAAACAAAGGGATGGTGGAAATCAGATTTAACAAAAAAGGAGGAATTGTGACAATATGAAGCAGGTAGTTACATAAATGTGTCAGGTTAGTGAATGGATACCCACAAAATCTCTTTGCATCACCTCCCTTGGGCTCCTTGGGACCTTGGGACCAACATTCCTGTTCATACTGCCTCTGCAAGATCCAAGGTCACTCACTTGTATAGGCCCTATTATAAGATTGATTCTAATTAAACAGTCTTCCCAAATTTCTTCCCACTGTTAAAAGATTTTGTTTCTAACAGTTAAAGAATTAGTACCAAGCCTTCTCAAACTCCTCAAAAAAATTCAAGAGGAGAGAACACTCACAAGTTCATTTTCTTGAGGCCATCACTACTCGAATACCAAAGCCAGATAAGGACATCACAGGAAAAGAGAACTACAAGCCAATGACTCTGATGAATACATATGTAAAAGTTTTCAACACAGTATTAGTCAACTGAATTCAACAGCACATTAAGGGGGTCATACACCATGATCAAGCAGGATTTATCACTGGGAATGTTTCAACTTACATAAGTCAATAAATGTGATCTACCACATTAGTAGAAGGAAAGATAAAAACCGTATGATCATCTCAATAGATGCAGAAAAAGCATATCACAAAATACAACATCCTTTCATGATAAAATTCTCAACAAAGTGGGTATAGAAGGAACATATCTCAACAAAATAAAGGCCACATATGACAAGCTCACAACTAGCATACTTAATGGTGAAAGGTAGAGAGCTTTCACTCTAAGATCAGAAAACATAACAAGGGTCCCCACTCTCACCACTCCTGTTTGATATAGTACTGGCAGTCCCAGCCATAGCAATTAGGAAAGAAAAAGAAATAATAGGCATCCAAATCAGAAAGCTAGAAATAAAACTGTCTCTATTTGCAGATGCTATGATCTCATATATACAAAAGCCTAAAGTCTCTACCAAAAGCTGTCAGAACTAATCCACAAATTCTGTTAAGTGGCAGGATACAAAACCAACATAAAGAAATCTGTTATCCAGCTTCCATAAAACAAAAATGCTGATTCCAAAATTTATATTTCCTAAAATTCATGGGACCCAGGATAGCCAAATAATATTGAAAAAGAACAAAACTGGAGGACTCACACTGAAAAGATCAATAAAACAGACATTACCAATATCAGGAATGAGAGAGGTACATCACTTCCATTTATTCAAAGAATAGTAAGAGAAGAAAAGGATGAATTCCTTGAAATATATCAACTACCAAAGCTCAAGAAAGAATAGATAAAGGATTTATTTATGGATTAACTAAAATGAGCATTTATTATTGAAGGTGGGTGACAGGCACATAAGGATTCAGTATGCTATTCTCTCTGCTTTTATGTATTTTTTGAAAGATCATCAATTAATGTTTTAAAGAAATACATACAGCACAAAGCAAAACAAATATCAAATGTTCAGCTTCCTTTGATGAGATTCTATGTAGTCTCTAATCTCCACCAGCAAAACTGGATGGCCTTAAGGAAGCTATTTAACTTCTTTAGATTTCAGTTTTTCTATTTGCCAAATGAAGGAATTGACCTAAATCATAAGATTCCCTCTAGCTCTATGATTTTGAACTAATGAATTCCAAGACTTCCTATAAACGTTTCCTCCATAGAACTCAGTAGGCTGGGTATGACTGGGTATGAGCTCTGCAGAGATACTTGTTTGGTGAGGAAAATCCATGAGTTTCTCATGGCTTTTTAAGTCCTGAAAATATGCAAACCAAAACATAAAAACCAAATTATTCTTAACTACTTTGTTCTTCATATTCCCTCTGTCTCAATAAAACAGCTGTGGAGGAGAACGCAACTCAGAAAAACTGGGCTCACAGACCTCCCTCTTAAAGTGGAGGCAGAAACGAGCCAGCCCTTTGCTGGGAGTCAGAAGCTGAGGGCAACTTTTGGAGTATTCTGTCTTGGCAAATGAGAACTGCAGAGTCCCAGAAAGAACTTGTATCTGGACCAAAGGCTATTAACTAAGTAACTCAGACAGGACTTATGTTCCCAGAGGAGAGTAACGTTCCCAAAGATCTTAGTGGCATTCACCCTTACACACAGCAGAAACACCACTCACTGCCTGCTCCCCCAAACCCCATGCCCAATTTGAAAAATGCTTCCTTGAGAGGCTCGATGAGTTGAAACCTCAAGAAGCCAAAGCATAAAATGGAAGCCTTCCTGGGAATTTGGTACGGAAGAGAAGTGTGGGAAGGCTCTGGTGCCAGACAGATCTCACTTACTAGTGATTGAGTTACCTTGGGAAAATATCTTTACCCTTCTGCACCTGGGTTTCCTTGTCTACAAAAGAGGGATAATAATAACCATCTCATAGGTTGTTGGAGTGATGATTATATTTAATAGAGTATCTGGCATCCTCTAGCAGTCGACCCAAATATTCCACTGGAGGAGGGATCACTGTATGGATAGTTTCCTAGGTTGATAATATACATCACCACCTGGGGCAGCCCGACTGCTTTCCTGTTTGTTCATCCAATGTGCATTTACTAAGTTAATACTTTGTGTCAGACAACCTGCGAAACTCTGGAACACCACAGTGAAAACCCATCATGGCCTGACCATAAGAAGGCTAATAGTGTAGCAGAGGAGATGAGCAAGTAAACGGTTACAAGCAAAATCATCAGTGGCTTCCAGCAAGGCTTTGATGCTTTGTGAAGGCAACCTTTCATTAGGACAGCTAAGCCAAAACTGTCACCTCTCATCATATGGAAAACAGAGAAACTGTACGTTAAATGTGATAGGCTATAGAAAGTGCCTGACACATAGCGAGTAACCAATAGATGTGAGTTCCCTTCTCCCCCTACTAGACATGTGTCTTAAATTCTTATGTACCTATGACATTTCCCCCCATGTCTTTGGTAAACACAAGTTTTGCTTGATGATTTCACTCTCTTTATGTTTCCTATGAAAAAGACCCCTCTGACAAAATGGTCCATGTTATCCAGAGTTGTTTCTGTGCACTGATCCATTGAGCTCCGATCCTCTTCTTGTCTAGGGTGGGGGTTTCCCTAAGTGCTTTTCTGTGATGAGAAGGCCAGGAGGTGACTATGGGAATATGTGTGAGAAATGTTGACTTGTGGCTTCCGTGAGAAGACAGCATTTTACTTCTTTCCAAAACAACCCAATCTGTGTACAGCGTCAAAGTCTAATGGGTCGCTTTGTTGTGCTTGAAGTATTTCTGGCAATCATGTTGGGAAAAAGAAAATATTTCTCCTGAAACTCAAATTACTCTGGAACGGGACCCTTCATACGCTGTTTACGTTGTAATGTGTCTGTAAATGATCTCCAATCTGAGTTCACAAAGGGAAGGGATGGAAGTATGTAGCTTTTAATAATTGCTTTTAGCTCTCATGTCCTGATGAAAGACCAGTTTTGATAACTGCCCCTTGCTCTACAATTCCTCCCATAGAGAACTGGACAGAATATATTCATTAATTGTTATAAATGGCAATGTCTTACTATCTCACGATGTTTTAAGGCTGCCCTTCTTCAGCCCTGGGCCATGTCACACACCAACGCAGTTAATCTAACACCAGTGAATTCATAACACTGTTACCTACAAAAGCCCCTTTGGATTCAGGTTCCTCGGCTTTCAGTTTAAATTACAATTTTTAATTTTAGATAAAGTTAGCACTTAACTCACTAGAAAGACAACTGGTTTTACTGGATAAAAGCAAAATTCTGAACATTATTAATGAGCAAAGAAAAAAATGGGAAGAATATGAAGACAAAGATTACAAATACGGAATGCCTCACCACAAAATGATGACTTCAAGAGGACTACTTTAATCATGACAGTTATTCGGTATTAAATAAGCTCTGTTGGATTGCAAGGAGGAGCCACTCTTAACTAATGCGAATACTGGAGCGTTAACGGGTGAATCGAAAGCTGAGAATTTAGCTAAATTGTTCCATACCCTTGCTGCCTCGGCCTCCATTCTGTGGGGACCAGGGGCCTGCAGGGGTCGTGAACTGACAGGAGCCGCCCCCCCCCCTCCCCCCCGATCCCACCTCCACAGCATGCCCTCCATAACAGTGCAGAGTCAGAATGTTGATTTCCCGCTCTGACTGTCCCTTAGGCCCTTGAGAAAAGCATTCTCCCTGTCTTCTGGGGCCTTCCCTTGGTGCACCCCTTCGAGAAGACCCCTGCAAAGCTCACCAAAACCCAGCACTTTCTGGTTTGTATGGACCAACCTGGCCTTAGCCAGGGAGCCCCAAAGCACTTCACCCCCAGACTGTAACAAAGGCACGTGCCCCAGATCCTGCTGGGTGCTCACTGCCTGCATGCTGCCTCGACCTCCCCACAGGGTCCCGCCAGGCATGCCCTGTACCTCCTTCGGGACTTGGGAGTAATGAACTTCTCTATTTGAATTCCTCTGTGGTCCTTTGTTAAATCTGCCGCACTGGGGCCCTACTGAACAAATGTTAATTTAACAAAGTCACAACAGCAGGTAAGACAGGAAGCCACGCCAGCACTCACGCCCCGGGACTGGGGGGATGGGGAGGCTGGTGGGAAGAGAACATCATTCAATATCCTTGAGAACACCTAAATCACCCCAGGGATCCTACAGCAGCTCTGCCCCAGTAAACTGTCATTTCTCAGAAACAAGCTGTTACTTCATATCCTGGTGTTTCTGCCCTGTCTGTGTCCTATTTACCTTTCTCTCTGTGCATACTCACTTCTACTACCTAATACCACTGCATCTAACACAGCCTACTGCCTTTCCTGTGCAGATTTCATCTTCCCCAAAGAGACAATCTTAGTGGGTGACAATGTCTTCATCCATGAGGATACACCCTACTGGGCACAATCCTTCCATCAAGACAGATACCCTACAGACCTTTAACGCAATCTTCAGCTGAGTAGACCTTCCTCTCTCAGGGGTTGCAAGAAACTTGAAGAATGTTTCTCAAAATCTTAATATCTCTGGATCATTAGATGGGCATTTGTACATATGCTTCCAATGATAACTTTAGGTAAATATTTTATGGGAATTACAACACATTTAAATCATAAAAGTATACATTTTACATATGAATAATATTTTACTAACAATAGTAGTTGTTTTAGTAAGAGGTAAGATAATAGGTTTTTATACAGACCACTGAGAGCTTGAACCATGGGTTCTCATCCAGGAAGTTTCTTTTCTTAATTTTTACTTCTACAAAATTAAAAATCTAAACTCAAAATAACATTGGGAACAGCGGGAAGTGTGTAGTGTTTTTCTTTTCCAAACAGCTTTGTCTTTTAAGATGGAATGTGGATTTAGAAACTATGGATTCCAGGAGATATTAAAGAGATTTAAAAAACGATGTTCATATGCCAGAAGACTGAACATTCCAACTTTAGAGATGGTGGAAATAATTGGACTCCTTTGGCTGCATTCACTTCTGAAAAGTATTTCTTCATGCTCTATTACAGCATATGTATGTGATTTTATTTTAAAATATGCCCAATACTATATTATCAGTGTCAATCTGCAGGCAGGCAGAAGCTTCAAAATGTCATAAATTCTTTTACTTAATTTTAAATAAAAATTAAAACCTCTAGTACTCAAAATCACGAAGCTCAGGAAAAGAATCACAATATCTAAGAATATTTGGACAATGAATATGAAAACAGAAGAAAAAATATTAAACTCTGGTTTCTAATTTTGCATTTGTAATTTCACATTATTTTTCTTCAAGAGGGTTGCTAAATTGCATAAGCTTGAGGTTCCTCCATATCTGGATTTGACATTGCATAAGATAACAAAAAGTCAGGCACAGTGGCTGACAGTGTATCAAATCATATCCCCATCAACAGTGAGCCAACAATAAGAGATACAGTATAGACACCAATTATTCTTCTAATGAAAAGCTGTATATAAATACACATTTGGCTACAACCTCTTATTTGTATCATAAATCCAATCTCGCTTTGTATACGGTTATTTTCTTTAGTCTTAATTAGGACTCACCTAATATTTCTCCATCCCAACCAAAAAAACTCTTCCCCTGGAGCCTAAGTTTTCATAGAAAAGAGAACAACCAAAACCGTTGATACTTCTTAGGTAAGCACCCTCTGTATATCATTATCTAATTTGTAATCTGAGACCTATGGGATTCAATCAACTCTAAACTAAAGGATATGCTAGTTTGCAAACATAGCAGTTACTGCTTTTCCACACTGGGGCCAACGTGAGGGAATTTTGCCAATATTTCCATTTGGCTTTCTATTCAAATGTAATAATGGTCGTTAATGTTGGGTTTGTTTTTGTTTTTATATTTTAAACATATAGAATAATGCAAGAATAATATGACAAATGCCTCCCAGCTTGAATAAGCACGGGGTTGATTTTAACACTACAGATAGAGGTAAAATATCAGACCATTTGCTGCCAACCTAGCTTGTCTGTGGGGTTCTTTGCATAGCCCTGCCCCCTCTACTTCTCTGAACTAAATCAGATCCAGCAGGACATCTGCCATCTTGTACTTACCCAGTTCCTTCCCTGTTACTGTATACTAGAAATACTGACCCATTTCACTTTGCTTCCTCCTGGATAACCTCTGGCCTCACATGTAATTTAAATGTGCAGATATCACTTTCCAGATGCCACCTTCCATATATCAAGTTTCAGTAAATATCTGGGCTGGTTCTGAGCCTTCTACTCTATTCTGTCTATCTATTTTTGGATCAAATAGTCTATTATTTTAAGTTTTTCCCAAGAACATTATAGTTTTATCATCATTGTAGACATCAACCTTTTAAAATTATTTTCAATTTTATGGACATCAGTAATATGTCAGAAATAGAGTTCAAAATGACAATTATCAAGGTGCGAGCTGGGCTCGAAAAAAGCATGGAAGATATTAGAGAATCCCTTTCTGGAGAAATAAAATCCCTTTCTGGGGAAATAAAAGAGCTAAAATCTAACCAAGTTGAAATCAAAAAAGCTATTAATGAGGTACAATCAAAAACGGAGGCTCTTACTGCAAGGAAAAATGAGGCAGAAGAGAGAATTAGTGATCTAGAAGACCAAATGACGGACAATAAAGAAGCGGAGAAAAAGAGACAAACAACTACTGGACCACGAGGGGAGAATTCGAGAGAGAAGTGATACCATAAGATGAAACAATATTAGAATAATTGGGATCCCAGCAGAAGAAGAAAGAGAGAGAGGGGCGGAAGGTATACTGGAACAAATTATTGTAGAGAATTTCCCTAATTTGGCAAAGGGAATAAGCATCGAAATCCAGGAGGCACAGAGAACCCCCCTCAAAATCAATAAAAATAGGTCTACACCCCATCATCTAATAGTAAAACTTACAAGTCTTAGTGACAAAGAGAAAATCCTGAAATCAGCTTGGGACGAGAAGTCTGTAACATACAAAGACAGAAATATTAGATTGGCAGCAGACCTATCCACAGAGACCTGGCAGGTCAGAAAGGACTGGCGTGACATATTCAGAGCACTAAACGAGAAAAATATGCAGCCAAGAATACTATATCCAGCTAGGCTGACATTGAAAATAGATGGAGAGATAAAATTATTTTTAATTTTTCTGGGCTATAAGAATACAGTATTATTTTATAATACTGGGTGGGGCTCAGTGGGTAAAGCATGCAACTCTTGAGCTTGGGGCTGTGAGTTTGAGCCCCACGTTGGATGTAGAGATCACAGCATTAAAAAAAAAAAAAAAAAAGAGGGGCGCCTGGGTGGCTCAGTGGGTTAAGCCTCTGCCTTCAGCTCAGGTCATGATCTCAGAGTCCTGGGATCAAGCCCCGCATCGGGCTCTTTGCTCAGCAGGAGCCTGCTTCCCGCCCCCTCTCTGCCTGCCTCTCTGCCTACTTGTGATCTCTCTCTCTGTGTCAAATAAATAAAAAAAATCTTTATAAAAAAAAAAAAAGATGGGGCGCCTGGGTGGCAGAGTTGGTTAAGTGTCCAACTCTTTGACTCAGGTTTTGGTCTTAGGGTCATGAGATTGAGCCCCAAATCGGGCTCCATGCTCAGCTCAGAGTATGCTGGAGACTCTCTCTCCCTCTTCCTCTGGCCCTCCCCCCTGTGCTTGCTCACTCTCTCTCTCTCTAAAATAAATAAATAAATCTTTTTTTAAAAGAGAAACTTTGCTGTATTCTCTTCACTCTAATTATGTGCCAATTATCTTGCAGTTTCTATGTAGACATTAAAGTCTGCAAATAATGACAATTTTGTTTCATTGTTTTTAACTATAAATCTTACCCATTTTCATATCTTATTTCAATGGCTGGAATCAGTATCAGGAGTAATAATAATCATTCTTGTTTTGTTGCTGACTTTAATGAGAGCATTCAAACAAAATTCATCATTTTATTTTTATTTTTTAAAGATTTTATTTATTTATTTGACAGAGAGAGAGATTACAAGTAGGCAGAGAGGCAGGCAGAGAGAGGGGGAAGCAGGCTCCCTGCTGAGCAGAGATCCCAATGCAGGGCTCGATCCCAGGACCCTGAGATCACGACCTGAGCTGAAGGCAGAGGCCTTAACCCACTGAGCCAACCAGGAGCCCCCAAAATTCATCATTTTAAAGGTTTTATTTATTTGTCAGAGAGAGAGAGAGAGAGAGTGCATGCACAAGCAGAGGCAGAAGCAGGCTCCCCGCTGAGCAAAGAGCCTGACATGGGACTTGATCCCAGGACCCTGGGATCATGACCTGAGCTGAAGGCAGACACTTAACTGACTGAGCCACCCAGGTGTCCCCAATATTAATCATTCTAAGTAATATTTCCTGTTGATTTTATACAGACAATCCTTACCAAATTGAGGACATCACACTCTATGCCCAGGTTGTCATCGTTTTTTCACACAAATGGCTGTTAGAATGTTATGAAATGTCTTATCTATATCCACTGAAACAGTCATATTTTTTCTTCTTTTATAGGTTTAAATTAGGCACATTAAACAGATTTTTCTGACATTGGAAGTCTTGCTTTGCTGCTCCACAAATTCCAATGTGATATTTTTGTCTAGAATTTTATTTCTATCTTATTTTTTAAAATTCTCAAAATAATCAGTATTAAAGACCGTTTTCCACAGTCAGTGTTAATTTAGTTTTAACTCTCTGTTGACTAATTTCTTTACTCACCTGGATACTTTTGTATTCCTTTCTTGATTCAATTTCCTGAAGTAAACTTTCAATGGATTTTTCAGTGAGGATTAATCTACGATTAGTAAGCTCTCAGTTTTGTCTTTTTTTCACTATTATTCTTGAAAATAGTACAGACATATATATAATCCTCAGTTGGTAGTTATTTTTTGTTCAACATTTTCAATATATTCCTCTATTATGCCCTAAATATGTCTAATTATGCCTAATTCCATTATGCCACTATTTTTTTGATTAAGAACTCTGGTGTCAAACATGAAAAAGTGCTCAACATCACTCAGCATCAGGGAAATACAAATCAAAATCAGTGAGATACCACCTCACACCAGCCAGAATGGCTAAAATTAACAAGTCAGGAAATGACAGGTGTTGGCGAAGATGTGGAGAAAGGGGAACCCTCCTACACTGTTGGTGGGAATGCAAGCTGGTGCAGCCACTCTGGAAAACAGTGTGGAGGTTCCTCAAGAAGTTGAAAATAGAGCTACCCTATGACCCAGCAATCGCACTGCTGGGTATTTACCCTAAAGATAAAATTGTAGTGATCCAAAGGGGCACATGCACCCAAATGCTTAGAGCAGCAATGTCCACAATAGCCAAACTATGGAAAGAGCCTGGATGTCCATCAATGGTTGAATGGATAAAGAAGATGTGGTATATACATACAATGGAATACTATGCAGCTATCAAAAAAACGAAATCTTGCCATTTGCAATGATGTGGATGGAACTAGAGGGTATTATGCTAAGCGAAATAAGTCAATCAGAGAAAGACGATTATCATATGATCTCACTGATATGAGGAATTTGAGAAACAAGACAGAGGCTCCTAGGGGAAGGGAGGGAAAAATGAAACAAGATGAGACCAGAGAGGGAGACAAACCACAAGAGACTCTTAATCTCAGGAAACAAACTGAGGGTTGCTGGAGTAGAGGAGGTGGGAGGTATGGGGTAGCTGGGTGATAGACACTGGGGAGGGTATGTGCTATGGTGAGTGCTGTGAATTGTGTAAAACTGATGAATCACAGACCAGTACCCCTGAAACAAATAATACATTATATGTCAATTAAAAAAAAAAAAAGAACTCTGGTGTCGAACTAATTGGTACTTCTTTAAGATGATCTTTCTTTTCTGGTGGCTTTTTAAATGGTATATCTTGTTCCTTGAGGTACTGCAAGTTCACTATGTGTCCAGGTTTCTATTTATTTTTATTCATCTAATGAATTCTTGACTTCTGTAAAGTTCTTACCCATTACTTCTTTCCATATTACTTCTCTTGTATTTATTCTTTTAATTTAAAAGACTTATTTAGTCATTTGAGAGAGAGAGAGTGCATGCATGTGTGAGCAAGCAAGTGGGGGAGGGGCAGAGGGAAAGAATCTCAAGCAGACTCCCTGCTGAGTGCAGAGCCTGATGTGGGGCTCCATCCCAGGACCTGAGCTAAAATCAAGAGTTGGCTGCTCAACTGACTGAGCCACCGAGGTGCCCCATCTCTTATGTTTTCCATGTCTCTCAGTCATTCTTTAATACTTTCAGTCACTTTGTTCTGTTCTCTACATGACTTTCTTCAGTGCCAATTTTGGCTTGTTAATTCTCTGTTTAATTATATCTAATTTGCTACTTAATACATTCATTCTTTTTTCATTTAAATTCCAGTTAGTTAACATAGTGTAATATTAGTTTCAGGTGTACAATATAGTGACTCAGCACCTCCATATAACACATGATGAGAACTTTCAAAATCCATTGTCTTGTCTACTTCAAATATGCAATACAGTATTAATTGTAGTCACCATGCTGTACATCCCCATGATTTATACATTTTGTAGTTGGAAATTTGTACCTTTTCAAACCCCTTCACTAATTTTGCCCACCTTCCACTCTCCACCTCAGGCAAACACCACAAATTGCTCTTTATACCCATGAGCTCTAGTTTTTGCTTGTTTTTTGTTTTTTTAGATTTTTAATCTAATTTTTTTTTTTTAGTTTTTAAATATTGCGGTTTTTAATGATTGCTTTCTGTTATTGGCTACTTATTTAAAATTAAATTTTGTTCAGAGAACATTACATAGTATGACCTGACTCCTTTAAAATGTATTCAGATTGGTTTTATGGCCCAAAATATGGGCCATAATAAGTGTTTGCTTTCACTTATTCACTTGAAAAGTATATGTTGTTGGGTGGAGAATTTTATAAAGGACACAGTTCAAACTGGTCAATACCAACTTCAAGTCTTTGTATCTTTATTGGTTTCCTACTTGTTTTATTAATTATTGAGATAGAGTATTAAAATATTCAATAATTGTGGATTTGTCAATTTCAGTTCTATCCGTTTTTGCTTTATTTTAGAGCTCTGCTCTGTTATTAGGTACACAAACATTTAGAAATCTTATTTCCTCTTGATAAATTGACCCAGTACAGTGTAACATTATGAAATTAGCCTCTTTATCCCAGGTTCTATTCTTTGCTCTGAAATCTAATTTGTCTAAAATTAAGATAACCACCCCATCTTTCTTTTGATCAAAATTACTATGGTATATATATTGTATCCATCCTTTTTATTTTTAACCTGGCTCTGTCTTTATATTTAATGTTTCTTGCAAGTTTCTTATAGGCAGCATATAATAATATCCTGTTTTTTTTATCTAACTTGACAATCTGTACTTTTTGATTAGGATGTTTACATCATTACATTTAATGTGACTTATTGATTTATTTAATTTTATTGATGTAAGCTTCACGTCCAGCATGGAGCCCAATGCGAGGCTTGAACTCACAACCCTTAGATCAGGACCTGAGCTGAGACCAAGAATCAGATGCTTAACTGACTGAGCCACCTAGGTGCCCCTTTAATGTGATTTTTTAATTGCCCGTGGACTTAAACAGATCATTTTGTTAATTTTGTTCTATATACTCTATCTGTGCTTTGATTTTTTTCTCTTTTTCTGCCTTCTTTGAGACATAGTGAGCATTTTTATTACTTTGTTTTATCTCCTTTTTAACAGCTATAAATTTTTGTTACACTATTTTAGTTATTTTAAAAAATTTAAAGTTTTTTTAAATTTAACTAAAAAATTTATCACAATTTGCCTCTAGGTGATATTTTATCATTTCTTTTATAATATAAGAAAATTACAGAATTTTTTTTTTTTTACAAAAGTTCGAGTTTCCAATTCTCTTCTGCCTTTATGCTTTTATGCTTTTGCTTTCATACATTGTATTTATATGTTATAAACTCGAATGCATTCTTACTTTTTATTTAAAAGTTAATCACCTTTTAAAGAAAGGTGTTCAAAGTGAAAAAGAAGAGTCCCTATATCTACCCGTTTTAGTTATTGTTTCTGTTGTTTTCCCTTTCAGTTTGCAGATCCAGGTTTCCATCTGATATAATCTACATCTTCTTGAGGGACTTCTCTTAACGTGTCTTACACTGCAGGTCTCTGTGTGAAGAATTATTGCAACTTATGTATGCATGAAAAAAAGTAGTATTATAAAACAAGTCTTTAAAATTTTTTTAAGTTTGTTAATTTCAAAAACCTCATTACTGGAACACAGAGTTTAATACAGGTATACAAAAAAGGAAGCTTCCATGACGTTTTCACTAGGATGAAATGGGATTAGCTTTGTAGTTCTCATAATCCTCTTCATAGAAGAATACAATTCCAGTTTCATTGAGGATTCTCACAGCTTTGAGAGTGCTGCCTTCTTTTAACAGGGGTCTGTCATTTTTCAAACACAAGTTAATTTGTCTTTGATTTGTGTGCTTGATGAGTTATCTTTAGTTTATCATATTTATAAATTCTGAATGGTGTTGCAGGCTTGTCCTTAAAGAGATATCTTGTTTTAGAAATATTATAAGTTCCCTTGTAGTTTGGTCCAAATTAACTCCATGATACACTACAGGTTTGTAATTGCGAAGCTCAAATAAATGAATGAGACAAACTCTCACTTCTCCAGAAGTCATATGAAGAAATTCCTTTTGATCCAAACTTTCATTCACAGGTAGGTTCCCTAGGGAATCGCTCACATACGTGCACAAGGAAAACTCTGTTACTATATTTTGCCCATTTGGTTTTACTTTGACACTCAGCAAATTAAGCCTGTGAATACTCAAAATTGGTATCCCAATATTCTTTTCTGAAGAATATTTCTGATGGATATTTAATTGTAGGCTGATAGATTTTTTTCTTTCAGTGCTTTAAAGATATTGCACCCTTATTTTTTTCTTCTATTGTTACTAGTGAGAAATCTATATACCTTTGTTCTTCTGAACATAAGGTATATATTTTCTAAGTGATTGTGAATTTTATCACTGGTTTAAGCAATTTGATTATCATGTGACCTGGTATAATTTTCTTCCTGTTTCTTGTACTTGAGTTTCTTTTAACTTTCAGGTCTACATGTTTGTAATTTTCACCAAATTTGGATATATTTTAGCTATTTTTTTCTTCAGATGTTTTTTTCAGCCCCTCCTCTCTATCCTATTCTTAGGGGACTCTAATTAATGTATACTTAGCTGCTTAAATCTGTCTCATGATTCACTGATGCTTTTTCACTTTTAAATATTTTTCTCTATTTCATTATGGATATTTTCTATTGCTATGTCTTCAAGTTTATTAATATGTATTTTGTGATTTATTATCTAATCTTTTGGTAATCTTATCATCCAGTGTATTTTTGACTTCAAAAATCATAATTTTTATCTTTTGAAGTCTGATTTGCTCAGTCTTCCCTCCGGCCTTTAGAACATATGAAATATAGTCATGATTAATCTTTTACTATTTTTATTACTAAGTTTACCAACTGTGTTGTTTCTGGGTTTATTTTCATGGATTGATTTTTCTCCTCATCAAAGGTTGCATTTTCCTATTTCTTTGCATGCTTGGTAATTTCACTTACATGCAAGACATTGTGTTTTCTATCTTGTTGGTTGCTAGACACTTTTGTAGTCCTATAAATATTTTTGAGGTTTGTTCTGGAACATAGTTATTTAAAAACTATTTGATCCTTTTGGGTTTTTTAATCTTTGTTAAATGGGAACAAAGCAACATTTAATCTAGAGTTAAATTTTCCCACTACTGATACCCCATTAGTTACTAAGGTTTTTTTACTCTGATTCTTGGCCATAAACACTATTCCCAGTCATATGTGAGCTCTAGATAACTGTTCCCTCTACTCATTTGGAGTATTTCTTCCGCAATTTTTTGGTAATTTCCTCACAGGCATGTACTGATCAGTACTGTACTTCATATTTGAAAGACAGTCTCTGCTGATTTCTGAAGTTTTCTCTCTGTGCAGTCTTCTTCTCTATGTTATTCTGTCCTGCAAACTCTAGCTGTCTTAGCCTCTCCAAAATTCTACATCTATCTCCTCAACTAAGGGAGAAGGAGGCTCCCTTCACTGAGCCTTGTGCAGGCAATAAGCTAGAGCAATCACAAGGCTCACTTAATGTCTTCCTCATATCTAAAGATCAACATTCTTAACTGCCTGATGCCCAATGTTGTGAAAGCCTTTGATTCTTATATTGTGTCTGTTTTCAGAAGTTTCAGGATAAATCTCATCCCAGTTACTCCATCTTGGCCAAATGAAGAAAGCGTTTTGGAGTAGTTTTATATTAATTATTTCTCAATTTGATATACTTGCAGCATGTGTAATACTTATATCTGAACTTTCCATGGGCTGGGGGGGGAGGTTGATTTCTTAAGGGTGACTTTTTTCTACCCCTGTTGCATTCTTGAGGTGAATAAAAACAAATCTACACTTCAAGTTCCAAAGATGGTATGCAGAAGTATCTTTTCCAATTTACTTGTCAAAAGCTGGAGTTGTCTGATAATTCCATAAAATGGGATGTGGGTTCAGTCTGTTGTGTTGGGAAAATCATTTCACTTAAATTTGCAGCTTGTTTTAGGTTTCTTGGCCATACCAAAATTCCATATCAAAACTCCACATCCTTTTTCAAGGTATGTGGAGTATAACTTCATTTATGATCTATTGTTTTCTTTTGGTTTCTTCTCTGCCTTTAATATCAAAATGTATCAATTTCATACTGGAAGCAATATGTTATGCTTATTTTGGAAAAATTTGATTTTACTGGAGAGGTCACTGTGTTTTGTTTGAAAATGACATGAAAAACCTCTCAGGGTTCATGCCATGTCTTTCAAAATTTTGTGAGATAGGTCTAGGGCCAGATGGTTTCAGACAATCTCTCATTGTACTCTTTCTTCTTTTTCTAAACTTTATGAAAGTTATCACACTTTATATTCTATTATTCAAGCTCACAAACCCTCACACTCCATATTGGCAGTGGAGTCTTGTTCACTATGTACATTTGCAATATTCTTTAAAGTTGTAATATTTAAATTACTGTCATTTTGAGATACAGATTCATCTTTTTGTGAATTGCTTATATAATGCAATTCATATAATGTAATAGCAAAAAGGTAAATTCACCAGGCATAACAACAGCATACAAATGATGTACAAATAGGTTAACCATTTTAAAGTTCACCTTGATTGTTGAATATTTAAAAAGACTGATGAATGCAGTCCTAAATCATCCACTGTGTCGAAGGACATAATGATTAAAATAAAGAATAGTATATTTCTCTACAAAATATGAGCAATCTTATATTCCAAATGTATAATGTATTTGTATGAATTTTTTTTTCTAAAATTGCCAAGAGCCTGCTGAGTACTCTATAGTCTTACAAGGATTCTGAGTTGTACATTAGCTACATTTTAAGAAATGTTGCCTTCAAAAATTCAATAAAACTATAGACGCTCTCAAAGAAATTTGCACAAATGTCCCTGAAATGCATTTGCAGACCTCGGGCTAGGAATCACTCAGAGGTTTACTTTGATTAAGGCACAGATGCTCTAGTAAATGTGCTATGGCCAAGATAACAGAATCTTTTGCCCCAAAGCCTGATAATTTCTTAAGAAGCAACTACCTGGGGTTATTTTTTCAAAAGAGGATTGTGACAGAGCAAACAATTGCAATTCCATGGGTTGTCCAGTATGAAAACCAAAATGAAAAAAATCTGGTACAGTCATATATCAGGCATTGTGGCAGTCAAATACCATTCACAGGCAATTGACTATCATTTATATGTGCTCAGTTTTAGAGAAATAGCTAAAGCTCTTTAAACATCACTAGACTAGAAATTACTGGAAAGCCTGCATGATAAAATCTAGAATACAGGCCAGAAATACATTTAAATGTGGCAATGATGCTTTGACAAAACAAAAACACAAAACCTGATATGAATCTTAGTGTTTTGGCGCTGCCATTAGTGTAGACCCTCTTGGAAACGAGTCTTGTTTAGACATGAATAGAAAGAGCACATGT
This sequence comes from Potos flavus, assembly GCA_028534135.1. Taxonomy (NCBI): domain Eukaryota; kingdom Metazoa; phylum Chordata; class Mammalia; order Carnivora; family Procyonidae; genus Potos; species Potos flavus. The sequence goes on from CM052884.1 coordinate 3,620,618, forward strand.
AGCCAAACTGCGTTCACAATTCAGATGTTACAGCTTTTAAACTCACTAGTTACTATCCACATCTATGCTCCTTTTTTTTTTTTTTAAAGATTTTATTTATTTGACAGAGAGAAACACAGTGAGAGAGGGAACACAAGCAGGGGGAGTGGGAGAGGGAGAAGCAGGCTTCCCGCGGAGCAGGGAGCCCGATGCGGAGCTCGATCCCAGGACTCTGGGATCATGACCTGAGCCGAAGGCAGACGCTTAACGACTGAGCCACCCAGGCGCCCCTCTATGCTCCTTTTTAAAAGCAAAACGATAATATTCTTTTCAAATGGCATTGCAATCAGATAACTGTAAGTGAAAGTAAAAAACAATAATACTTTCTTTAAGGTTGAAATTAATTTGAGTGTAAAATAACAAACAAAGATGCTTTGGGTAGGAATGATTCAAGATTTACCTAACTAAATATGGTAGAATTTGGTTTAAGATGGTTGTTTAAACCCCCCAGCCTACATTCTCCAGTAACCTGAGTTACAGTGAGCCCTGTCCCATGTACTGACCTCAAATCAGGTGATTTTCATGAAATATTATCCTTTATTAGTATCTCCAAATGCAGGTGTACATCTTTCAAAGATAGCTTTGAGAGATCTCAAGGAAATAATTTCCCTACCTACCAGACATAGCATAGTATCTCTGATAATTCATGGAAATTTTACCATCTCAGTAGTGCCCGATCTTTCTCGAGGTAGGGTGAAAATTGAAACAAGATCAGAAAATTAAAGTCAGTACTGCAATCTTTACAAGACAAGACTATTAACTTGTAGACCCTCTAACTCAGTATCTCACAGCTGGATAATTAACATATACTGGTTAGAGTGGGAACTTTCCAAATCTCTATTCCTTGATGACTTTTTAGAGCAGCATCAATAAAGCATTTATAAATAAGCACAGATTTTCCCTATTGGCTTCATTCAAAGTCTGAAACTGCCTTAGTATGAGCAAAAGGGACTGAAAAGTTTTAAATATTCACTGGCAGCAGCCATGGTGTTCCAGAGCCCAGGGACATAATACAGAGGAAAAAAAAAACAAAAAACACAAAAACTGAACTACTCCATCTTGACTAATTTAAGAAATTATCAGAGGAATGCATATAGCATATATAAGACTTAAAAATATAGTGACATAGCCAGGGAAGTGTGATTGGACCTACTGTATTGACAGAGGAAGAAAACACTGATTAATAAGCATAATCAGACTGCAGCCTTTTCCAGTGGAAGGCACCCTGGATTTGGGTCAGAAGATCTGAGCCCCAGCTCAGCTCTAGCATTATCTATATGGCCCGAGGCAAGTGACTTATATTCTCCGATTCAGTTCCCACAGAAATAATAAAATCCTCCTAGGACAGTTACTAGAGATGATGATTTTTAAAATAAAATAAAAGCACCTGGGGTCTAAAAAGATGGGTTTTAATCTTAGCTCTGAAATGTCTGATTGATGTCTTTGAGTATGTCATTTAACCTCTCTCAACTTCAGTTTCTTCATACACTATATAAAAATTGCTGGTGTTCAGGGAGACAGCTGGAAAGCAAACGTGCATCAGAGCCATACCAAAGGGATTGAGACTTGAAGAATGAGAGCCAGAAATGACCTACACTAAATGGACAATAGACACTAGTGTATTATACCTGTAAAAAGGACGGTTCCTGAAAACTGGTGAGTCAATTGTAACTTTGTGAGTGTGCCTTTCCTGGGAATTTGTAGTCCTTTTCATTTCAGATGGCTTAGAGACAAGCTGTTTAATAAGACACAGTGTTCTGTGATCTTTGCAGAGCACAAATGGGATCCATGTAGAGAAGGTCCCTACCAGGTAGTCTGGGGCCTGCTCTATAGAACAGAGATTCTTGCCAAGTTCTTCATAGCAAAGCTTCTCCCGTTCTCTTTGCTTTCCTATTTCTCCTTAAACATACACTGACACAGACAGGAAGAGAGAAAGATAATTCAACTAAGGTAGAATAATAAAGGTTCTATTAAGTGGTCTTTGTCTTTTTATAATATCCTTTCTAAAACTAAAACTAGTAAAAGAAAAAAAAATGAGAAGCAAAAAATACCCAAAAAACAAAAAAACCCGCTCCATCTCTGATACAACTAGAAAAAGCTACACCTCCAAGTCACAATCTGTGGTGAATGGTGCTCAAATACAGTACAATTTCAACCAAATCCAGGAAAAATGCTGAGTAGAAATGTCTCTGTACAACTCTGGTAGTGCCCCCAAATCCTCCCAAAGTGGGTGGCAAAAGTGATGTAACAAACCAATGATTCATTGCTTTAAGTAGCAAGATCTAGGAGCCTGAGCACATGGAAGGTCCCTGAGCCAAGCTGGAGAAGAAACAAGGCACAAGGAGGATTCATTCAGACTTGCTAGCTGTCAGAGAAATACACTATTCGTCTCCCACTGCGATTTCTCCCCCTTCATTTTTCCTTTCCTTCTCCTAATGTCCTCCATGCTATTCCTTATGTTCCACAAATACGTGAAAACATATGACTTTCTCTGCTTGACTTATTTCACTCAGCATAATCTCTTCCAGTCCCATCCATGTTGATGCAAAAGTTGGGTACCTTAACCTTTCCCTTACACTGCTTTTCTTTAAATATCAGGCATAGAAAAAATGGCCCCTGTTTAAACATCAGTGATGTCTGAAACAAAGAAAAAGAAACAGTGCATATATCGTATAAGAAAATAAAAGCAAATAGGGCGCCTGGGTGGCTCAGTTGGTTAGGCGACTGCCTTCAGCTCAGGTCATGATCCTGGAGTCCTGGGATCGAGTCCCACATCAGGCTCCCAGCTCCACTGGGAGTCTGCTTCTCTCTGTGAACTTCTCTCCTTTCATGCTCTCTCTCACTCTCTCTCTCCCTCAAATAAATAAATAAAAATTAAAAAAAAAGAAAATAAAAGCAAATAGATAAAAAATAAACAAAAGTTAAAAGTATTAAAAAGATGGAAAAACTTTGAATAACCATATCCCCATGAACTAAACAAAATATCATCTCTCTGAAAAAGAAAAAAGATTTCAAAGAGATAAGAGATAATAATCTATCAAAGTAGATTCAAAGTGAGATGCTGTGAACTCAAATAATAAACATAAGAGAAAAATAAATAATTACCAAGATGAAATTAAATTGAAAGCCATGAAAAAGAGAATAGATATAGTTAGGTCCAGCGCATAGTAAACATCATTGTAAAGTAGAAGAAAATGAAATTTAGAAGACCAGAGTTGGGCGATGGGCATTAAAAGGGGCATGTGATGTGATGAGTACTGGGTTACAGGCAACTGATGAATTACTGAACTCTACATCTGAAACTACTGATGTACTATATGTTGGCTAATTTAATTTAAATTTTAAAAATGGAAATAAAATAAAATAAAAGACCAGAGTTAAGCAGAATTAAATATAATAAATATAAAATACACATATAAGCCAACAAAAGTCTAACGGGTGTTCCTGAAGATAAGAATAAAACAAATGGAACAGAAAATAAAATATTCAAGGATACAATAGCAGGAAACTTCTTGGAAAAAAATGAAAACTTGAATCTGCTGATCGAAGGAACATACCATGTCTAATATAGGAGGGGGCATATTACAGGGAAAAGTATACAGCAATATATTTCTGGGTCAAGAAGATTACTGGAATTCAACATTAAAATATAATAGTTAGACTATTCAGAAAGAAAAAAAAAATCAACCCTAATTGGCATGAGACTTCTTAGCAACATATAAACAAGGAGACTGTAAAAGAATATCTTTAAATCTTCTGTTACAATAAGCCAAACTTTTTCTTTTTAAAATGTAAAAGCAATAATATTTCAGGACTTGGGAAATGTGATGAGGCATTCTTTAAAAAATTACTGAATTATGAAATCCAGCCATCCAAAAGATGGAGAAAGAAATGTCGAAGGATTGGTGGGGACATCTACTTCTGCCTAAGATAGAATAAGAGAGGCTGGATTTAGTTTCCCTTTTCAGGGAAAAAAAGCAAAAGGACAAAATACATGAAACAGTAGATTTCATGTCACTGGACATCAAATAATGAAGGGCTGTAATCCCTTAGAAAAAAAGAAACAAAAGAGATAACACCTACAATTGTCCCAGCTTAATGCCTAAAAGGTCCAGGTCACTGTGCAGGGATGGGGAACACAGATGGAGACAGAAGATACTCTATGTTGAAATGGAACTGAGAGTATAGGAGATTAAAACAACTGGCACAAACAGGACAAAGAATGAAAGAAGAAATTGCTGGAGACAGAGAGAGAACCCCAGAAAACTGCAGTAGGTCCCTCTCTAATATTTAGCAGAATACTGATAGAATATTCGTGTAAGGAAACTACTTGAAACCCAGAAAAAATATCTAAACATTATTAGAGAACAGTGCCTGCTGCTCTTATGGGGCCAAGAATAGTGCCATTTTTCAAAGAAAGATTGGATAAAACTCATAATTCATGAAGTATTATTAGGTAGAATCCTCAGGAAGGTTTTGCCTCAATAATAGGGTATAATTAGTCTTAGCTTAAGTACTTTACCAGACCTACCAAACACATCATTCAAAAAGACACAGAAGAATAAATTGTTTCCAAGTAAGTTAACTGTATCATAGGATAAAGACTGAAAATATTTATAAGACTAAAAAATATCTATCAGCCAACAAAATAAAATTCACAATGTTTGGCCTCTAATTGAATACTACCAGGCATGCAAAAAAGCAGGAAAACATGATTCATAATGAGGAAAACTAATTAAAACTCACTAGGCACTGTCACATGTTAGAATTAGCAGACAAGAACATTAAACCATTATTAAAACTCTATTCAATAGTTTAAACAACTAAGAAGAGACATGAAAGACACCTAAATGTATGTGTGTGTGTGTCTGCGTAAATATATACATACATATATCTATCTATCTATATATATATAACAACTGCTTCCACCATAAAAAAGTAGAAAAAGAAGAGTGAATTATACGCAAAGAAAAGATAAGAAATAATACAGGTAATAGTGGAAATGGATGAAATATAAAGTAGAAAAACTGTATAAGAGGGGTTCCTGGGTGGTCCAGTCAGTTAACCAACTGACTCTAGATTTCAGCTCAGATCATAATCTCAGGGTCGTGAGATCAAGTTCAGGGCATAGTCTGCTTGAGATTCTTTCTCTCCCCTTCCTCTGCCCCTCCCCCTGATCGCTCTCTCTCTAAATAAATAAAATCTTTAAAAAAAAAAAAAAAACTATATAAGCAATCACCAAAACCATAGTTGGTACTTTGAGAAGATCAATAAAATTGATAAAATTCTGGCCATACCGATCAGGAAAAAAAGAGAAAAGACTAATTACCAATATCAAGAATGAGAATGGTGACATCACTATAGACTCAACAGAAGTTAAAAGGATAAGGGGAATGCTGTGTCTATGCATTTAAAAACTTAGATGAAATGGGCAAATTCTTTGAAAGACGAAGCTCACTTAAGAAGAAATAGACAACCTGAATAGCCCTATAACTCATAAAGAAATTACATTTGTAATTAAAAGCCTTCCCACAAAAAACTCCAGGTCCATGTGATTTCACTGGTAACTACACCAAACACTTAGGGAATATCGATTTTTTACAAACTCTTCCAGAAAGTTGAAAAAAAGAGGAAACTTCTCATTCACTCTGAGCCCAATGTTAACTTGATATCAAAACCAAACACATTACCAAAAACAAAGAAAAAACTTGAGACCAATAAGCTTATGAATATAACTGCAATTTTTTTTTAATTTTAGCAAGTCTAATCCTATAAAATATTAAAATAATGTAGGGTTGGTTTAAACATTAGAAAATCAACCAATGTAATATAAAACTATAAAATGTAATACCAATGTAAAAACTTCATTATAACCTCAATAGATGGAGAAAAAAAGCATCTGAGAACATCTTATATCTATTCCTCATAGAATCTCTTAGCAAATTAGGAATATAAAGGAACTTCATCAACCTGATGAAGGTTATCTATAAATAACAGCTTATATCATACTTCATAGTGAAAGATTAAATGCTTTCCCCTTGAGATCATAAAATAGACAAGAATGGCCATCACTCTTATTAAAACATTGTACCGGAGCTCCTAGTTGTGCAATCAAGCAAAAAAAGGAAATAAAAGGCATCCAGATTAGAAAGGAGCAAACTATTTATTTGCAGATGACATGTTAAGTTTATGTAGAAAATTCAATGGAATCTAAAAAAGAAGGTATAGAATTAATAAGTGAATTTAGTAAGGTTTCAGGATATAAGACAAATATACAAAATCTAATGTATTTCTATATATTAACAATAAATAATCAGAAATTGAAGTTAAATAAATAAGCCCACTTAAAAATCATCCAAAACACAAATACTTATGAACAAATCTTCCAGAAAATATGTAAGACCTGTACACTGAAAACTTGTACGTAAATGAATCTCATATAATTATGTGCTGGATGATAGAAAACAGACATGAGTATCTACTGAATTATTTAATTTATTTAAAATTCTAGAAAATGCAAAGTAATTTATAGTGCCAGGAAGCAGATGGGTAGTTGACTTCAGATGCTGGGAGGTCGTGGTGGGGGCACAAAAAGACATGAGGAAATTTTAGGGACAATGGACATATTCATTAATATGACTGTGGCTATGGTTTCAGGTCTATCTCATATGTCAAAATTTATCAAATTGTACACTTTAAATAGATGCAGGTTATTGGAATAGCATGCCTCTATAAATTTGAGAAAGGAAGTGGTATTCTAGGTATATGGCATTCAAGGTTTTTAAAACACATTTTAGATAATTTTATAAACTTAGCTAGTGTATAATATTTTGATAACTCATTACTATGTGCATAGTTGATCATTTCAAATGCAAGAGAATTCATTGCAAATTTTCTTTCTTTTCCTCTCTCTACTTTTTACCTTGGATTAAGCCCTGTTTGACATGTCTATAAAAATTCAGAGTAACTTCTGGTGGTTTAGATAAGTTTTATAATTAGTAATCTCTGCTGAAGCTGTTTATAACAAGCTGAATTAAATAGAAGTATTTCCGACAATTTCTAAGTCTAAAGCCAGCACAAAGTCTCATTTTTCCAAAATATGACAGCCCAAGATCACATATATGTCATAATAAAAATGAGAAAAACTGAGTTATTAAAGGGAAAACATGGTCAAGACTGGGTACAAAAAAGATCCAATATTTTCTGTCCATAAGAAATAGATTCACAGCAAAGTCATTTAAAAAGATTGTAAAAAAAAAAAAAATAGGCAGAATCATACTAGGAAAACACACATACACACACACTTGCACTCAAGGAAACTGTATTAGTTAGATATTAAAATCAGACAGGGTTAAAATGAGTAAAAAAGGGCAACTGATAAAAATAAAGCATGAATTTGTATTAAATAGCATAGTATCATCATTCAAAATGCCAACCAAAACAATAACAGAAAGTAGAATAATATTAATATAATTTTCATTCACATCTCTCAGCTCATAAAAAATTATGTACTTAATACAAATAAGTAACAATATAGGGAAGAATTTCTCAACGTGTGGTGCAAGGATCACTTGCAGCGAACTCTGCTAGGAGTCATAAAATAGAATGCATTCCCTATCTTTAAAAAAAGACCCTATCTTTAAAAAAATAGAAAAACTAAAAATTAATGTTTTTTAAAAGAAGGAAATTACTTCTTGACCAGCTGAAAATTCAAAACTCTCTTTCTCAATGTGAGCTGAAGAGTGAAAAATCCAAATCAAATCTCAGAAAGTTTAGAAATTAAATTGATAACAATGGACACATCAGAACCATGGAATATAATTTAAAAGGTTTTGAGAGATACTCATAGCGCAAAGTGCTTAATTACTAAGCAAGGTAGAATAATGGTACATAAATATGTAGTTCCTTTCAAAACTTAGGAGCTTAACAAAAAAATAAAGCCAACAAAAAGAGAATAAAGTAATTAATACAGATAAAAGATTATGCCTTGAAAATGAATCCTACTATATATAACACGTAATAAACGCTAGAGCTCTTTCTTAAAAATAGTAAAAAAAGTACCGAAGATATTAATAAATAAAAATGAAAATAAATAGCCAAGAACAAAAGATTACATATTATATGCTTCCATTTATAAAAAATTTTTTAAAAAGGCAAAACTATAGAGACAGCATATCAGTCATTCTCCTGGAACTGGAGGTAGGCACAGGGACTGACTGCAGATCGGCAGGAGGGAAATTTTGGGGTCATGACTGAACGAAGTATAAATCTATTAAAAATCATCAAACTGTATACTTATGATGAATAAGTTTTATGTTTAATGATATAGTTGTACTTTAATAAAACTGCTAAAAAATGTTGATAAAAGATTCCACTTCCTGTAGCAATAAAAAAATGGAATACCTAAAAATGTGAAGGTAGTATTTTTTGAGGGACATTAGCTAAGATTTAGATGGATAAAGAGATATGACTTGTTCTCGGATAAAAGGAAGGGTATAAAATACACCTAAATTTATCTATAGATTTAATGCAGTCTCAACAAAAAAATAAAATTGTAATCAGGCAATCACATTTAATTAGGTAACATATGGTTGTTCAGTGGATGGTTGAGATGACTATTTAAGGAGGGATTAAAAAATACAGTATTCACTCACAACATTCTCATAAATTCCAGATGGAAAAAAAGGAAAGGATATTTTGTGTTACTTGAAATAGTGAGGGTAGCTTTTACAGGGAGCACACATAACCTAAAATCGTAAAGGAGGAAATGGATCAAACAGACCACATAATAATTAAAATGTGTTAATGGTGAAAAGAAGAAATCTATATTAACATACTATAAAAATTATCCAACACATTTAACAAAGGTTTGATTTTATTATTTTAGAAATAACTCTCAAGTTCCACATCGAATCGTGTTACCAAACCCTGTTGTCTCTAATTCCAACATAAAGCTAGTATCTGAGCATTTCTCATCACCTGCATGGTGCTTCCCGGGTCCTCTCACCACCGTATTTTACCTGGATGATTTCAACTGCCCCCCCAGCTGGTGTGTGTCTCTCTCTCTGCCCTTGCTTCCTTTCAAACTATTCTCCAACAGCAGCTGATGTTTGTCAACCCACTCTTCTGCTCACTAGTCTCCACAGGCTTTCTGTTCAAATGGGTTTCCTATCTTTTTTCAGAAGAAAAAAATGTTTTGAGTCCCTACACAATAGGACTTCCCTAACTCCTACTTCCCTTCCTCACTCTACTCCAGCCACACTGGTCTAAGCGCTGATCCTGAGCTTGACCGGCACATGTCACTTCTGCACTGGCCGTCTCTACCTGGTGTTCACTCTCTCCAAACACCTTCTGGATTGTGTTCTCACCTTCTTTAGGCCCGCATTCCTCCTCTAGTGAGACTTTCCCTGATTATTCTTATTTAAAATCACAAATCGTACGCTACTCCCAGCACCTCCTTTCTTCCCTCCTTTTCCTTCACCTGGCATATTATGTATTTTACTTATGTATCTATTTCTCACTACTAGAATGTAAGCTTTGTGAGGACAAAATTTGTGGTCTAGTTTGTTCTCTGCTATATTGTTAGCCATTTAAAAAGTGCCTAAATATAACATTGTCTCAAAAACCTTCGCTGAATAAATGTGAAAAAAATGCCAACAACCCCATATAGGGAAATCAGTCAGCATCCATGGGTGTGATGATGTCCAATCTCATCTGTAATCGAAGAAGTACAAACCAAAATAACTGAAATAACTTGTATTTACCTATCAATTGTAAAGATCACTCTATGTAGATTAAGGTATGGGAAATTGAATATTTTCATGATTAGAGGAATGTAATTGTTGCAACCTCTTTGAAGAAAATTTGATAATATCTTTCACAAACTCCATTGCACACATCCTTTAAGAATTGTCCTTAATACCAGGTTTGCACATCTGTGTACAAGGATGTCGACTGCAGAAGACTAAATATATTATCAGCAGATACATAATTGTAGGTAAATAATTGTGAAATTCAATCATACAATGTGCATGTATTCATGCAGCAAATGTTTATTGAGTGCCTTTTATGTGCCTGGTATTGTTCTAGATGCCAGTAATATGAGATAGATACTGGTAAAAGAATAGATGAATGGATCAATAGAACAGAATAGAGAGCCCGGTAGTAGACCCACGTAACCACAGTCAACCAATCTTTGACAAAGGATCAAAGGCAATACCATGGAGGAAAGATCATCTTTTCAACCAACCGTGCTGGAACAACTAGACATCTGCGTGAAAACATCCTTACATCCTTCACAAAAATGAACTCAAAATGGATCACAGACCTAAATGTCAAATGCCCAGCCTTCTGGCTAGAAAGGTCAATGCACAAGTTTAACATTACAATCAAATTATACCCCAAGAAAATGAGGTCATTTTCTAAAAGTAAATTAGGATGCTTTTAGGTAAGGGAAATGGATATTAGTCAACCAAAGAAAAAAAATGACTAATTGGATCCAAAGAGAGCATAATAATAAAATTTCTGTTCACATGTACCATTGTGTCTCTCACTGACAGTTCCATTGCTGAATCAAAATGGGGACACGGAAGCTTATTTAACATTCATTTAACAGATTTAGGACATTCTGATTTTTTCTAGTAATGCCTCTGCTGTCTAATTAACTGCTGGAGGTAATTAATGATGTTGACATTTACACCCCTCATTTGCGTCACCAATTCCTACATCATACTAATTGGCATTCAGAGCCATGGGAAGCATGTTTGTGAACTGAAAAATGAAACCATCGTGCTGTTGCAGTTTTTTTTTTTAATTCAAAGACCTATTGGCCTGTTGAAATAATAGTATCATTTCTAATTGCATTTGCTTAGAAAAATTACTCTGAAACTATGAGAACTTTGAATAGGTAAATGTTACGTCTACTTTTACAGTTAGAAGTTATCAGTGTGAGTTTACTCCCTAGGGTACTTTTCAATATCTTTGTCAAATTAATATATAACAAGCATAACCACACAGACATTGGGGTTTAGTAGCAAAAAACTATTACCGGTACTCCTGAATTTAAGAGAAAAAAATTACCTTGCTGAAAGGTGCATAGCTGAGAACATGGGGCTCTTGAGCCCGAAACTACCAGACGGCACCCCTTTACTTTGCATAACTGAAATAAATTGGTTTTTGTCCTGTTCGACATGTTGAGTTTACTGGACAGTATTTGCGTTTATGAAAAGAGAGGGGAAAGAGGTTGGAGGAGGGAAGACAGAGGAGAGAGGAGAGAAGAGAAAGTAAAAAGGAGAAAAATGAATAGATATCAGGAATGTGATCACATGATGACATAAAGCACCATTAAGGAGAAAAGGGGTGAAATCCTTCGAAGGGGTCCCTAAAATAAGTACGGCTTCTCCAATCCTTTCTCATTTATTCATAATCCACCCCAACACGCCCCTCCCCACACTGGAAGAACATGTGGCAGGAAAGGTGAGCCCTGCCCATAGCAGCATCCACCAGGGAAGCATAGGGCAACATAATTCACACAAAGACAGCGTTTTGTTTTATAGCTCAGATGCCAAATCGTCCTTAACAGCCACTGAATGAATCACTGGGTGTCTTTCACCTTCCCCTGGATGCAAAATTAATTTTTCTAAATCTTTAATCATCTTTCCTGGCAATACTCCGAAGGAGAGCCATCCCCGGCAGTACTCAGTCTAATTAACTACCTTGGGTTTTACCTACTTAGGCATTCAAATTACTCCTTTGGTAACATAATTTGCTTGCCAACATTTAATTCTTCCCATCCAAAGTAAAAACTGATCTGGACCACTAATCCCTAATACTTTGATTCCAGGGAGACTATAATTCTATTCAAAAAAAATTTTAAGGTATCTCTTTTCATAAAAACATAGGGACTCTTTTTCTTCTTCTTTTATTTTCCCCCAACCCTCATTTTAAAAAAAGAATGAAAATTTTAGATGAAAAATGTTTGTCTCATATTCTTTTGAGAAGAAAACACCTTAAACCATTCTATCCTAACGCTGGGCAAAACAGACACCCAGACAGACTTTGACTGTGGAGTAACTGCTCACTGTAGAATGGAACCCACAGAAGCCTGGGCCCATCATTACACACAGCAATGGCCACCCCAAATCCAGGTCTTTTCCTGGATTCCCAGTTCTGTGCTATCATGCACACACATCCAATTAATTCCCAAACCCTGTTAATTATCTCCTAAATACTTCTCCAAACTACTAACCACCTTTGCCTTCCTTAAAGATTCTTTTTTCCTTCCCTCCCTGAGCTATAACAAGTACTTCCTAAGTGGTGCCTTTATCTGCTCTCCTTCCACTCAATACCATGTCAACGAAATGACCGTTTTCAAGCTCAGATGTAATTATGGAGCTTCCTTGCTTAAAACTCCTTGATGTTCCCCACTGCCTACAAGTCCAAACTTGCAAATAAAGCCCACGTGGTCCTCCAAGACCTGCTTGTGCCCAGCTCTGCCTCCTCATGCCCTTCCCAAAGCCTGCGTCACGTCACATTCTAATTCCCTGGACACACCATGTACTTTTACACCTCGCCCTTTGTTCATGTTGGCTTTTTGTCTGGAATGTCTTCTCCCCCTTCCTCTGTCTTTGCCTACCTCCTTTCATTCTTTAAGACCCAGTTCAGGTTTCGCCTCATCCCCAGACCCTATCCCCCTCCAGCACCAGCACCGAGGAGCACTTCCTCACACTCCTGCAACCTGCGTGCCTTCCTCTGCCCTTGCATCTCAGACTGCAATCATCTTGATTTATCTAGAAAAGTCTATTTCCTCTACTGAAGGGCAGAAATTATGACTCCATCTTCCTCGTCTGCCCATGACCCGTAAGTGCCTGTGTAAATTTTTGTTGAATAAATGTAGGAAGAGTTGCTACACAGCATCTTTCCTATAAGCTCTGAGGTTCTTCGCTGCCATTGCCCTAGCATGATAACACTGCCCATTATGTGGTTCGTATTTAAAAATGAAAAGTAAATAAAATAGAACAGACGTGATCTCACAACTGAGACTTTCTCCCTGAACATAATGTTAAAGTTAAAATAGAGTGGTTTGTATTGAGTGGGAGCTCTGTTTCTAGTAAGGGAGACAAGAACAGAATCACCATGAAATCACATAAACTCAGGGCAGGGAAGTTCCTTGGTCCAAATATCAGCCACTAGAAAAAGAATGACGCCATCTTAGCTTGCCCCGGGAGGCCTCTCTACCCTCGTCACCTTGTCATAGAGGCAGGTGGAGTACAGCCCAGCCCCTTACACAAGGCCCTTGTTCCTGTAGGACCCACTTGCATGAGACAGCAGGTAGCAAAGGTGCGAAAGCCAGCAGGCTCACTTCAGCAGCAAAAGCAGCAGAAGCCCAGGTCCCGACCCCCAACTAAGCAGATGAATTATTCTTAACACTGACTCCATAAGAGCACCTACGTTACCTGTCTGTCCGCTCAGGTACTGCCCAGCCCTAGCTGTGTGGATGCAGTGACACGGCCAGGACGTGAGTGAAGGGGAGAAGAGGGAAAGCACTGAAAGGCTTTAGGAAGTGCAAATGAGGTGAGTCATTTAGGGGGAAAAAGTTAAAAGAAAGGACAATTCCTTGTATGAGTTTGCAGCCAATAAAATACAGAAGAGGAAGACAGCCTTTGGGCTAATGAGAGGGGGTGTCCTCCTGGGCAGAGAGACCGAACCCAACTTCAGGACCTCTCTGTCCCTCCAGCGTGGCCTGACCTCTGGGTTTTGCACCACCGTGGCTTCCATATTGCAGGTGTGATGGTTCTAATTCCAAGGGAGCAGGGAAGCCAATGCAGACAGGTTTGAGGACTTTTTTTTTTTTAAACACCCTTATTAGTTATTACAAAAGTATATGTTTATGGTAGAAAAATGTTTACTACAAATAAGTGGGAAAAAATTTTAAATCTTCCATAATCACACAGTTCAGCAATCAATACATATGGAAGATAAAAGGAGAATTACAGTACTTAGGAAATTTGCTTTCCAAGGTAATAAGAAGTAGTGAAGGTGTTGTCAGTGTTGTTAAGTGTTCTAGTATGATGATATTTTTAGTGACTGAATAATATTTCATTGTACAGATGGACCATGATTTAGCTAACCAACTACATATTGATGGACATTTAGGTTACTTCCAATTTTTCCTATTATTAACACTTCTATGACGAGCATTTTTATCAATAAAACTTTGACAAGCTATAATAACTGGCTTAGGAGGTGCTACTGCACATAGAAGTACTAGGTCAAAAGATAGGAACATGCCAAAACTCTTTATATGTGAAGCCAAGTTACTTGCAGAAAGGATGAAGCTATCACACTCCCAGCAGCAGGGCATAAAAGTGCCCATTTCCCAGTTCCCTGTAGAAAGTTTTGGAAAGCAGAATAACTGAAAATCTTCTACAAAGCTCCTACTTAGAAACCAGTCTACTGATCACAGAACAAGCTACTCATCCACTCCCACAATTACATAGAGAGCCTTCCCTGTGCTAAGCAGTATAGACAGAACCCATAGGTTTCAATAATGCTCTAATCAATTTGGCCAAAATAGTCACACTGGCCAATGCAGAAACATCCTTAAAAATTATTTTCAGAGTATTCTGTGCTCAAAATTTCCATTCTGAAGTCCACCCTTCTGTAGTTTCTGGTGCTCATTCTGCCGCCACATGACGTGGAGTACACCACTGGACCAACCCATGCCCAAGGTCAGAGCCTTTAGTTACAGGAAAGATCTTTATCACATCAAACCCCAAATTTCTCTATAAATTCCACATTATGATTACCTAGAGAAGAGTCCATTTTCTCTTCAAATGTTCTCCAGGCAAACAGCCCTAATACCTCCCACATTTCCTTATATTACATTATTTCCAAGATTCTGTTTTGGCCATCTGGAATGCCTACAGTTATTTTCCTTCCCTTCCCTCCATCCTGGTGGCTCTTAGACCAAGGGGAGCTCGTTCTAAGTTCTGCACATGAGTCACTGTCTGTGATCCTTCACCCGCCCTACAACCTCTTCAGAATTAATGATTCCCCTGTCTGCATTCCCATAGCACTTTAGACAGATCTTTAATATCAGCCTTAATTCCTTAATGTTTTAATTATTTGTCTGCATGACTGTCTTCGTGCCTCACCTAGGACCTCTTTGAGGATAAAGACCATGTCCAAACCACCTAAAACAGTACCTGATTGACATGGTAGTTACTAAAGAATGCCTACCTACATTAAATAAAATAGTCGAAGTTCACAAACTGGCGGGATAACTAAGATATGAATATAAATAACTATAGTAGAAGACGGAAGATACAGAAGGCAGCCAATATCAGAGGATGATGAGAAGTAGGTTCTGCAGAAAAGCAAAGATAAGGCAGAAAGGCAGATGGCCTCAATGCTGCGGTCACTGGCTTCTCACCATAGACAAATGTGGACATATTTTGAACAGAGAATACAGGAGAGCTCAGAGGGAGAAGCAAAGAAATACTCCACGAACAAGGTAATATGGAGTCTAAACCAAGATCAATAAGAATAAGATGAAAAGGACAGATAAGGGAAGCACAGAGAGAGAAGAAGCCTTATAATTGGTCATGAATGAAATGACAAGAAAACTAATGATGGGGGGAAGAAAGGAAGGTGAGAAATTCCTCCAAGATGTCCAGCCTCGGTAATTAGGATCCTACTGCTCCCCAAAGTTTGCAAATGTGTAACTCCCATGAAAGTGACACTTACAGATATGGAGTTTATGGCTCCTACTTGGAGGGAACTTGTTTATTTGAAGGCATATAGAGGTACATCTATACTTTCAGTACATCACAGCTGCTACCACTCTCGTTTGTCTCAGACTCAGGGAATTTCACTCCCTTACATTTCATACCTGGCCCCCGCAGGCATTTAAGTTTGTGATTCCTAGTAACAATAACCGAAATTTTAAAAAGTCAAGAGTAGAAGGAACAAGTTCAAGACAAATTTGGGTAACTCGGTGGATTTCAAACATTTTTTCAACATTGTCGCCCTTAAGAAAAAATGAAATCTTGCTTGGAAATCTCACATATCAAACAAATATAAAAAAATACCTGCTCCAGGTAGTTGAATTGGAGAACTGGGGCCCTCATTCTCTCAACCACTAGCCCCACCTCCAGTTAGCACCTAAGGCATTTCCATGAACTTGAGGGATCTGGAAACCACAGTTCACAAACCTATGATGGAAGTGTTGAATCACTACATTGTAAAGTTGAAACAAATAAAACACTGGTTGTTAAATAGACTGGAATTAAGATTTTAGAAAGTTAAAATAATTTTTTAAATCTATAAATGATAAATTGAGATTTAAAGATACATGGCTTTTGAAGTATCAACACATCTACGGGTGAAAACAAAAAGAAAGTACACAGAGAGAACAGGAGATTGGGAGAGAGTTAAGATCTGGATAAAGAGTTGGGAGCCACTGGTGAGAAGGTGATATTTCAGGTCATGGTAATGGACCCTGTGAGTGAGAATAGGAGTGGGCAGGAAGATGAATGAATACAGACTTTGGGGAATGCCTACATTTTTAAGGTGGGCAAAGAAAGAAACATCAGCCTAGCAGACAGATGAATAATCTGGCAAGTAGCAAGAGAATCCAAGTAGTGTAAAATGTCAGAAGTCAAGCAAGTCATTGTAGGAAGAGAAGGATGATGCGGAGTGTGACATACGCCAGGAAGGAAGATGGGATCAAGGGAAGGGAATTTGCTGGAGCATGGTGAGACATAAGAACATGGCTTCCCAAGGAGCAACCCAGAATCATGGTGCAGACAAGAGGCAGAGTGCAAATGGAGTAAGGAGTGAACAGGCAGAGTGTCTACTCGCTTGAAAAGTTTGGAGGTCAAAGAAAAGGTGCCATGACAAAAAGACCCCTGGCCAGAAATATGGAGAGGTTGCTAAGAAATGTTGTGTTACATGAAAGTCAAAAACATTTTCATGGCAAGTGGCCCAACCCAGCAGAAAAGTAAAAACATATATCAGCTGTCTATATGTGACCCCCGAAATTCTTATAGGGATAGTTAGACTGAAGTACTCGTGAGCTCTCTCTGAGCCTTGAGAGTCTGTGGTTGTGTATCCAGTAAGATCTTAAAGCAGTTTTAACCTTGATCCAATAGAGATTATACATCAATAAGAACAAGTGAGCTTGTTTTGTTTTTGGGAGACGGAGGAAAAGGAAGCACGCCAAGGTGTGAAAGTGAGGGAACCTTCTACACGCTCAGAGACATTCTTCCATTACAGGCCAGTACCTGCTAGGATAATTTAGCTCTGCTCCAAGCTGTGAAGTCGTGGTCCTGGTTTCATCCCTGATCTAACAACACCCATTTCTTTATTTGAGCTGTGAATACATCACATTCAGGGCCAGTGATCTTATAAATGTTCATTGCTGAACATAAATAAAATCAGGAGAGAAAGAGAATGTGTCTGAACAAATTAGCCTACCATGGAAAATAATTCAGAATGACGGTGCAGTGATAGTAGGTCAGAAGAGACCGTTTCCTTTGTGAAATTTCTTACTGAAGCCAAGCCCAAAGTGAGAGGAGTTGGAATAGACCATGTGCATTTGAGAATCTTGGAACTGTAATCACAGAGAATATAAGGCCAACAATATGATGATGAGAACGACAATGATCACGTATGGCTCCCCTACTATGCTTCAGGCATTTGATACACCTTGTCTCATTTAATCCATACAGAAATCATGTAAAGTAGGCATTTCAAAACAGAGATTCACAGAAGTTAAATAACTGCCCAAGGTCATTTGGTTGATAAGGGACAGAACAGGATTGCAACTCTTATCTCTTTTATTTATATGTCAGTGGTTCCCCACGAGTCTACACTGCCTGACAGTAGTGTTAGACAGAACCCTCCACTCCCCAGGTGCAGGCTGACTGAGGTAGCCCCATGCCATTCTTTGAAGGTCAGACTTCCACCAATACATTCAAGAATTATTTGCCAGCTTTCTGCCCCTATAGGACTGTCTGCATTACTGGACCAGACCACAGTTTACGTGTCCCAGAAAGGTAGAGTATGTCATTTAAATAAAGATACAAAACAATTTCATTCCTGGAGCATGCCAGACAAGAAAGGAAATGCGGTTGGCAATCCGTGACACCTTGGGGAAGGTCAAGATCAGTTGGGTAAGCTCACCCAAATGATGACACTTGAAAGCCAAGACTATTCTTGTAAGAATTACATGTATATGGAGATTTTCCTTTTAAAAATTTTTTTTTTTATTTGAGAGAGAGACGGCACAAGTAGGCAGAGCAG
Organism: Potos flavus; assembly: GCA_028534135.1. Classification (NCBI taxonomy): domain Eukaryota; kingdom Metazoa; phylum Chordata; class Mammalia; order Carnivora; family Procyonidae; genus Potos; species Potos flavus. The sequence continues at coordinate 3,638,963 of CM052884.1, forward strand.
GAGGGAGAGGGAGAGGGAGAAGCAGGCTCCCCACTGAGCAGGGAGCCTGACTCAGGGCTTGATACCCGGACCCCGAGAGCATGACCTGAGCCGAAGGCAGACACCACCAACTGACTGAGCCACCCAGGCGCCCCTGTATGGAGATTTTCCAAATGAGAGATAGCCGATCTCTGTTTCTTCATACAAGCTATTTTTCTCTACCAAAGCCTTGGGAGAGAGGGAAGGGAAGGGTTCCACTCCACCCTGTGCTGCCAAGTGTTGGAACATGCTGAGGAGACCTTCGTTCACAACAGTATGTGGCAGAGATGATTAATATGGACAGCATGGGTAGGTGGATAAGATTTCACTCCTGCTGCCAAGGTTTACTAATTGGTTTCTCCCATGCCGGGCTGGTACTGATCCCAAGGTTTTACCATTTCAATTTGAAAATCTGCACAAATCACACTAAAGGTTGCTGCCCAGATATATTTGGTTCTTCTTACCAAAATGGGCCCCACACAACACAATAGGTACTTAAGGGAAAAGAAGAACACCACATCCCTCTCATTCCTCAAGGAGATTCAGGAGGTCAAAGATTACCTGGTTCTTTCCTCTGTGATTTAAAAGGAAAGATCATGGGGCCACTGGTGATTTCAGCTCAGGTCATGCTCTCAGGGTCACGAGATCAAGCCCCACATCATGCTCCATGTTCGGGGGAGAGTCTGCTTGAGATTCTTTCCCTCTGCCCCACCCCCCCCACCCCTGCCTCCTCTTTCTCAAACAAACAAATAAATAAATAAATAAATCTTGTAAAAGGAAAGATCATGGCTTACTTGTCCTCATTATGTTGCAAGGTTGAGAGCACCCTGGTTGGGGTCGGTGCTGTGAGGTGGTGTAAACTGCTTGTCTTAACCGAGGTCAGGAATGGACACAGTTCTCTGAGTCATAGAGAAGCTACTAGGCTCCCTTGGTATCTGGCCGGGTGGAGGCCCTGAGGGGAAATGGAGCAGGTGCGAAATGGACTGGGCCAGTGGTATCATAATAGCTGTATTACACTTCCTCACCAGTAAATAAAGGATACTCTCCAGCACCAACCTTCCGTGAGTCGGTAAACAGCCCGCAGAGAGGCCGCGCCCTCTAGATACACAGCTACCTCTTCAAAATAACCAGAAACTTACGCTACTTAACTAGAGCAAGATGCAGCTTGCTCTAAGCTACTTTCTTATTGCTGTAGTAGACAAGATAAACCTTCGTGTCAAAAATAAATAAATATCCATAGATCCATGCTGATGTAAATAAATGAATAAATAAACGGGCAGAAGACGCAAATCCCCTGTGCAGAAAGATTTCAAATTATTTATGTAGCTATTCCACCTTCAAAGAAATGGAGCCCAACTCCTCACCCCTTTCACATGGGCTGTGCAGTGACTTCCTTCCAAAGAGTACAATAAGGAAGGGGCGGAAAGAGTGAGTTTCTTTACAGTGGAGAAACCTGCCGTAAACCACCTCAGTCAGGCAATAAAAGTCAATTTCCACAGCACTGATTTATATTGATAGGATCTATCCCTCATAGGATCTTGATGAAAATGGCAGTTTCCTTTTGGGGATCTTCCTTCCATAAACCCATAACAGCTTAGTCTGAGAAAAACATCAGACAAATCCCAATAGGGGGACATTCTAAGACGTACCTGACTGGCATTCCTCAAAATTGTCAAGGTCATCAAAAGGAAAGTCTGGAAAACTGTCACAGCCAAGAGGAGCCCACAGAGTCATGGTAAGTGAAGGTGATATGTTATCTTGGATGGGATCCTGAAATAGAAAAAAAGGACATTAAGTAAAAACTAAGGAAACTTGAATAAAGACATCAGTTCTTGCTAGTGCATCAATATTCGCTCATCGATGGTAACAAACGTTCCAGACTCCTGTAAAATGTGAATAATGGGGAAACTGGGTGACATGTATATGGGAACTCTTTCTACCATCTTCATAATCTGTGTATCTAAAAACTGTCATAAAAAGTAAAACTTATTTTTAAAAAGGAACGAATAAATAAATAAATATAAATAGTATCACCTTCTTTTCGAAAGCAGGGAGTTGGAATGGAAAACGAGAATCGAGCCTGTGTCCAGTTACTGGTTCTGCGTCGAGTGAGCTGCCACAGCTTCCTGAGCCCTCGTCTGGGAGGGCTGGGAAAGACAGGTGTTGTGTCACGGTTATGATGTCCCGCCTCTGGGGCCAGAGGGTCCTGAGCTGGCATTCCTGCTCTGTGTCTCACAAGCTCTATGACCTTGAGCCTCTGTTTCATCATCTGAGGATAATACCCTCCGCCCCGTGGAGTCAGCATGAGGACTGAATGAGCTGCTGTGCTTGGAAGCATTTAGAGCCCTGGAAGGCTAGAAGTGTGAGACGTGAGTCACTGGAGGAAGCTGGACCCTCGTCAAGAACAAAGCCCTGTGATCGCTTGCACGAATGGACAAAGTGTGTCGGCCGTTGTCAGCAGTGACTTGTTCTCAAAATCAAGCAGCAGAAAACGCAGAGACTGGAGGGCTAACCCCGCACGTGTTTGGACAGGGCTTGGGAGAGTAGGACTCTTTCTTCGGTCTCACTAGGCACCAGTCCTGATAGTCTCCCCTCCTTAGAAAGACTGAGCGCTAAGGAAATGAAGCTGGGCTGCCTGTTTGGACCTTCGGATGAAGAGGAACAAGGCCGGCAACACTGTCTTGGACGATTTATAAAGATATCAGCTGACCGTTTTATTTATTTCAGCAGCTTAATGGAGCGCTTTTTTTTTTGGTCAGGGGCTGTTAAAATTTCACTCCTTTCAAAAGAATGATCGCTGCACCTTCGTTTTTAGGACTGCTCACCTCATGTTTAAAACTTGGCTTTGGGGAAAAAAAAAAAAAAAAAAAAACTTGGCTTTGGAAGAGAATGAAACATTTTCCAGAGCAGGTAGGAGCTGGAACTTTGGCAGTTAAGTTTCTTCATTTAGCTGCAGAACTCAAGTCAAAGAATGTACTCCAAGCAAGTCTTGGTCTCTGCACCCTTGTTCCCTGCAGCCAAACTTCCAGGAGCCCTAAGGTAGTGCTACCCTGATTTTCCTCCCCCTGCCTGCCAAAGATGCAGAATTCAGGCCAACGCTCACGCTGAATCCTTTTAGGGTTACATAATCCTTCATAAAATTCATCCTCTTCCTTTTCAGCATTTGAGTACACAACCTTTGGTGACCCTTGTCTATGATCACACTGGGGTCATGGAAAGACCTCAGCAATTATGAATTCTCCAATACTGAATGGCAAGAGTCAGAGAATGGCTTTGGAGTAAGAGAAACTGGGATTAAAATCCTAGTTCTGCCACCTGTTGGCTCAGTAAACCTTCAGGCATCTTGTTTACCGTCTCTGAGCCTTACTTCCCTTGCAAAGACTCAGATTGGATGGTGAGCGCAAAACGCCTAGCACAACACTTGGTACCTGCTCAACCTTCCATAAACAATATGTTTATCATAATATGGGTTTCAAATGAAACAGAGATGGTTCCAGAAGTCTTGGGGAATTTGCCTAACATGGGAGGAAAATCAAGGTACAGAAACAGAGCCTAATAATTTGAAATTAGTCGGATGAGGAAAAAAATTAACTCTTAATGAGCGTGTGAATCATTCCAGTTGGTTGATTGGGCTTGTTCCCAGTTTAGTCGCCATGGTTTGAAATTTACAAAATGAGAAGCTAAGTGCTTCTGAGAACTAAGACAGCAACACAAGGGCAGTCTGATCAATCCCTACCACCTTCCACTACCCCTTCCCATGACCCGCACAGCCAACTAGCACCCTTCGTTCTTCCCTGCAGCCTCTTGAACATCATTCGGCCTCTAGAAACAGGATCTATTCATATGGATTGTCATAATTGAGGCCCCTGGACCAAAGAGGATCCCATCTGTTCTTGTCACAGGTGACGCCCTCCCAGCCAGACTCTCCAAAGCAAAGCTAGTTCTGTGTACTCTTTCAACCCCTTCTGGCTAGTTCAAGACCTGCGTGAAGGCTGAAGAATTCAGGACTGATTGGTAACAATTTCAATCCCCTTAGGCTCACTTGTTCCTTTTCTAAAAATTTCAATCTGCTTACCAGCTGCTTCTGTTCATAAACGCCAGTGGAAGGGAAGCACCATATGTCTTCTGGTTATCTGGGTGTCTAATGAAAAATGTATTTAAAGGATTCATCAAATCCTAATAGAAAGGCTAGAATGAGAATCAGCCCGTCCCAAAACTGAGGTTCTGGCTTCCTGGCCAGAGCTGTGTAGCTACCGGTCCTCCCAGCGCATTCTCCCTCCCTCTTCAACTCATTGCTGGTGCCTGCTATGGACATTTGCATGGAAATACATATTTAATAGATATGTATTAAACTTAAAGGAACCATGACTATAAGGGAAGAGTTGTCTTGAGTTATCACATTAAGTAGAGAGGCTTAAGAGAAATTTTAAGTTAGAATTCCTGTTAAGTTCTAGAAATGTATTTGCTTATGACAAGTGACATATGCTTATATATTTATGATTTTTTTTGATGCATGGCCTTGAATGCCTTGCTCCCAATTTATAAATCAGAGATGACTGTTTTTATTTACCACTGCCTATGGGTGACCATAAACCTCACTTCTCCTAAGACTCTAATTGGCTCTTTACAAATAAAGAAACTACCTTTCTGAATTTAAAATCAATAGTTAATAACCTTAAGGGGCTTACTGAAGAAAAAAAGAAAATGCTTGACAGTCTCCCAGAACTTTATTCCTTGTCTTTGGCAACTCTTCTAGAATTGCAGTTAATTGGTCTCTTTCCTGGTGATTTCCCCATGCACCAGAGAGCCTTAAGGGAAGAGACTGCCTCTCTACGCATATGCCCAGCACAGAGCATGGTGTGTGGTGCTTGCAGCCAGAAACACGGAATGGAAAAAACCCAAGACAGGACCAAGGTTAATGATTTTTGCAATACTCAAGACAAGTGCTAAAGGACCATCCTACAGAGAGCAGTGGATGCTACAAGAATGACAACACAGGGGGCTTGGTCAATTATCTCCCTCTGCATGAACATAGTACTCTGTCTTTCTTGCCTGAAATCTCCACTGTGTGTCAGTTTTCAGGCTGGGCAGCAAACCTATAAAGAATAGCTTTGCAAGCTCACTGTTAAAACATGGTATCTGGGGATATCTAGCCTTTTCGCATCTTTGCATTCTACGTTTTGCTCAGAGCGAGCTGCAGGACCCTCTGCACGGGGGCAACACAGAGTAACCCAAGTCCTCAGTACACCCTGTGCTTAGACATCGCCTTCATGCAAGAGAAAGATGAGGCCAAGCCCACTTCCACCAGGTCCCAATAACACAGACAATCGCACCGCTGCTCTTTCCAATTCCCACTGGCTGTCAGCCTGCCGGCCTCACCGTGGCGGTTTATAAATTCAGCTCTCACCACAGACCCGCCGACTGGGGAAAGGGAGCTCACGCAGCAGAGACCTGGCCTGAGCTAAATGCCTCCCCGGTGCTTCTGAAAGTGTGACATCTCATCAGATGTGGGCGAAGTTCAGCTGCACACAGTCCCCTGGCACGAGGAGCATGGCCCTGCTTCTCAGCCAACCTATTACCTCTGAATCCCTGACAGTCAAGCTGCCTGGTATCTGACTTGTCGCAGCTCCAGCAGGGAAATGCGCTGTTTAATGCAACCACGAAAACGGGATCGATGCAAATTCACAGGCTTCCTAGAGCAGCTGTGTTTTCTCATTGCGAGAGCAGGGGTCATAGGTTGGTTGCTTTGATTGCTTTGGTTTTTAAATAACTTGTAGGCGAGTATGCAAAATATTTGAAATGGCATGCCATCCCGTTAAGCAGTATCTAGCCTAGAGGCCAAGGCAATTGAGGATTAGCCAGAAAGGATTTCAGGGGGCCTCACTGAACATTCCTTTTTACTCGCAAGATGGCAAGGAGGAGGAAACCAAGAGTGACAGTCACATTTGTTAACTCAGCTGTCCTGAATTAAAAGATGATATTTATTAAGGATTTCAATATCTAACACTCAGGATGTTGTGAAAAGTTGCAAGAATGGTTTTCCTGAACCCAAAATTCTTAAGGGATATTTCAATCTATGCATCACATTACAGCTTTCTTCTTCGTTTTGTTTGTTGTTGTTGTTGTTGTTGTTGTTGTTGTTTAAACTTTCAGCTTCTATTTTTGTAATAGGCTCCTAGAAGCAGGAAAATATCATTTCCCTTCCGGGTTCAGCCTGTTCCGTTTAGCAGGCCATGAATTCTTCCCCCCTGGAAGATGATCCTTGTGGAGTCAGGGAGATGAGGCCGCTGTTTACCTCCAGTGCCTGAGGCTCTGAGGTCAACGGCAGAGCCCAGGATGGGGGGCCACCTCTTGGAAAGCAGGGCAGTTTTCACAGTTACTCAATTCCTTAAAGGAGGGTCGGGGAGAGAGTGCTGGGGAAAGTAGCAGTTTCTCTCTGACAATAGATTTCAGATATTCAAAAAGAGCTTTATCTACACAGACAACAAAGAAGCAACCCCATGTCTACCACCGAGGGACAGAAGGGTTTGCTCTTCAAAATCAGGCAGCTGAGGAGGAACAGTAGCAGAAGAATAAAAGGGGCCTCATCTACACGACTTACACTGGCAGGGAAACAGATTCCGACCATGATTAGATGGGGGTTAGCCTTAGGCAAGAGACCTACTTATGCCATTAGATCCTCCTCCTCTTCCTCCTCTCCCCCTTCCTCTTTCCCCACCCCTCAAATCTCTTCTATTTTCCAGTCTTTTCCCCCAGGCCCCTCACACTCCCCAATTTTAGCTAACTGGAAGACCACATAGAAGGCAAAGAATGAGTTCTCTAATAAGACGTTAAAAAAAAAACCCTAAAATGGAGAAACACTAAATCTGTAGATTTCGAAGGGTGCTGGGGCAGAGGCAACAGTAAATCCATGAAGTGGGTAACTGGGACCTTTAGAAAGTCCTCCTCCCACCTTTTCCTGGTTGTTCTCTCCCTCCCCTGGCCAACCTACATGGGGGGGTACCACCAAGGAAGAAGGCCCCATGGATGGCGGGGCTGCACAGATCAGGCTCCCTCAAGTAGATTCCTTCCCCAACAACTACGTCTGGGTTGTCCTTCTGGAAGCTTCTTCCCGGCATCTCAAGCTCCTCTACCCCTACGGGCACCCTCTGCTGCTGCACCTGAACTCCCAGGCTACCAGTGCAGTCCAAGCCTTGCTCTCCTTTCCTGGTGTCTGCTGTCCTTTGAGTGAATAACCCTTTCATCGAGCTAAAAAACACAAAAAACACTAAAAAACACAGTCTCACTTGGGGAGTGTTCTAGGAGCTCATCTTCAGTAGTTAATTCTTCTGGAAGTCTAAGCTACTTAAGGCTGAGTCCACAGAAAATCTCCAGCAAGAGGGCCCAGGGTGGGCTTTGACCCTCACGTTCTAGGGAGTAAACATGAAGTCCCATACAACAGAAGCAAGCCATCACTCCCGCACACACACACCCCTCACACCACGCTTCCACAAGACAAGCATGCGTCCTCTGAATCAGTTTGCTCCGGGTCCATACTGAAGTGAGATTATCTCCATACTCTGCGCAGGCCCTGGCTCGAGCTTCCCATTGTTACGTGGGCAATGGCAGTCTCCTGCTTGGTTTGACCTCTGACTTCCAGGTCACGCCCCACCCAGGGCTTCTGGACATAATGACATGGGTCCCCTTAATCACATCCATTATTTGAAAACTGCCCTTAAAAACTGAGATCTGGCCTTTTCTGCCTCTATCAGATTGGAAAGAATTGAAGGTCTGATAATACACAGAATGAGTAAGAATATGAGGAAACAAGTACGCCTACACACTGACTTGGAGTAGAAATTCGGATCATCTCTTCAGAAACCAATGTGGTAGTTTCTCTCTGCTTCCCAAATGTCCCTATATATACAGTAATGTGTAACCGTCCCTCAGGACAATGTACTGCTTAAAATATAACCTATGAGAAATTATACTAGTTACTAAGCATGCTTAGATATAGACTTAAGAAAAACACGTACTAGCAATGGGCCTCTGGGGGAGAGGATGATACACGTCCTTGAAGCCGAGCAGCTGGGGACGCCTGGCCCGCTCAGGGCGGAACGCCGCCTGCTTCCTTTTCCGTTATCTCCCCTTCCCCGGAGAGCACCTGCAGTTAGTTAGACAACCCTCTTGTTTGGGTTTGCTCACTACAGGTCATGCACTACGTGACCAGACATATTTTGCCTTTCTTCTTACTTATCTACAAGACTAAAGATCAATGTGTAACCTACTCCGGCTTCTTTGTTGGTTGTTACCTACTTTCTAATAAATATGAGACCGAGGAGTTGTTCGGGGCGACAGTCTTTTCTACTGTCGTCCCCTGCTCCCTTTCTCTTGCAGCTGACTTGTTCGGGCCTCATTCTTCTCCCGGACGCTGTCAGGAGGCGGCAGTAATGTATACATGTATCGATGTGACTAATAACATAAAACTGGAGGGGACTTCAAGTTCCACCAACAGAAGACCACTTAAACTCACTACGGTATGTCCCTACGATGGAATAATATGCAGCTGCTTAAAAAATGGACAGCTGTCAATCTACACAGGCCAACAGGAAAGATCTCCAGGCTATATCGTAAACTAGAAAGGCAACTCATCAATATTACCACCTCATTTACACAAAAAGGCTATTTATGTATATGAATATATAATTGTAGAAAATTTCTGGAAGAATGTTGTTCATCAGTCGGGGTCCAGATGGAGAACTAACAACCGTAGATATTTCCAACAGAAGAACTGAACGCACCTGCTGAGATGCTAAATGGTGAAGGGTGAGATGCTGCCGAGTTCAGCAAAAACCAGGAAATCCCAAGGAGCCCAGGGTGGGAGGACAGCGTCACCAAATCCCAGGGGCCGGAGCCACCGCGGAGAAGCTGGAACCGTGATGGGCTCCCGAGAGGGTACAGGACCACGGAGGAGAGGCTCCTGCTTTACAGATGCCATCTGCAGCCAAGGGGGCACCACTCAGGGTCCCGCCAGCACATTCCACCGGCCAAACCTTCCCAGAAACCTGAGGATAAACCAGAGGGTGGAAGTGAGTTCCCTGCAAACCCAGAGCAGATCCGAGGGCATACAGGTGAATGTCCGGCAGAATAACACAGTAACTCCTTCCCCGTGGTTTTCTCTTGGGAGTGAAACGTGGATTTCGTGACAAAGGAAGACTCTTCTTCTCTACTTGTTGAATACTTTTACGAGGACACATACTATTTTTACCATAAATTTTAATATAATAAATTGCTGTTTTAAAACACTGTACAATTTTCTATTGTATCACTTAAGCGCAGTTTGCTTTCCTACAAGAACTCTCCCCTCTTAAAAGGCCACGCAGCCTGCAGTCCAGAGCTGCCCAGATGCAAGCATAGGAAACTTCAGCTGAGCAGAGATGAACTTGAGCATAACGAGGGACACGGAATTTAAACATTTTTAAAACTAGGCAATAGGCGGTGATTTTCCAATTCTGGGACCATGCAATGAGTCAGGCCCACCAACTGCAGTCACTACCTTGGTCTGGTTTGGCAGCAAGAGACTTCCAGTTTTTGTACACAAAAAATATCTGCAAAGAATTCTCTGTGGGTATCGAAAATTTGAAGCCTCCTTTCCTGGACAATTCTGCGACTACTTAGGTTTGCTATAGCTAACTGTAATGTTTGGGTTATTTGCCTTAAAAGAACCTGAAGAGGACCTTGGAATGCATCTTTTTTTTAAACCATAGCTTTATTAAGACACAATTTACATAACATAAATTTGCTCTCCTAATACGTACAAGTCAGTGGTTTTCAGTCTATTCACAGACTTGTGCAACCATCACCACACTCTAATTCAAGAAACTTTTCATCAACCCCAAAAGAAACCCTATTAGTCATTCATTAGTGTCCTCTCTCTCCAGCCCATTACAACAACTAATGTGTCTTCTGTCTCTAAGAATTTGCATATTCTGGACATTTCATATAAATGGGAACTAAACAATGACATACAATATAATATGCTTTTTGTGACTTTTATTTCACTTAGCATAACGGCTTTAAGGCTTATCCATGTTGTATCTTGAATCAGTACTTTGTTTTCTGTACAGAAGAATAATATTCCATTATATGAATATAATACATTTGATTTCTATAATTATAGGAGTTGTTTCCATGCTTTTAGTCTTATGCACATCACAGGTATGAACATTTGTGTGCAAGTTTTTGTATGGATATGTTTCAATGCTCTTGGATGTATACTTAGAATTGCTGGGTCCTATGGTAATTCTGTTTAACTTTTTGAGAAACTGCAGACCATTCTTCAATGCAGCTACAACTTTCCATCAGCAATGTATGAGGACTGCAATGTCGCCACATTCTCACCACTACGTCTTATAACAGTACTTTTAGTTTTCAGTGTATATACTTCCTTTTTCTATTTTTATTGAGATATAATTGGCATAAAACACTGTATAAAGTTAAGGTGTTCGGAACAATCATTTGACTCACATATATTGTGAAATGATCACCACATTAAGTTGATTTCCATCATCTCACATAGTTACTAAAAAAAGAATACATATTTTTTTATTTTATATTTTGTTAAATTTATTCCTAAGTATTTTATTCTTTTTTATTCTATTGTAAATGGAGTTTTCTTCATTTTCTTAATATCTCAATTGCTTTTTTAAATTTTATTTTGAATTATTCATTGCTAGTATATAGAAATATGGTGAATTTTTCTATGCTGATATTGTACCCTGCAAACTTGACAACTTACTAGTTTTCAGCTATACATTTTTTTTGGTAAAGATTTTATTTATTCATTTGACAGAGAGAAAGAGATCACAAGTAGGCAGAGAGGCAGGCAGAGAGAGAGGGGGAGGGAAGCAGGCTCCCCGCCGAGCAGAGAGCCCGATGCGGGGCTGGATCCCAGGACCCTGAGATCATGACCTGAGCCGAAGGCAGAGGCTTTAACCCACTGAGCCACCCAGGCGCCCCTCAGCTATAAATTCATAATCACAGCCATAAATTTCCCTCTAAGCATTGATTTTCCTGCACTCCAATAATTTTGGGATGGACTGACCCACTTGTAAAGGGCAATAAGATGGCCTTGTTTTCTCTAGCCACACTTTTCTGTTGTTAAAATCTATTTTGCTGATATTAGTAAAGCTATTTCAGCTATCTTTTGGGTATTGTTTACATGGTATCTTTTCTTATCCTCTTATTTTCAACCTATTTGATCTTGCTAGCCAAAGTGTGCCTCTTATACAGAGAAGGCAGTTGGATTCTATTTTTTATTCATTTCTGCCAATCTGTGGCTTTTGATTGGAGTGTTAAGTCCACTTGGATTTAATATACTTACTGAAAAGGCAAGATACATTTCTGTTATTTCATTATTTGTTTCCTGTATGTGTCTTTTTTTTTGTTTCTCTTTTCCTTCATCATTGTTTCTATTGTGTTTCACAGAGATTTTCCTAGTATACCATTTCAATTCTCTTGTTCCTTTTATGATTTTTTGAGTAATATTAGTAATTAGTAAATTAACTTCTTAATTTACAATCTTCTAGTTAGATAAGCACACAGTCCATAGTATACAAGAGCTTTGCTACAATATAGCCTTTAATCCCACCTCCTTTGTGCTGCTGTCATAAGATTGCATCTTTATACGCTGTAAGTCCATCGACACAATATTATAATTATTGTCTTATGCAGTTCTTTTTCAGTAGGAGAAAAAAAAGAATTACAAATACATTTACACTGTCTTTTATATTTATGTACGTTGTCATCTTTACCAGAACTATGTTATCTTATTGTTGATTCACAGTACTGTCTATTAGTCTTTTGTTTCAGTCTGATCTACACTCCTTAATGTTCCTCGTAGGAGAGATCTGCTAGCAACAAATTCTTTCAGCTTTTGTTTACCTGGAAATGTCTTAATTTATCCTTCGTTTTTTAATCATAGTTTTGCTAGATATTGAAATCTTGGTTAATAGTCTTTTTCTTTCAGCACTTTATAAATATGTCATTTCACTGCTTTCTGGTGTCCATGGTTTCTACTTCTCTTTAGGATTTTTTTTTTTTTTTTTTTTTTTTTTGAGAGAGGGAGAGAAGAGACAGTAAGCATGAGTACAGGAAGGGGCATGGGCAGAGGGAGAAGCAGACTCCCCACTGAGCAGGGAGCGTGACATCAGGCCCGATCCCAGGACTCCAGGATCATGACCTGTTTAATATGCTACGGAGCCCCTCTAGTGAATTTAGCATTTTATTTACTGTACTTTTCAACTGTAGAATTTGGTCCCTTTTGGTAATTTCTCTCTCTTTATTGATATTTATTATTTGGCAAGACTGTTCTCATTTGTTCCTTTAGTTTTTTAGACATGGTTTCCTTTGGCTCTTTGAACATATTTAAAATAGGTTATTTTTTTTTTTTGTGAGTGTGGAATATTACTCAGCCATCAAAAAATGAAATCCTGTCATTTGCATGCATGGATGAAACTAGAGAGTATTAATGCTAAGTGAAATAAGTCAGTCAGAGAAACACAAATACCATATGATTTCACTCATATGTGGAATTTAAGAAATAAAACTGATGAACATAGGGGAAGGGGAGAAAAATAAAAGAAGATAATAACAGAGAGAGAGGCAAACCATAAAAGACTCTTGACAGTAGGGAACAAACAGAGGGTTGCTGGAGGGGAGGTGGGTGGGAGAATAGGGTAATTGGGAGGTGGGCATTAAGGAGGGCACTTGCTGTAAGGAGCACTGGGTGTTATACTCAACTGATGAATCACTAAATTCTACCCCTGAAACTAATAATACACTATATGTTAACTAACTTGAATTTAAATAAATAAAATAAAATCTTGGTCTAGTAAAAATGTCTGGTTTTCCTCGGGGTAGTGTCTAGTGATGGCATTTTTTTTTTCTCTGTATGGGCCATACTTTCTTATTTCTATGCATATCTCTTAATTCTCATTAAAAACTAGGTATTTTAAGTGATATGCTTACTTTTATAAAAATCTGATCCTCCTGCCCAAGATTTGTTGTTGTTGTTTGTTTAGTGAATTAATCCTGTAAAGTGTGTATCCTTTGCTGTATGTGGCCACTGAAGTCTCTGCTTGAGTAACTTAATGATCAGCTGAAGATTGGACAGAGATTTCCTTAAATGCCTTGAACCAATTAAATGTCTCGGTCTTTGCTGAAAGGTTCTGTGCATGTATTGGGGACATGCCTTCAGTGCTCTGGCAGGCAGTTTACAACTCTTAGCTTTCATGTCCTACTTGCACAGCCTCAAGGTCAGAGAGTTAAGGGCCTTTTCAGGCCCTTCCTAGGCTTGCACATATCCATGCACATGCTTGTGACCTTCTAGATTCCAAGCATATGTTGGAGCTTTTCAAAGCTCCACATGGACATCTCATTCTCAGCTTTTCCTTTGTAGTCTGCCTTTTTTAGCCCTAACTGGTTATATCACCTTGGCCAGTGCTAAACAATTGCTACTGATTATTTTTGACAAATGCTCCAGGGATAGGACTATCGACACAGAGTGAGTCCTGAAGTCACATAGACAAGTCTTGGGAATGGATATTTTTAGTGAGCTACCAGAAAGGTCAAATAATGTCAAATTTCTAGGTACTGGGACTTTTAGAGAGCTCCGAACCCATATCACCCCCTCCAGTAGCCACTAATTTGCTGGTTATTACAGCTACTGTAGTTGTCCGGGTGTCAGTTTTCAAAGTCACTGTAAATCTAAAAAAGAGAGAGAGAGGTGAGAGCAAGTTAAGACACCACAAAGCTCAATGTTCTTACCATGACCCAGTTGACTTTCTTGAACAGAGGCTCCTCAAATGTTGCAATCCTGGAATTTCCAGACTTCTGAACATTTTAATTTTGACAATTTTTGTCAGCGTTCTTGTTGCTTTTCTGGAAGGAGGAAAGGATTGTCAAATGTTCTTACTTCTTCATTTTCAAAGTGCTTCTCTACCTGACTCTTGATTTCAATTCTGCATGTTCAATAGGTTTCAAATATCTCTCTTTATTCTACACTCATCATTTCACATGTATTTAATAAGTGGCATTTACCTAAAACATATGCTATTATGAAAAAGGCATTTCTTACTTATTAAGATGTTGTGGATCTTTCCATAGCAATAACATTACCATCACTTTTAATGACTACATTCCACTTAAGGCACATTTCCTCATTTTTAGAAATTATATTTGATACATAATGCATATATTTAAGTTATGAAGCATAACCCCAAAATTCACACCCCAAAATTCACACCCACGAACTCAACACTCAACTTAAAAAAAACAAAACATTTTAAAAAACATTAAGTAAGGCTGAATAAATTAAATATGTTCTATGTTCACAGATAGAAAAGCTCAATATTTTAAAAAATGTAAATTCAACTTAAATTAACCTACAGAATACTATACTATCAATCAAAATCTTAGCATAGTTTGTTGAAAAACTTCACAAATTGATTCTAAAAGTACATGAAAGATCCAAGCCCAAGAGTATTTGAGAAGGATAATATAGAAAACTTGTTCTCCTAGACATTGAGATTTATTATAAAGCTGTCATATTTAATAAATTTTATTGACTAAGACCCAAAAAAGCACTAAGCATAAGAAAAAGATTGATAGAATTGGTTACTTTAAAATCAAGAATGTATTACTTGATTTTAAGTAATCAAGTAATTAAGTAAGATTTCAACAAAAAGAATGAAGTCTTGCCATTTGCAATGACATGGGTGGAACTAGAAGGTATTATGCTAAGTGAAATAAGCCAGTCAGAGAAACACAAATACCATATGATTTCACTCATATGTGGAACTTAAGAAACAAAACAGATGAACACAGGGGAAGGGAAGGAAAAATAAAATAAGATAAAAACACAGAGGGAGACAAACCATAAGAGACTCTTAACTATATGAAACAAACAGGGTTGCTGGAGGGCAGGTGGGGGGATGGGGTAACTGGGGGATGGACATTAAGGGGGGGTACATGATGTAATGGGCACTGGGTGTCATATGCAGCTGATGAATCACTAAATTCTGCCCCTGAAACTAATAATACACTATATGTTAACTAAACTGAATTTAAATTTTAAAAAAAGAAGTATGTCTAAAAGAACTTCATAGAGACGGGGACAAACAACAGGGATTTAGGTGATAGTAAAATAGGAAAGAGAGGTCCAATTGTCAAGGGAATATTGACATTTCAAGCTAATGCTTCTTCACTTGATTTCTTTATTCTCCAAAAAATTTCACAGCTGGTAAAAATCTATTATTATTTTTTTGAGTTTGTTGACTACAGAATGGAAATACTGAGAATTATAAAATGGAAGCCTGTCTTCAAGGAAAAAAGAAGAGAATGAAAACTTCCTAAAGGCCTAGTATGTGCCAGGCACTTTCTTTACATTCTCACTTAATCATTTTGTTTTGTTTTTGTTGTTGTTGTTGTTATCATTTAGTCCTCATAATTCTTTGAGTTTAGGCATTACCCTTTCCTTCATAAAATTAATGATTTCTCTAAGGTTAAGTATTTTCTGGAAATAACACTAAAAACAATGTTTAGTTTTATTCCAAAGTGCATGTTCTTTCCACCTTATCAAGTTGCTTTGTTATAAATTCCTTTTCATTCATTATTTTTGGGAAGACAAAAAAAATCAAATCCATATGAAGTATTTTTTAAAAAACTGGATGATATATTGATACGATTTCACTTCTATGGATCACTTTGAGGGGAATTTACATCATTACACTATGGATTTATTTTCCATGAAAATGGTAAATCTTTCCACTTATTTAGCCATACACAGACTTCCAAGGAAGTTTGTAATTTTTATAACTTTCTCTACACATTTCTAGCACATATTTTTAATTGTCTTCTGTTTATTTCTGTATACAGAAATCCAATTTATTTTTTACAGTAGTCTTATATCCAGTCACTGCAAGAGATGCTTGGGGGCCCTGTACCACATTTTGTCATCCTGCCTCCAATTTCAGCACAACAGTGGTGGGCAATTTGATGTATATCCTGCCAGTATCCTACCTCAGACATACACCTGGGTGACTCTCCACCAACATCCCATGTTTGGAGGGATAGTTAGTCAGAGTCTACACAGATCTTCAGAGAGTCATCAGTGGGACTAAACTGCAGTTGCCCACAGCAATAGCTAACTCAATAACACACCATGGATGGCTTCTCTTACTCCCAGTCCCGTTCTTCCAGCCACTTCACTGCTACCTCCCCCAAAAAAGCCATGCATCCCAGTCCCTTTCTCAGACTCCACTTTTAGATAAACACCTGTATTGTTTTTCATAATTTCACCACAGATTCTTTTGCATTTTTTATGTATTCAGTCATAGCATCTTTGTCATTGACAGATTTGTTAGTTCCAATTCTTAGGCCTTTTGTCCAATATATTTTCTTATGCTAGCTAGGCCCCCCAGAAAAGGTGAAATGGGCATCTGTGTCTTATTCCTAATTTCTAAATAAACGCTTCAAACAATTTCCCATGAAGAAGGATATTTACATTCAATTTTTGTTAGATATCTTTAAGAAAATTTCTTTATAGTCATTTTTCACTAAGAGTGTTTCTCATGAAAGGATGCTGATTTAAAAAAAAAAAAGTCTGCATTTTTTTCAGGCAGTTATATATTACTTTCCACTTTCATCTGTTAGTAAGTGACATTTGTAGATTTTATTATATTAAACCACCCTCGGATTTCTGTATTAGACCAAACTTGTTTATTATAGGGGTGCCTGGGTGGCTCAGTTGGTTAAGCATCTGCCTTTGGCTCAGGTCATGATCTTAGGGTCCTGGGATCAAGTCCTGCATTGGGCTCTCTGCTCAGCAGGGAGCCTGCTTCTCCCTCTGCCTGCTGCTTCCCCTGCTTGTGCTCTCTCTCTCTCTGACAAATAAATAAAATTTTTTCAAAAACTTGTCTATATTATCATTTTATATAGTGTTGGATTTGGTTTGCTAATAATTTTTTTTTTTTTTTTTTACAATTTATACATCTATATGCACAAGGGAGCTTTGTAGATAATTTTCTTTCTCATGCTATTCTCACTTGGTTTTGAAATCAAGGTTCCATTTAGTTCCATAAAATGATTTGGGAAATATTCACTCTTTTCCTGGGTTCTGAAAGAGTACATATAAGCTTAAAATGATCTTTTAGGCACCTGGGTGGCTCAGTTGGTTAAGCACCTGACTTTGGCTCACGTGATGATCTCAGAGTCCTGTAATTGAGCCCCAGGTAAGACTCCGTGCTCAGTGGGGAGTCTGCTTCTCCCCCTTCCTCGGCTCCCCCACCCCACTTGTGCTCCGTCTCTCTCTCAAATAAATAAATAAAATCTTTAAGAATAAAATGATCTTTTCATTTGAAGTTTCACAGAAACTATATTTTCCTTGTGTTTTCTTAATACTTTCCTTGTAGTTTGCTAGCAATTTAGTGATTGCTATGGACGGAATTATGTTCCCTCCAAATGCATATGTTGAAGGCCTAACAACCAGTGTGCCTGTATTTGGAGTAAGAAAGTAATTAAGGTTAAATCATGCCATAAGGGTGGAGTTCTGATCCTAAGGGATTAGTGTATTTATAAGAGCTGTTAAAAAGCTAATTTTTTTTTTTCTGCCATGTGAAAGTACAGTGGGAAGGCAGCTGTCTATTAGCCAGAAAGAATTCTCACCAGGAACAGCACCTTCACCTTGGACTTCCCAACCTCCAGAATTTTAAGAAAATAAACTTCTGTTGTTTAAGCAACATAGACTGTGGTATTTTTTTATAGAAGCCTCAGCAGACTAATATAATGGTTATAAGAGTATTGAGGCTTTCTATTTCTTTTTAGGTTTTAATTTTTTAGGATTTTATCCGAATTTATTGGTATATGTAACATTTTCTTTCATAAGTGATCAGGCTGAAGCCCAGAGAAGTTAAGTGACCTACTTAAAGGCACAAAGTTAGTTAGTGGCTTGATTGAAAAATCGGGTTTTTAAAAAATTGTATTGTTGGTTAATAACCCTTGAAAATATGCCAGTGCAAAGACAGGTTTAATTAAAAATTCTGATGCTCCAAACACTGTGGACTAGAAATTATAACTTTTAATTAAGCATTATTCGAGATTGCATGTTCAACTAGTATAACCTTTGGAGAAAAGTTTAATAATCATACTGTGCATTAGCCAGCTCATTTCTTTCAAATATTCTCAATGCCTAATCCCCCAAAGAAGAGATAGCTATTACGTGGGCATTAGCCAATTATTTTTCCATAACATATTTCAGAGCTATGGGTGAATCCGTCAAAAATCGTATTTCAGATGAGAGTGAGGCCATTGAATGACATAAACAATTTCCATGAATAGCTTGTAACACGGATGGATGTCACGGCCATAGCTAAACAACCAAAGCTGGGAAAATAGCCAAATCCATATGGTAATGATTTGTTGGTTAAGAAAAGATAAAGTCCAGACATGGGAATTAAGCATTCACTTTGATTACAGAACAGGCAGCAGAAGGCTGAGGGAAGAGAGCATCCAGGAGAACATGGTGAGACTGTAGTTTCAGAAGTGTGGAGAGAAATTAGGTGAAAACAACAACAACAACAACAACAATAGCAGCAGCAGCAGCTTCCTTGACAAATCCTTCTAGAAATGTTGTGCCTACAAAGTTAGAGAAGACTGAAATCCCCAGTCAGTTAGATGAAGAAGGAGTATCATTCCAACTGCAAACCCCTAGTCAGGTGTCTGCATTCTGAAGGCCACAGAGAAAATTCAAAAGTCTATAAAACCTGACAAGAAAGAAGTAAGATTGGGTGCCTGGGTGGCTCAGTTGGTTAAGCAACTGCCTTCAGCTCAGGTCATGATCCTGGAGTCCCGGGATGGAGTCCCGCATCGGGCTCCCAGCTCCACGGGGAGTCTGCTTCTCCCTCTGACCTTCTCCTCTCTCATGCTCTCTCTCACTCTCTCTCAAATAAATAAAAAGAAAGAAAGAAGGAAAGAGAAAGAAAGAAAG
This sequence comes from Potos flavus, assembly GCA_028534135.1. Lineage (NCBI taxonomy): Eukaryota > Metazoa > Chordata > Mammalia > Carnivora > Procyonidae > Potos > Potos flavus. Next base: position 3,658,005 of record CM052884.1, read on the forward strand.
AAAGAAAGAAAGAAAGAAAGAAAGAAAGAAAGAAAGAAAGAAAGAAAGAAAGAAAGAAAGGAAGGAAGGAAGGAAGGAAGGAAAGAAAGAAAGGAAAGAAAGAAAGAAAGAAAGAAAGAAAGAAAGAAAGAAAGAAAGAAAGAAAGAAAGAAAGAAAGAAAGAAAGAAAGAAAGAAAGAAAGATTGATAAACATGACAGCCACTATGGATAGATTATCAAGTCTTGGCCTGATGCTTTATGTGCATCATTGCATTAAATTCTCTCAACCACTATATGAAAGAACTAAATCTGTAAGACCCAACATCTCACAGCTTACAAAACATACAGACATCACCACCATTGGAGAGAAAATGGACACGGATTTTCCCAGCTCCACTGCAGAGTGAAGGTTCTTGATTCATTGACATGCTAACTCCTCACTGCATCAGAAATGTGGCAGGAACATCTGTTCATAACTGAGCACTCATCCTGACTTCTGGAATGGAACCAAGACAGGGCAAAGACAAAAGACAGGCGTCCCCAAATTTGGCAAAAAGTAGTGTGTTTCATTATCTATCATGTATGACAAACCACTGCAAGACTTAGGGGCTTAAAACAATAATGATTCATTGTTTCTCACAATTTTGAAGTCTAGGTAGGCTTTAGCTGGTATTTCTTCTGGGGCTAAATTATCCAAGATAACTTCTTTTGCCAGTATGGTACCTTAGTTAGGATGAATGGAACCAGTGGAATTGTTCCAATTGTCCTAGCATCTCTCTCTTTCTCTCTGTCTCCCACACACGCACACATAGTCTCTCCAAGAGTACAGCCAGACATCTTTATTTAGTGCCTCAGGAATCCAAGATTGAACAGTCTGAGGGTATAATGCCCCAGTATGCAAATGATTTTCAAGCCTCTGCTTGTGTCATGTTCGCTCATATCCCATTGGCCAAAGCCCAGAATTAATATCAGAAGAAACTACATAAAATATGAATATTAAAAGTTATGGTATACATGCTGTAAAAGTTATAAATGGCATTTCTTCTATCTCAGGTAAAACTATTAGAGGCAGAAAAGGACTGAGAGGAATCTGAAGTCAATGCACCTACGAAAGGTAGTCTGGAAGGGGAGCAGTAGAACCTCAACTACACTGCAAATTTCTAGAGTCCTCCTCCAACTTGGTCAGATATTGTAGTAAGTATCATTGCAGGATATCAGCCAACCTCACAGTCTAACATGACGAAAATGGGTTTTTATAATAAACATACTGTAGACATAGCTTGGCAATATGGAATCCAGAAGCAAATGATGTTCAGGAACCAAAAAGGCAGAAAATTAATCTCAAAGGAGTAGATTCAACCATGGAATTCTACTTCCTGACAAATTTCAAGTCAAGAGGACCTAGGAATACTGGAGATGTGCTCCTGGCATAGCCTATGGAAATGGGGATAAAACAGTGTTAAAACACTCAAAACCCAAGTACTGGACAACTTGGTTTCAGGAACTAGACAGAAGTCTAATTTCTGAAAATGGGAAGCACCATCACAGTTGTACTAGTCAAAATATGGCTTGATTCTGAGTCCCTGAGCATTAATTTGGAGATGCTTCAATTTCCCCAGATTACAGATATGGCTGCCCAGCCTCTATGAAGTGGACAATGTCCTTTCATATTTATGCATACTTTCCCTTAAAAAACCACCACTAATCCCTTATGCATGGTTTTGATGGGGTTGTGCCTGGCTCTTCTCTACACAGTGACAGCAATGGGCATGCAACCTTGTCAATGATAACTAACTATCCTCTCAATGAGAAACATTTATCCTAAAGTGTGAGCCCCTATTCTAAGCAGGGCTAATCAGAGTCCTTCTCCAGAGCTGATTCTCAGACATGGGAAACCAAGCTTCCTGTTGGGATTGCTGGAATAGAATGTAAATCTGAGCGTGAGTGTTTTTTTCCACCACATGGAGAGTCTTCCAATAGGATAAAATCAAGCAGGCACAAGCACGCACAAAAAAGAGAGAGCCTGACTGAGCAAGTCTTGGTGGCTTTCCCTGAGGCTAGACTTCCTACATCTCTTCCTTTCAGCCTGTGAGTTATGCTATTACTTTTTCTACCATGTGACTGTATTCATCCACTTGGGCAGCTATAACAAAACATCATCGACTGAGAGCCTTGAAAACAACAGAAATTTATTTCCCACAGTTCTAGAGCCGGGGAAGTCTAAGATCAAGGTGCTGGCCAATCTGGTTTCTAGTAAGGTCTCTCTTCCCAGCGTGCAGCAGAGAGCTGCCTGCTTGCTGTGTCTTCACGTGGTCCTTCCTCTGTGCATGCAAAGACAGAGGGTGAGCTCTGGTCTTTCTTCTTCTTCTTAAAAGGACACTCATCCTATCAGATCAGAGCCTACCCTTATGACTCATCTACTTTTACAAACACTCTACCTCCATATACAGTCCCATTGAGGTTTATGGCTTCAACATATAAATTTGGGAGGCACACAAACATTCAGTCCATAGCAGTAACCAACCCACCATTTTGCCTACAATGAATATGTTTCTGCCTCTTACAACCAAAGAACCCTGAGTTTGCAGACAGAAAAGCTATTCCAGGGGTAGAAAAGTTGTCAGACCTTCATTGATCCCACTTGTGAATTATCAAATAATTGCAATGGGCATGTATTGCTGCATCTCCATTCCTACTACCATTCTGTAATGATGACACTAGGTGATGTACTTTTTCACTTACCCGATGGCATTTTTTCAGCACTTATTATATCTCAAGTGCTAAGAAATAGAAAGTCAAAACAGACACAATTGCCTCCTCTAGAGAACTCTCTTCCTCTCCTTTATATCTTTCCAGGCACATTCACATACACTGCTGGAGGCATTTCAATTTTCAGATCCAGTTCTTTTCATTATTAAAAACTTGGCAAAACAAATAGTAGTATAGACTGTCAAGGGAAAAAAATTGATTACTCATATAGCAACTAAAATAAATAGCCATAAATCACACCTGACAAATCCAAGCTCTGCCTGGGTAGGAAGCGTTCTCCTTTGCTCCTCTGCATGGGCAGAATATCTGAAATAAAGAGCACCTTTTACAAACTCAGAACCACGTACTCACTGATCCTTGCATTCATAAAAGACAAAGATGCTACCGGTGGTGACAGTGCCCTTTTCCTGTGGTATATTAATCGTCAACGACACTAACCAATTTTTCACCTGGAAGTCCCAAGTTTTGTCACAGGATTGCATTATGTCTATTACTCAACCATATGAGGCCGAACCAAGAGGATGAGATTTAAGGGATTTTTTTTTCCCCTTTTAAAATATTGGATCTGGGGCACCTCGGTGGCTCAGTGGGTTAAAGTCTCTGCCTTCGGCTCAGGTCATGATCTCAGGGTCTTGGGGTCGAGCCCCACATTGGGCTCTCTGCTCAGTGGGGAGCCTGCTTCCCCCTCTCTCTCTGCCTGCCTCTCTGCCTACTTGTGATCTCTCTCTCTGTCAAATAAATAAATAAAACCTTTACGAATAAAAATAAAATATTGGATCTGAAAAGAAAGTTTTATTGTTTCAAGCAGTCTTCTTTTATAACAAAAGATCCTTTTATGCCGAAATACAAAACAAAATAAAAATCTCTTATTTAAAGCTTTTGGGACGCAGAAACGAGAAACCAACTGCATATGGTAAAGCCAAAGAAAAATTTCA
>CM052884.1:3662188-3730098 GCA_028534135.1 Potos flavus
GGGGGGTAGGGGGGTAGAGATAGGGTGGCTGGGTTATGGACATTGGGGAGAGTATGTGCTATGGTGAATGCTGTGAAATGTAAGCCTGATGATTCACAGACCGGTCCCCTGGAGCAAATAACACATTATATGTTAATAAAATTTAAAAAAATATTTATCTTCCTCTCAATTCCTTTGCCAGTTATCAAGTATTCCAGGCAAGAACAAAAGTCCATTTAAAGATGGTGGAACAACCTGATTAGCCACTGCTAAGAGAATAGTTAAATTAAGTTAGAGACTTTTTATTCTTGTCCATCACCGTGTCTCAGGACTGCCCCAGGGATATAATAATTACTTGTTAAGTGAATGACTGGATGAATGGAATAGTATTTATCCATCAAAATATGTATGCCCTTACTCATTGATATAAAAACCCACTTAGATATTAAGTGAGAAATGGTTAGAAAAATGTATGGTGTTTTTGTCTTTAAAACTTGTATCTATTTATATGAATATATACGTATAAGTTCTGAGAAAATGCTCATCAAAGTCATAATAGCCTTTTAGTAATCAGATATGGTCAGCCTTTACTTTCTTCTTTGTAACTTTGAATTTCACTACATCTTTTGGCAATAAGTATGTGTTTCCTTTATAAACGGGGAAAAAAGGGAATAACATTCATTTGATGGGACACCAATCACCAGCCAAATGTAAAGAGAAAAAATAATAGTAATAAAGGGGAAAAATTATTCACAAATAGTTAACTGGTCTAGTCCAGAAGTGGCTATTGCACAAATAAACTTGAAAATCATACTGCAACTATATATGGTCAACATTTCTGCCTTCTCTAGTTGATTATCGCTCTACCTGCCTTATATGTCTACTTTGGTTATAAGAGCTGGTCTCACTACCATAATCACGCCATAAGAATTCACTATTGCTAGTCCATAATAATTGACCATTTCTAATTGATCATCCATTCTACCTTGGTTTAAGAACAATACAGAAGCATAAATTTTTTTTTCGTCCCCTGAACTTCTCTATTTCAGAGCCTCCCTGGAAATGTACAGACCATCAGGAATGCAAATGTATCCAGTGCAGCCATAATCCTCATCCCAAAGACCCCAGCCCAGCAACGTCAGGGAGAGTTGCCACCACAGAAATCCCCAACACTTCCTCCAGATCAGAGCTAGTCCAAGGAGGAAGTAAACCCCCAGGAAACAGAAAGCTGCACATGAAGACTGGAACATGGAGAATTCAGGGGAACAATCCCTGCCTATCTCGATTCCTGTTACCCCACCACACCCCTCCACAGCATGTGACTTTGCGCCATCTAAGACCTGGGACCATTCCCCGAGCCCTAGATGCATACTCTTTAGCCTAACACCAGCTGTCAAAGTCCTTGGTCAGGGACCTCTTGCGTGGCTGAGAATCAAGAACAAATGAACTGAAGTTAGTGATGACTTGTCTACGTCCTGAGACTCTTGTTCAGAGAAAATCATCTTCAACTTGGGGGAGGGAGTCCTACTTAAGAATGGAGTGGTGCTTGTCAGCTTTCATGAGCAGCTCAACTCAAGTGTGTATTTGGGGAGGGCACCCCTCAAGGTATTAATGTGTTTGGAGCTGGGTCCAGTTTATAGAATTTTCGCGTTGCCTTTTAAAAATAATTTTTGTTGTTGTGGTGAACGTATTGTACATAAAGGGGGAAGGGTGGGTGGGGATGAGGAAGAAATGGAAGTCCTAACGACGGTGGGGCACGCTGCACTGCAGTGATCCTGTTTACAATCGTGTCACACTGAATCCCTCTGGGGGCTGGAGAAGAGGGTAGGAAAAGGTTATTCTTGTTAACTGTCACTGTTTCCTCGGTGGCTAGCGGTCCTTTGTTAGCTAAGGTCCCTCTTTCCAATCAGCCCGAGAGCGTACCGTTGCACTGCCCCCTGACTGCTTAGTTTCTCAGTTTGGAGGTGAAGCGCTCTCCCCCTGCCTACCAGGAGCGTCAGCCCAGAAGACAGGCTGCCCTCTCATCCAGTGGCCCAAAGCCTGGATTTCAGAGAGCAGTGCCCTTCCTGATTTGCCACCGGCACTATCGGATAGCTGTAAACCCATCAGGACTTGGGATCACTAGAGTGTTTTGCTTATTAGAATACAGAGTGACTCGTCCTCATCACAGATGGCGATGTCGGGACTGCGATCTGGTAGGCTTCACACGAAGCTTTCTGGCACAAATCACCTTTGATGGAAGTGACTCCTCAGGTTTGTCTATGTTCGTATCAATAGAGAAATTGCCCAGTTCTGAATAGGAAGAAAAAAGTCAGTCAATATCTTGATGCTTCTTTACAAGGAAAGAATTATGAATGAGTCGCATCCAAGAGCTTGCCAGGAGCATAATGGTTAAAATTCCCCAGGGTCTGCTGTCTCTTTCCAGCAAATGAAAACTGAGCGATAGGATCTACCCTGCAGGTTGAAGACGCGGTGTAATTACTATGAAATTGACAAGTCATCAATGAAGAAACTGTGGCAGGTGCATCTGCACATGTGATCTCCTCTTCTAGAAGCTGTGCGTCCCGCATAGAAGAGAGGCCCGGGTTTAACTCTTTGGCTTATTGACTGTTGAACGCTGCAGTGAAAGACTCAGGTAGAACATTTGAGGAAGGCGTGTTTCCTCTGCAAGAATCGGAGTCCTGACTGAACTTTCGTGCCACGCGGAGACAGCCTGGCGGAGAACTAACGCCGCTCTCCGTGTGACAGCAGAAGCAGCGCTCTGACGGTTTCTGACGGTTCCTGGCATATTCTGCAGGTCCACGGAGACCTCCAGGATTGCATGCAAGGAAGGATTTAGACTTGTTTCCATGGAAACCATAACTACTCTGGAAGCCTGTTAAACAAGACCGTCTGCAACGTGGTATCTTCTTCAGGATGAGAGTCTTTGCAATACATCATTGATACGTTGGTTTCAATCTGGATTTCAACATCTGCTAAGGACACTGCAAATCTGTGATGACTCTGCAGGGAGAGGCTCAGCCAGTCACAGGGCCAACAAGCCCCACGGCACTCAGGTTCCTGTGGTGGAATCAGGATGGCCTCCACTGCAGGGAAAAGGGATTCTGCCCGGAACCCGGGGACAACATTTTTACCTTGAACAGCTGATGAAATAGCAGCATTTTCTTAACGAGCTTGTATTTGCATTTCTTTGAATTTTTCACTTTTTCTTCACTGCAAAGAGATTAATGCACTTAAAACGAAATTGGTTTAAGGATTAAGAAACAGAAAACATTGTCTTGTCTCTTCTACCTACTAGCTGTGAATATTTACACAAGTTGCACTAGACTACGTCTTTTCCTATTTCATCTCCGGCACTTAGCACAATGCCCAGAATGTAGATGAAAAAGCAGCAATATTAATACAATAACAATATTAGCCACCATTTTATTGAGCAACGGCCATGTTCCAAATACTGTGTTCTATGTTTTACATGAATTACCATATTTAATTTCTCACCACATCCCTATGAGTGAATACTTGGATCAGCCCCAAAGCACAGATAAGAAAACTGAAGTTTAGTAGGGGCTGGAAAACTTGGCCAGCATCACATAGCTAGTAAACTGACCAGAAATTTAATTAAGAGCTTGGTCTAATTCCAAGTCCTGTGATTCTGACACTGGGCTATTCTGCAGATTGCCAAATAAATAAATAATTAATGATGTGACACCTCGGAGCCTTTGTTTCATCTCTAAAAAACTGGGGACGATCCCTACCTCAGAGGGGACTTGTAATGATTTTGTGATTTACTTTATAAGCCATAAAAAAAAAAAAAACTATACAGATTTTGGCACCAATATTAATTCTTATTGGCTATGTGTTTGCAAACTAGATGCCATCTGGATACTACAAAAGGACAGTGCTTTCATGTCTGACTTTTTGCTTCTGATAGTAGTGTCTTGAGAGCATCACACAGACAGTGAGTTACAAAGAAACAGGAGTATAAGTTGGACATTAACCCTAACGACAAAGTAGTTTGCACATATTGTTTTAGCTTCTCTCTGTACCAAGCGCCTACAGATCTGAGGGCTAGAAACAGTCTCCATACAACAGGTAGTATCCTTTAGCCAGAGCTGGTTACCCCTGCGAAGTGAAGGGGGACCAAATGATCGTAGCGTTCACAGAGGAGGAACGGGGTTGTTGAGGACGACGAAAGCTCAGCACAGCCAGTGAAAAGCAATGAGCAGCACCTGAGCACCCGAGCCAACATTTGTTGATTACCGGGTGACATGGCTGACCGGGACACAGATCGTTGTGCATCTGAGTACCAGAGACCGCCCTCTGTTTCTGGTGACAGTTGGCCGCAACAGTTCACTGTGATCCTACTGAGCTGCTCGGGACGGTAACCACCAGAGACTTGGGGACAAAACCCAGACGGGTGCAACCGGCAGCCAAAAAAATCCAGCTTCAACTTCCAGCTCCGCCACTGATGATGGTGGTCTTGGACCAGATACTTAACCTTGATACACACTGGTTACACAATTGGGTTCCCTAATTTGTAAAGTGGAAATGATAATAGTATCCACATTGACGATAAAACAACAAAGTGCCAGGGGTGGTAGGGAAAAAGGGTTCGCTGAATGCTAGTTGGCCTTATTGAGTGAACTGCCATCTTCAAAATTCTCAAAGGAATATCTGATTTTCTTTAATTGGCTCTTTGCTTTTGTAAAGCGGACACCCTGAGCCATGGGGACTACAATGCGCATGAGCTGATAAACTATTTTTAGACATTCTCCAAAAGGGTGTTCGATTTCCCTATGTCTTGCCTGTCTGCATCCTCTATATTTCTAGGTAGTGTGAAGGTGATGACGAAGACTCAGTCTCTTCTGGAAATTCACAGCAACACCCAGAACACAGCAGATGTTGAACCAACGTTTATTATATTCAAGACTGAAGGAAAAGTATCCTTCGGCTAGGCATCTAGATGCACTAGGATAAATAGATATATTGAAACTTAAAACCAAATTTTTAATAAAAGGTCGTATCATTCACGAATGTCAAAGTAAATTGCTGTCAAGGGAGAAGTGGCGTCTCTTTTCTTTTTTCCTTATTTGTAGGCCTCTCTTTTCAACCCATGGACTAAGGGGCAGTATTTCTTAGCTATGTCTGGATGAGGTTAGCTGAGCCCAGCTGCGGGTCAGCAGGAATTACAAAGCAGAACTGAGTGTTTTGCCACGAAAGCCAGTTAACTCCAATTCATAACTGACTCTGTTTCCCTGCTTGCCAAGGATGAAAAAGCAACATACTATATTTATCACACCTAGAAGCTCAAGTTCACGCCATTAGGACATAATCTTTGGAAAATTTATGCCACAGAAATCATAGTCTCTGCATCTTCATGTTATTAAATCACCAAATTTAAGGAAGGAAGGAATCTTAAGGGACAACTTGCATCTAACATCCTCATTTATAGATAAACAGTCTCATGTCCAAAGAGCTTAGGAGGCCTTCTGTGATCCCTCAGTGAGCTGATTCGAGACTCTCACAACAGCTCTTCCTGCCACAAGATTCTCAGAAATAAAGAAAGCAGCATAGATTTGGTAAAAGATTTTGCCTCTGTTGATAGGGGGAAAATTTTTTTTATATATGGCAAGAAAATATCAATTTCCTGTTATTGGTTCTTTGTCTATTAGCCATGGATTCAAGGTCTGATATACTAGAAACCACTTTCCCTTAAGTATTTGCATGCTTCTACTCAAACAAGGAATCCAGTCTTGTCCAGCACATGAGAATGTAAAGTGGTAGAGGATTCTGCTGTTTCTAAAGTGAGGAAGGACAGCACAGGAGGTGACCACACAGCCCCATAGAACAGATAGAGGACACAGGCTGGGAAGTGACAAGTCTCCCCCTTTCGCTTTCCGTCCTCACATGGGTCCTTCCTCCAGAATCTTGTAAGGATGTCAAGGGATGGTGTGATCAGGAAAAAAAAAATGCCTTCAAAGCCTTTAAGATAAATGTGCCAAGCAAGGTTCATTCCAGACCCCGTCTCTGCTCCCCTGTCCTGCTGGAGCTCTGCTAGGAGATGCGAAGTCAGCTCGGGGGACACCGAAGCCTCACTGCAGTGCCCGCCCCGGGGTAGCAAACTCTCCCAGGAAGGGCAGCGGGCGGCGGAGAGCCGGCCACGCGGCGGCAGACACCTTCGCCTGCCGCCGCGTGGACTCCGCATCATCTAGCGCCAGGGGTCCTGGGGCCACAGATGCCTTAGAGTCGGGGGGACTTTCCATCAGCTCAGCTATGTGTTAGGCTCTCGTCCGTTTTCCAAACGCCCTGACGGAGAGTTGCTTCTGCCTGGGCTCCAGGCGCCTGACTGTACGCGCCCCCCTCTCCTCTCCCTTCCAGCTGTTCCCTCCGGCTCATGGGGTTGATCTCCATGCCTTCCAGCCACGCAGGGGCCGCTCCGGTCTGCGTGTCTGGGCTGAACTCATCACCTGCTCCCTCTCGTCCACGGAGGCAATAATGCAGGTGAATAATGCAGGGGCCGGGACTGAAGACAGCGGGATCTCACTCGGCTGATGCCATCCCCCTCAGCGTCTTACCCCTCTCGTTACCTCCACATCTCTAAACAACGCACGCACATGATGAGCTCTTGCATTGTAAGCAGCGTCTACCGACTTGCTCGGACAGCACGAGAGAACTTCAGTCCTCTTGCTATATCCTCAGTATTTCTGAGTCACCAATTTTAGCCACTATTTGCTTTATGCTGAGCCAAGTAGCAAACTAGAATTACAGTTATTTTCTTGTACAACCCCCCTGCCCCCTGCCCCGGGATTAATAATGATCTCTAATTTTCTTCGTTTCTTAATTTTCTTTCCACATCCTCTGAAAACTCCGTAAAATGCTGCTTAATACAAATTCCCTCTTGCTCAAACCTGTCAGGTCATCTACTGAGTCCACTTCTCTCCTGGAGATGTTCTTCCCGGAGTCCTCCCTTTTCCTGATCTAGTCTGGACTGGCTGGCCCCAAGCCCTGTGTCCACTTGGACTCCTCCCTGCCTCTCTCCTGTGTTGGAGTCTCTGTTCCCAGGGTCCATCGTTCTCCTCTCTCTGGCGTTAGCCTTCCACTGAATAGAGCACTTCTTCCAGGATCTTCTTGAAATAGAGCTCTTAGCAGACATGTTTTTGAAATCGTGCGTGCCTGAAATCTTTATATTCTACTGTGGACTAGACCGATCATTTTGCTCAGTTACGAATTCCGTGTTGAACAATGATATTCCTTCCCAATTCTGAAAACCTTTTCTGCTGTCTTCCAACATCCAGCGTTACTTTGGAGCATCGCTCTTCTGATTCCCAGTCCTCTGTATGTGCTCTTTCCTTTTGTCTCTCTGGAAGTTTCTGAAATCCCCTTTGAACCCCTACGCTGTAAAATTGCATGATGTTGGGCCCCCATGTGAGAACTCTGCATTTATATTATGCTGGGCTCTCGACAGGCATTTTCCACTGACAAATTCCCATGTTTCATCTTTAGGGAAGTTTTACTGTAACTACATGGGCCCCTTTCTTCCCTCTGGCTCGTCTTCTGGAACCCTTCATGTTGATGCTGGGGCTCCTGGGCTCATCCTTCAGCTTTCACATCACCTCTTCCTTTACTCCTTTTTCTGGGAAACATCTCAGGTCTCAGCCTTATCCCTGTTACTCTGTCTTTCCCTCCTGCAACTTGTCCTTGTCCAATGTTGAATTGCTTCTCAAATTTCTTAACTCTTCTGCCTTATTGTTTATTCTTTAACTCTGAAAATCCCATTTTTGGGAGATTTGTTCAAGTTTTATATGTTACTTTTTTTTTTTTTTTTTAATTTTTAAGAGTTCTTTCCTGTTTCTGGTTATCTCTTAACTTCCTAAACTTTACTTATGAATAACAATAGTCTATCATTTCTTCTATTCTTTGCTTTTTTGCTGTTATTTTGGACTTTGTCTTTCCTTTCCAGAGTTGCCTAGGGAAATAAGCTGGAGTTTTATCTTTCTGTTTTTGCATTTTAATATAATCCCTCAATTTTAGGTCTGACGCCTCGTCCCTGCCCACCTGGAATCCTGGAGCTCGGCTAAACAGGGTGGGGGGGAAGAGGCAGTCTCTATGCAGAGTGAGGAGCCTCATTCTCTGTGCATACTTTCCAAGAATCCCTCCTAACTCATTCCCGACCTTTAGCCTCCCACACTTCTGGCCCCTGGTGTACCCAATGACGAGGTTTTCTGGGGATCATCGGAGTAGACTGGCTTATTCTCATCTGTGTCCTCTCTGTCTGCACCTGGGCTGGAGTTCCGCCCCACCTCCCAGCTACTTAACTGTTCCTCCACCTGCCTCTCATCCTCATAGGCTGGTTTGGCGATGCGATGCTCCTAGTTCTTGTCATCCTTGATTTGTCTTAAATTTTGTGTTGGTTTTTGTTCTTTTTCTAGGAGGAGGAAGCATGGAAATAGCTTTATTCCATTTTAAAACCATTATTCTCCTCCAAAAACTTGTACAGACTACTCTCATGTTTTTCTTCCCCTCCTCCCAAATCTTAAAGTCAGAGCCTAAGGGACGACTGTGCACCAGCCCCCAGGTGTTGCAGACCTTGTCTGTGACCTTTCACTACGGTCTAGACAACTTCTACCTGGTTTCGTCCCCTTCTCTCTGCGTGAGGAGCCTTTCTGGAACTGCGGAAGGCTCCCATGTATCCGTGGCAGTCCAGAAGGGATGGGAAATGATCAACCCCAGAAGTATCTCCCCATGAACAATAAGTGGGAGCTGAGGTAGAAATACCCCGGCTCCTTCCCCTTTGCTGAGATAATGCTAACGTATGTGCCTCAACTGCTTTGCAGTCTCTCCGTGGGATGGAGCTCTGGTTGCTCACAACGTGGATGGCTTCATCTGACCCACTCTGGGACCCAAATGTGAACCCTTCAGTGGCATCGCTGGGTGAGGAGCTCACACTAGCCTGTGCCCGCCAGCAGCCCGTCCCATTCACCCACGGTCACTTGGAGCAGGATGCGGTTGGCGGGAGGCTCTTAAGTGTCCCTGATGACTGAAAAAAAGAAAACGACAGGCTCACGTCCATGCCAGCTATGGTTATAATGGGAAGCCAGAGACCCTTGTTTAACAGGGATGACGGAGGTGGGGGGGTGGGGGGGGCTTCATCTTCTGCCCAGACTCCCAGCCTCTGGCCCCCAAGCTGAGAGTCGGGAGACGCTGGGAGGGTAGAAGCGGCAGGCACAGCGTCCGCCGCTTGATCTCTGGGATCAAGTCTTCAGGTCTCACTTCCTCAGCGACTCTCTGGGGCCTCCGAACACACGATTTTCCTTCCTTTTACCGTTCTCAGTGGTTCTCAGTGGAAATACTTGTCTGCCACGTGCCACTCCATCCTAGCTGTTTTTTACGTCATCTAATCCTCTTTCCATAAAAACCTGTGTGGTTTTTTTCATATTTCAAGTAATTTTTACTAAAAATTGCTCATCCCATGGACTAAAAATACCACCAATAGTTATATTTAGAGTAGACTGTGTGTTTCAGGACATTTGAAATCGTTTGGAATAGGAAACAGTTTTTACTGTGAGAAACGGTCCTGAACTTATAGAACATTTGTCATCTTTTACCATTTTCCTACTAAACTCCAAAGCGCCCCAATCATTAGGGCAACGGAAAGATTTCGCTGCACATTTCCAAATTCCCCTGAAGTGAACAGTGTCCTTTCTGTGAGAACCATGAGCCTGCGCCGATCACAGTAACCCCAGAAATGTAGTCATAGGCGATCAGCTCGGGGCCCTTCTGCAGCATCAGCTAAAGCTCCAGGGGTGGGCTCGGGACCTAAACTGGTCCAGAAAATGACTGTCTATCACAGTAGCATAGTTGCTGTGAGTTGCTCACAGTAGCACCAGGTCTGTGCATGGTCGACGGAAGAGGCAGGAAATAATCCAGGTTCTGGATGCCACACCTGTGCTGCTAATCCACCGACTGCAAAGCCCGCCCCAGCCCCGGACTTCGGGGCATGAGGTAACTTCATTATTGGTTACCGTAGTTGGAGAAAGGCTTTCTCTAACTTTCATCAAAGGTGTCTGAACTGATGCAAGCAGACAAAGGAGCCCCGTGTTCCCTCTGCTCTACCAAGCGGTCGAGGCCCGGCCCCAGCTCATGTGGTGCCTTCCGTCCTCAGAAGACACTGTCCATCGCCTGTGGCCAAGTGAGCATTGCATCGGCCCGGGCTCTCCGGGGAGACATACACTGACATGCATACAGAGAGAGAGAGAGAGACAGAGTTCGGGATTGACTCACGTGATTATGGGGGCGGCAAGTCCCAAATCCACAGGCGAGTCAGCAGGCGGGAGACCCAGGAGGGTGGACGGTGTAGTTCCAGTTCGAATCCACAGGCCTGAGAAGCAGGAGAGCCGATGGCTGAGTTCCCACGCAGAGGCCACCAGGCTGGAGACCCAGGAAGCGTCAACGTTTCGGTTCAAGTACAAAGGCAGGAAAAAAGGCCAGTGCCCCAGTGTGAAGGTCGTGAGGCTGGAAAGCAATCTCTTTGACTCACGGAAGGTCTTCCTGCTCTGCTCGGGCCTTCAGCTGATTGGGAGAGCAATGCGCTCTCGTCCACTTGGGCGAAGGTCGTTTTGAGGGCATGACCGCTGGTTGACCCCGGAGAGGACTGGGCAGTCGGAGGCACCTCATCTTCTCCCATCCTTGGAACGTACCTTCTGCCCGCCATTCCCACAGCTGGAGCCCTTTTCAAGGAACTGCCCTGAGAGAGGGAGGTTGTGCTGAGACCGTCCGTGCAGTACAGGAGGCTGAACCCTAGTAAGCCCTCTCTATCAGCCTGTAGGATTCTGGTGGTTGGGGGCAGAGGTTTATTCGTCTTGCGGCTGCCCAACACGAGCCTCGTGAGGAAGTGCCTGGCTCGTTAAACCCGGGGTCGAGCAGGCGGGCGCAATCACCCTCACTCCCTCCCTGCCCTCCGCGGACTCGGGCCAGTGTGCAAACCAACCATCCGTCTATTGTTCTAAATGTTAACTTCATCCCCAAACACCCCCACAGAAACACACAGAATAAAGTTTGACCCAATATCTGGGCACCCCTGGGCCCAGTCAAGTTAGCACATAAAATTAACCATCACGAGCAAGCAGGTGTAGCTTAACAAGCAGCTTAACAAAGAATGATTGCTGACAGCATCCCATACGCACCTGGAAAAAGTTCTGAATAAACACTTATACTGCGCCGTCTGCTACACTTGTAGTGATATTTTAGTCTCCCTTAGAAATTGATGGCAGCCAATTGCCTCCTTGACCGGCTCTTGATTTGGCTCTGCTTAAAGTGCTTTTAATAAAACTAGTTATAATCACAACTCCTTGTTAAAGAAACCGATGAATAAAGTATGCCCCATGACATATTTTAGTTGCGGTTCTTAAAAATCCACCTCGAATAACGGAACACCGCCCTGAAGCTAATCAGACCGTTGAATTAATGCAGAGGCGACTGTGGACAAGTTAGCTCGCGGAGCATCTGCTACCTGGGAGAAGACAGCATGTGAGGGGGTAGAAATGATATAAATCTTCCCCAAGTCAGTAAATAGCGCCCTCTAATTGGAAAGAGAGGGAAAGGAGGGCTCATCAGGAAGGGCAATGGAAGATCCATTGAAAGGGCCTTATTTGATCCTTTCCCACAGGAGGAGGCGGGGAGCCAAATAAAGGCGATTCTCTGCACCTGTGCCACCACTCCCCTCCCCCCGGCGACCCCAACCAGCAGCACCGCTCCCCTCCCCCACAATGATGGCGCACATCCCCCGACTGCTGTCCTGGCATCCAGGCTTACATCCCTTCCCCATACTACCGTCAAGCCATTCTTCCAAATTATAACCACGGTCAGGTCATTTCCCAGCTTCCAATTCGTCCATAATCCCTTACATTCTCCGAATACGGTCCTAACTCCTCATCAAGGCAGACAGGGCTTTCTGGAGCCACGCCCTGCCCGTGCTGAGAGCTGCACTCAGTTTAGGCTGGCCTGCACCTTACACTTCTCAAGAGTTTTGGTTCTGGGAAGGCAGGCACCATGGTGTCACTCACCATCAGGTTTTCTAAATGCCTTTCTTTATTTTACCTCTAATTTGGTGAGAACTGAGTTTGCTGCTGGTGACAAACACGAGCCTGTCTCCTGCTCACATACTCAGGTCACTAGCCCTAGCTGGTGACATGGTGACAAGGAGTCAGGGCTTGTGGTTCCGCACTGGGCAGTCTCTGTGCCTCAGTTTACTCTGGGGTCTAAAACAGTTGCTGTAGCTCCGGTCATCACAAGTGCATCACACTGAGGAGGAAAGAAACATGAGGGTGAGAAGCACATATCCCTTTCCTCTAAGAGAACGTCCCGGCAGCGGCTCCCACTGCACGTGCTTACCTGTCATCTACCATGGGACAGGCAGCACCTAACCGCCAGGGAGGCTCAGAGCTGTGCTTTCTGTTTTGGGCAGCCGTGTGCCTGGCTAAAATCCCACAGTTTTGTGATTGAAGAACAAAGGGAAAATGCACACAGAGACAACTGGCAGACTCTGACCCGGCCTCCCCTCCACTGTCTTTCCTGCCACTCTGCCTGGATACCGCTCCGTCACTTGAGGTCACAGCCTAGCTGTTACCTCTTAAAAAAAGCTTTCCTGAACCTGTCTCAAGTCTAGTTAGATGTCCTTCTTTTATGCGGTTATGGTTGCTGTCTCTCCCTTCCCAGTCAAGCCACTCATCACTCCCTTCACACACAGTTGTGGGCTGAATGCTGTGTCACCCCAAAATTCACAGGGTGAAATCTTAGCTCCCAGTGCGATGGTACTGGGGCAGGAGGGGCTCTGGGGTGATTAAATCATGAGGGTGGAGTCCTTATAAAAATTACACAAGATATCTAACAGATATATAAAAGAGGGATTAATGCCCATAATAAAAAAGACCCCAGAGAGTGGTCTTGCCCCTTCCACCTATGGCGACACAGTGAGAAGGCGACACAGCATGTATGAACCAGTTAGAGCGCCCTCACCCGGCACCACATCTGCTGGTGGCTTGATCTGGGGCTCCCCAGCCTCCAGAACCGTGAGACATAAATGTTTCTGATGTTTATAAGTCACCCGGTGCATGGTATTCTGTTATAGGCGCCCGAATGGTCTAAAACACACACCGACTGCGTGATTTGCCCAGGTCATAAAACAGGACAGGGTGAAATTGGTGTATGAGCCCAGGTAATCCGTCCCTAGGGTTGAGTTGATGCCCTGGACCTCTTCATTACTGCCCCACTCATCTCCAAGAGGGCAGTAAACTGTCGATCTTGGTTACCAGCATTTTCCCATTGCCTAGCCCAAAGCCTGATACTTAATGAGGTCCAAAAAATGTGTTAAATCAACGAAAAGGCAAATAACAATGTCTCTCATGGCCATCTGCAGCTGGTCTATGTTATCTCCAGGATTCAGGCAAATTATACGAGATACAGAGTGCTACAGCCCGTTATAATGAGGGCATCTGTCCCAGTCCCACTTCAACAAGAGAAAAAAGAAGAAAAGATCTCACACACAAAACAAAGAACTTCAACTTGTTTTTGGTAGACCTAGGGCCTAAATCTTCTGGGCTCTTGTCCTAGGTATCATAAAGGCTCCTCGATGAGAAGTACGGCTCTGAAATTCCACGATGACAACCCTTGAGTAAGAGCTTTAGAAGAGCCACTCCCAGGAAAGTGAGAGGGAGACTCAGTCACCGGGAATCCAACCTCCATGCCATTTATCTGTGTGGTAATCTGAATATAGAACTGCTAGTTTCACTACAATAACTGGATATAAAACATTTCTTGAAAGAAACTTTCCGGGGTGCAGATACATGCTTTATAGCTCTGCTTTCTGCATGTGCATTCATTTTTTTTTTCTGCTGGAAAACCATGGTGCTTTTATACTCAATGCTGTTCTACATACTAAAAAGCCAGGACGGTACCCTGTCCTTTGGGAATAAAGCTCCAAGTTGTCTCATTCTTGACTCATCTGAGATTTTATTGCTTTTGGTCAAGGATCACTGTGAGAGTCACATCATTTATATAATCATTTTTTAAAACCTCAGCACATTGTCCCAGACGTGTAAATGTGGATCCATATTTGATGAGTTCCTACATTATTTAGAGCAAAGAAGAAAAGTCTAAGCGTGATTTAGTAACAGACTGTAAGACATCCAACCTTGGTGCTGGAGGCAGGACCTACAGACTGGGCACAAGGGAACGATGGTGTAGGGTCGCTACATGGGATCAGGGAGCATTTAAATTCGTCAAAAATCAACTGCTTCACCACCACCCCCAAAGCCTCCTTCTCTCCCCACTTCATACCTCCGCTCACAAGCCTGTGTTAATAGGTGAGGCACAAGAAACATTTTGGATTTTTTGTCCCCAAGAGATCTCAACATTTCGGCATTCTGTTTTATTCAATGCAGACTATCAAAGTAGAAATCTCAAGATGTTAAAAACATCATTTTCATACAAATAGAGAGTGAGCATGAATGCCTCTACCAAAACAATAACAACATTGGCTCAAAGAGAATTGGAAAAACTCAGATTTTTACTGTAAGTGGAAAGAAAGGGATGCTGAAATTAGCACACTGTGTTAACTACAAAGCTGGTCAATATCCTTCAGCATAACAGAACCGAAACCTTCGGGGCTATGTTTTCTACAGAGAAAGGGAAAAAAATCATCTAAAATGAACATATGTTCTTACACTTACACAGAACTGTTTGATGACCTGTACAGAGTCAACTCTCCTAGAAAGTCAAAGGATATTCGAAGACCCACGTCACATCGTCATCTTTGTGCCCCAATTCTGTCAGGACCCTTCAGCCAAAGTCCACTAAAAACACATGTACAGTTGAACAAGCTGGGTTTATTTCTCATTGCAGTGAGGGAGAATGCGCACCATGGGGAACTGTGCGGTGTCCCAGTAGGAGGACATGAGAAAGAATCCTTTGCAGGATTTGGGTTTGGGTTGAGCGTCTGGGGCAGGGAACCTAAGAAAGTCAGGGTTGGCCCTGGATTGGTTGCCGTCAGAAAGCAGGGGCAATTCTGTCATTGGGGGTCTCATCACATCTTATCTACAGGGAGGGAAACTAGAACAGGATAGAGTTGGAATCAGTAAAGAAGCAGCAGACACCCATTTTGGCAAAAAAAAAAAAAAAAAAGATGTTATTTTGTGAGTAGCACAGTGATCTTGTGCTTTAAAAGAAAAAAAAAGGTCTTGTTTTGTCTTACTTTATCAGAGTAACCTTGGTCTCCTTTATCTACGAGTAACCTTGTCCGAAGTTGAAATTCTGAAATCATTTATACCTAATAGGAGAGTAACGTGGCCTCACTGCAAACGCCAGGCTATCTTGCCAATGGCAGGTGCTCCTTTGTTTCCTTCCTCATTCCCAACTTTTGGATAATTTTTCTCAACACCATAAATGCATGATAACTGAATGACTAGCAGGAATAAATTTAACTGGGGAAAGTAAAGTGACATGCATCTTACTCAGGAATTACAAAATTCACATCAGTTCACATGATCGCATCATCATCATTACCAAGAACAGTCGATTTCCCAACCTCCCACCACCACAAGGAACACCCTCTCCAGGCAGCAGCAAGGACAGCGCCCAGTGAAGATCAGGCTGAAAATTGCTAACCACTCCAGCCACCTGATACAGAGCCCTCTCATCTTTCAGATAGGACATCCTTTTCTTACTGATGCCGACAGCCAGAGGAGGCAAGACAATGTGAGTGGGTGAGACACTAAGCGTATTTACACGGGCTCAGCCACGGGCGCATGCCCAGGAAGCTCTCCATCACTCAGTCTCAACAGTTCCCTCTCCCTTTCCCTCTGCCCCTCCCCACCCGCACCCTGCTCTTTCTCTTTAAAATAAAGAAATCAATCTTTTTTTTAAAAAAAGAACTTACCCAAGATTCCAGCAGGGCTGGGATTCAAACCCATCTCTGGCTCACAACCCTACCTTTGCCTTACCTTATAGAAAATCTCGCTTGATTTTTTTGAAATGGCAATTTCAAAGAAAAGTTAAATAACAACACCAAAGCATATGTTTTTCATGCACAGGTGGTTAGAAAGTGTGCAGCATTCTCTGAGTGTGCACTGTTAGCAGAAAATAAAAATGAAGCGAAATGTCGGATCTATTTCATGTCTGACTTCCACATGAGTGAGTCCTTTGACTCATCCCTAGCTTTTAAATGGGCCAAATTTAGATCCTCTCCTGTGTTGTGATCCTGTTGGGCATCCTTGGTGGTCCTGAAATAGCAGGAAATCAAATGTTGTGAGAGATCTGGGGGGACATCTTCTAAGTCTGCATTGGGTTTGAAAATAAATAGCTCTCTTGGCCACTGAAATGCTCTCTTTCAGTGTATTGAATACTGAGTGTATTGTTTTCTGAGTTGAACAGTATCTTTCATACATTCCACTTGTTGCTAAAGCTCAAGGTTTGAGAGATCTGGCCCTTTCCATCGCTTTAGCTGCTGTGGCCCCAGCCATTTAGCCATCCAGCCTTAAGAGTTCTGGGACAGACCCTGGAATCAGATAAGGCATGAGGGTACTTCTGTGGGACCTAGCAAAAATCTTACTTCAAACTTGGGGAGGGAGATTGTGTTTTTCAAAGACTATATACACACACACACACATCCCATTCCAAATAGTCTTCTTACACAGTGACACTGACACCTCTTCATTGAGAAGTAGGGTCTATCCCTACCCCCCCCCCCCCGCCCAGCCCCCTTGAATTTGGGCTGATCTTAACCAATGAAATATGGCAGAAGTCATGCTGCTTGGCTTCTAAAGTTAGATCTGAGAAGGCAGTTATAACTTCCATCTGTCCCTGTCTCTGTCTCTGTTTCTCTCTCGGATGCTTGCCCTTGGGACCCAGTGCCATGTTGTGAGGAACCACAAGCCACACGTAGGTGTTCCAGCTGACATAGGTGTCCGCTCTAGCTAGGACCCCACTCAACAGCCAGCATCTACTGTCAGACATTTGAGTGCTGGAGACTGCAGATGATTCTACTCCCAGCCTTCACGTATTCCAGCTGAGTCCTCAATGTGAAGCAGAGGCAAGTCATCCCCATTGTACTTCATCTGAATTCCTGACCCCCAGAAACCGTGAGTGGTAATGCATGATTGCTATTTTAAGTTACGAGAGTATCGGGTGATTCATTATACAGCAGTAGATAGGACAGATGGATTCTAGCAAACAAGTCCTCTGAAAAATACAGGTATGGCAACCTTGAACTAGGACCTTACATATATACACTTCTCCCATCTCCTCTTTCCACTGCTTTTTTCACACATGAGAGTTTGCAGGGATTCCCATCACAGAGTTTTCTTCAGGTTAATTATGAAGCATCGAGCGTAAAGTTGAAAAACACCACATTTGTTACAATCAATCAGGAAACACACTAACTCCTACATGATTGGTGTACAAGTATTGTCTTGGCTTATGCAATTATCATCTTATGTTCTTGATTCATCCACCATACAGTGGGAAACATTGCACATGTGACCATTTCAATCTCTGAGGTACAAAAGACAAACTTTGACCTAAGGTTTAGTGAAGTAAATTGATTTCTTCAGTCCCTAAAAATCTGTTTTGGTATCACTGGTCTATGTTTCTCCCCACAGGAGCCTAGTAAGTAGTGAGGCAGCCCGATAGGCCTTGAGAGGACCCAAGTAATCCTCTACCCTGAATTAAGCGAGTGTCAGACACTCTTCTGACAATGTCTCAATTTAATACCACATGACCTCTGTGCAGTTCATTTAATTCCCATATTATATAAGGAAACTGAAGCACGGAAAAGTAGGACGGAGGCTCTTCCTAAACACATTTAACTTAAATGAATCCAACTATATGTACCTTCAGTCATGATATAAAACAAAATACTTACTTTTAGTAGTGCCCATGGCTCCAGATATCTCATTCAATGAGCCTCTGTTTCACATGTCATACGATATATCTGAAAGAAAAGATTTGACATGGAGGAGTACGTGGCCACCCAAAGACACCTGAGTTTGTGCTAAGAGAACATGAAGAGCTTTCAGAGGTGACCTACTCTATGCTCTGACTTGAGGACCTAACCCTCACCATCATCAGACCCCAACTGGTGGGAACTTGTCCAAGGTCACAAAACTAGAAGGTGGTGAAGCTCAGGTTCAAACCCATGTCCACCTGACTCGAAATCCCATGCATAATGCATTCCACTATGTGTGTGTGTGTGTCTGTGTGTTTTCTCTACAAATCCACTGTGTGTGTGTGTGTGTCTGTGTGTTTTCTCTACAAATCCACTATGGTCACTTACACACTTGCATCTGCCTGGGTTTCAACCCCAGCTCTGCCATTTACCTGCCCTATAAGTGTTCTGGTTATCTACTGTTGTATAATAAACCACCCTAAAACTTCGTGATTGAAAAAATAATAATTTATTATTAGCTTTCATGGTTCCAAAAGGAAGATCCTAGGAGCAAGTGTTTCCCAAAAACCAAGTAGAATCTGTAAGGCTACTTATGAACTATCCCCGGAGTTCATGTGACCTCACTTGGGCCATATTTGTTGGTCAAGAGCAAGTCACAGCGGCCAGGAAAGAGTCAAGGCATTAGGGACAAGCTACCGTCGTAACCTTGGGCATGTATTTCAATTCTCTGTGCTTCATTTTCTCCATCCATAAAGCGGAGGTGATAAGAATCCTACCTGATAGACCTGGTGTGACAATTAAATGAAGTAATTACATGTGACATGGTTAGAAGAGCACCCGGCACGTAGCAGGTGCTCAGGAAAGTCACATTGCCATTATCATTCCCTTAGGAACACCATGCCGGACACTGGGACGCGATCACTTTACACCCACAGAGAGCTCTGATCGCATCTATACTGCTTCTAGAGAACATCGCCAGAGCCATGATGCTTCTCGACAGACAGCTTCGCAAGGGCGTTCTGGGGACTCTTCGTTATGCTCCGTGAGGCTTGTTCCCACCACGAACAAACGCAGAAATCCTTTCCCTTGTTGTCGCCATAGACGCCCGAGGATATTTCAAAGCCGGCCACACCCAACAGGCTCTTAGGCGGGAAGCTCAAGGAGCACGCTCACCAACTCTCTTCACACTTTTAACCATGGCTCCAAGCGGATCCGTGTAGCAGTCAACTGTCTCCCACCCACTCCAGGACCCACCCTGAGAACTTGCAGAGGTCAGCTTCAAAGACGCCGAGGTAAAAAGGGACTTTCTGTTTCCCAGGAACCTTGGTCCCAAACTTGAGAATTTTCTGGACAACTGGCTAGCTGAGGTTCCCTTTGGGAAAAGAAAAAATAAATTACTCCGCTCAGCTGAAAAGCTGCTTGGTTCTGAAGAAATCCATGGCATGGGTGGCCCACGGTCACGTCCTCTCTGATGGTGCACGGATCTTTCCCAGGCACCTGTCACTTGGAGTCTCGGCATCAAAGCAGGTACATGGCTGTTGGAGAGACCAGACCACAAGGCAGCCTGTGAGGAGCACAGCCTCATGCAGCCTCGCCTTCTCTCTTTCCAGGTTCCTTCAGAGTGTGTGGGAAGTGGCTGGACACTGATCTCCGCCTCATGTGCTCCCAGGGCTCCAAAGATCTTGGGCAAAAGTCGTCTTTTTGGTGAGAGGCACAGACCCGCAGTGGGGTGGTGCGAGGTGAGAGGCCTCAGCTGGAGTTAATTCTTACAGAATGGTATTAGAGCTGTTTCCAGTATTTAAGAACAAAGTGAGGAAAACAGAGGAGGAGAAGGAGAAGCAGGTATTTCTTGACTAATAAGAGCCATCTGAGAGGGCAAAGGCAGAACTCAGCCCACGACAAAACGAGGCAGAGGCTTGGCGGCTGTAGGACCCTCTTCCTTAACTGGGTCAGCTTTTCATCTTCAACAGTCTCTACAAGTAAAGACCTGGATGCTGGTCGTTATCGCCTTCTACCTTTTGACCCCCAAATATCAGAGAAGAAGGAGCTATTATTATCCTGGTAGTTAAAAAAAAAATTAAAAAACAAAAAAATATCTAGGGGACGACTCTGGCCAGTTTAGATTAGGTTTTATCCCGGAACCGATCCCTGGACCCGTCACCAGGGAAGTAGAAAAATCAGAAAATATACTCTCATCTATTTCCTGTGACTGTGGAGATGGAGAAGCGAGTCACTAAAAGGAAGAAAGTAAGGTTCTCCAAGAGACTAAGAGATTCCTGGAAACACACACACACCCCACTAATATCCACATAGGCATTTTCAGCCAATACCACTCTAAAGCATATTATTTCATCAAATCAATTTTAGGTGAGACTAGTGGACTGAAAGAGAAGGAATGTCACAGTTTGGGGGGAAGGGCTAGGAAGGGAGGTCATTTTGAATCGAAATTTATATATATTTACAACTCTTTCTATAATTAATTATAATTTGTATGGCTCTCACATAAACACATTTGCAAATCTCTTGTTAAGCCATGTGATGTAAGTTTGGTCGAGAATATGTCATCATGGCCATCATGGTGTCTGAGAAGGCAAACTTAGATCGGGGGCAGCAAGTGTCA
Organism: Potos flavus; assembly: GCA_028534135.1. Classification (NCBI taxonomy): domain Eukaryota; kingdom Metazoa; phylum Chordata; class Mammalia; order Carnivora; family Procyonidae; genus Potos; species Potos flavus. The sequence goes on from CM052884.1 coordinate 3,682,726, forward strand.
GTATCAGGACAAGAGATGTGGAGTAAGGGCAGAGGGGGGCAAGCCCAGCAAGGAAAAAGGGATGGAAAAAGGAGAAGTGAGAGACCCCCAAAATAAACTTCACCGCCATCACAGTTTTGCCTTTGACGAGCACCGTGGTTTAGATTTTCAGATCTATCTGTGTTTGCATGCTCTTCTCATTTAGTAGCTTCAGTTTTTTTCTCCAGTGGGGAAGAAAATCCAGGCACATTTTGTCATGCCTCAGATGGATTCACAACATCCATTACATGGCTAGATTGGCAACTCTGGTGCTACCTGCTTCCTTGTCTCATTGGAGACCCTTGGGCCACTCCCGTGGCTCTCCATCATTAATCCAAGTGCCCATGAGCACGTCGTGCCTGGTGAGCGATGTAATGAAGCATCTGTATTTTCTTCCTCAAACTTCTGCAGAGAAGTTTCACTGAGTGGGAATAATTAGGACTGAAAAGAGTCACATTTCACTGGCTACACTTTGCCAAATGAGATTTCAAACTCCCTTTAAAATTTCTTCAAACTCTTAACCTCCCACATGAGGTAAGACCATGTAAACCTCAAAGATAACCTCTAGAACGAAGAGCCAAAATCATCTCATTGGCTTGAGGTTCACCTGTACACTAGGTGTGTCCAAGCAGAGGCCCCAAGTTCCACTCTCCCCATCTGGCAGTGGGAGCGGCAATGCTCATGGAGGTGCAGGGTCCTGTGCCCCACCCCCGGCCCCCACGGGAGGCCCTCACTCAGCAGCAGGTGGTGACATTCAGCAGGAATGAGTCTCAGTACTCGGAGATTTCTCAAAATGTCTTCCAACTTTGTGAGAATCACTATGTCGGATCGGCCGCATCAAAATGGCCAGCCCAACATCTACCCTCTTACCTGACTACCTCGTCTCAAAGGAAAACTCTCCCCTTTCTCCTATTTAAAGGCAATACGGTTATCTGTGCTCTAGACACTTCTTCTGTCCCCTCCCTTCGCTCTCCCCGCTGCATCCCCTCCTTCAAGCCTTTTCCCACTAATACCCTCCTTTCTTCTCCCTTTGGTCTCTCCCTTCTTCAGGCTCCTTCCTCTGGCTTCCAAACACACTGAGGTCTCTGGCTGAGCTCCCCTCTCCCCAAGGGGAGTTTGTGTCTTCTCTGGACAAGTACCTGGAGCTTAGTGGGGTCAGTCAACTCTGGGGGGAGGGAGAGTGTGGCAGAGGAGAGGGAGGAGAGAGTGCATAGCGAGAAGCGAGGCAGCTGTTGTGTTTTTAGGGTAAAATGCTGTTTCACCGGGTATCAGAACGCCACTTTACCACAAGCTGCACCTCACTGTAACCCCATGGGCAAAGAGAAAACAGTGTCAGACATGGGACGGATGGGAACCACACTCGTGAAGACACAACCGAAACCCAAGAGGTTGACGAGCTCCAAGCTGCAGAAATACTACTGAAATGCAATGGAGAGAAAAAAAAAAAAAAAAACAAAAAAAACAGAACAGAAACAAAAACCTTGGTTATAATAAACATGACCGTCGTATAACCAGATACTCTCCAGGGTGACACCAACCACGGGAAGGTTATGTGGCAAGTTGGGGAGACGGTGCCAGATCCCTAGGCTACCACAGAGAGAGATTTTCCTACATTTTTGGATGAAATTTCAAAGCAAGAAATATGTGATTGTACTAGAAGGTCACCCTCCTGCCACTCTCCAAAAGATGAATTTAAATCGATAACGTTGTAAATTGAATTATATTTTCCCGATGGATGGCAATTACCAAGAGGCTCTCTTTCATCTGTGACTGATCTTCAAATGGCTATTTGTCCTTAGTGCTTTAGCTGCTAGTTTGTCTTCCCCCAATCACTCTTGCCAAGTGGCTAATGATCCATAAACGAGAACTTAAGGAAAGAAAAGAACTGCTTTTGTGCTGTCAAGAATTATCTTCTAATTCAAATTGCGAGCCTCTGCCTTCTTCTGTTCCTATTAGAGTCTGCCTTTTTTTTTTTTTTTTTTGTAGTGTAATAGGTTTTCTTAAAACTGATGAATACAACAGATATCTGGGGAAAGAATTCTTACATCATGTTTCTAAATCCCATAAAAAGTGCTGCCTCTCTCTCTTTCCAAAGCCTCAGGATAAAGAAAAGCCAAATTCTGACTTAAACTTGGCATTCGCTCTGAACAAGCAGCCTGACCCAGTTCTCTCTGAGTGTCAAAGTCCTCTGCGCACCTGTAAGAAAAACAAAGCAAAACAAACCCAAGACCAGAACCCATTTGCTGGATACCCGACATCAGACATGTGTAAACATGCGCATTTTAAAGGGAGCATTTTTTTGGAGTATGACTTTCATATAATGATGGGCTCCAGTTTGCAAAAATATAACTTACTTTTTTTTTAATCGCTGTACTTCGCTTAGTTTCCAAGATCCCACTTTCACTAATGGCAGAAAACCAAACCTTACAGTTCGACATCAATTCAATCGTTTCTGCTTCAAATTTCAAAACAGCTCTTCCTGGGCTACATAGTCCTTCCCTAGAGTATGTACATTTTTGAAAAGAGAATCTCCTGCTGAGGGAGGTAGTGAAATGTATAACCATGCTACCAAACAGGAAGTTCAGGAGGAAGCTCTGCTAGTACAAAACAAAAGATCCAGTCAACAAAACTAAAAGGCAACTGACGGATGGAATGGGAGAAGATATTTGCAAATGACATAGCAGAAAAAAGGTTGGTATCTGAGATCTCTAAAGAACTTATCAAACCCAATACCCAAAAAAACCCAAATAATCCAGTCAAGAAATGGGCAGAAGACATGAACAGACACTTCTCCAAAGAAGACATACAAATGGCCAACAGACACATGAAAAAAAAATGATCCATATCACTCGGCATCAAGGAAATACAAATCAAAATCACAATGAGATACCACCTTACACCAGTTAGAATGGCTAAAATTAATAAGACAGGGAACAACAAATGTTGGCGAAGATGTGGAATAAGGGAAACCCTCTTACACTGTTGGTGGGAATGCAAGCTGGTGTAGCCACTCTGGAAAACAGTATGGAGGTTCCTCAAGGATTTAAAAATGGAGCTATCCTCCAATCCAGAAATTGTACTACTGGGTATTTACCCCAAAGATATGGATGTAGTGAAAAGAAGGGCACCTGCACCCCAATGTTCATAGTAGCAATGCCCACAATAGCCAAACTGTGGAAGGAGCGGAGATGTCCTTTAACAGATGAATGGATAAAGAAGATGTGGTTCATATACACAGTGGAATATTACTCAGCCATCAGAAAGGATGAATACCTATCATTTACATCGACAAGGATGGAACTGGAGTGTATTATTGCTAATTGAAATAAATCAATCAGAGAAAGACAATTATCATATGGTTTCACTCATATGTGGAACATAAGGAATAGCATGGAGGACCACAGGGGAAGGGAGGGAAAACTGAATGGGAAGAAATCAGAGAAGGAGACAAACCATGAGAGACTCTAGACTCCAGGAAACAAACTGAGGGTTGTCGAAAGGGAGGTGGGCGAGGTGATGGGGTAACTGGATAATGGACATTAAGAGGGGCACGTGATATGATGAGCACTGGGTGTTATACGCAACTAATGAATCACTGAACACTACATCAAAAACTAATGATGTACTATATGTTGGCAAATTGAATTTAAATTAAAAAAAAAAACAAAACAGAAGATCCAACCTCATCTGAAGGGCTCGAGACAGCCGCCCCACCCCATGATTGTCACACTCGAGATGAAGTTCGAAGGTTAGGGAGGATATGGAGAGATAAAGATGGGAAAGAAGAACATTCCAGGGCAGAGCAGTAACAATAGCATGTGGGCAGAACAGAAGTTCCCAGGGAGTGTGGGGGGTGTTAACTTCTGTACTGGAAGGTTGCTAGGGAAAAGTGACATTGGTGCAAGAGAGGGCCATCTAGGCAGGCAAGGAAATAATAACCCGATTTGGAGAATGTTCTGGGCTCTTCAGGCTGCTTCTGTACTCAGTTTATCATGTTTGGGAGATTAAGTAAGTCTTTGCTCTGGAAAAGGTCCCCATCCGTTCACTGGAACTATAATCCCCTTGGCAGATAACAGGTCTCTTCAGCTCGTTCATGGAAGCAGTAATTCACCTCCAGAAAGCCTCTGCCCCATGTATCTGTGCTTGTTGGTTTCTATGCTTTAAAAATCTGGAACAACCTCTAATTGAATTGCCTTTTGAAATCACCAAGGATTCTCATTCAGAGGCAGACAATGCAGGGTCAGGATGTGTGTCCTCCTGCATCAGATTGTTCCAACAGAATTAAATAGGAGACATTGCTTGCATTTTCCCGGCATACCAGTTAGCCAAAAAAAAAAAACAACAAAAAAACCCAAAAAACAAAAAAAAACTTCATCTGCCTGCCTGAAAATTAATGCAGTGAGCCCCAGCCTATAATGTTGCCTTTGGACACCTACGAATTATTTCGAATTGCATAAAAGGGATTCTGTTCCCCTGGACTGGTGTACAGAAAACACTCTGGAAAAAAACCTCTCTCTAGGCCTCCAGGGATGTGAAATTGCTAGATGCCTGCCCTCCATGATTAGGGAGGAGGCCCTCTCTTTCCTCCTGTGGAAGTCGGCACTCCCAGCGGCTCAGGAGATGGGGAGCCTTGGCCAACGCTGGAAAAGTTCTGCAGACAGATCTGGACAAACAGCTCTGGTTCTTCACTCTAGGGACACCACGTCCCCAGAAGGCCAACCATGTGCCGCTTGCTCAGCCTAGTGCGATCGTGAGTAATTTTTAGCTTTTCCAATATTTTTCAGAATTTTTAAATAAGTCATTATTACTTTTCTGGACAAAACAAAAGTCACATTTAAAAATACTGACACTAAGATGACATGGACCTCTGCAGGCCGCGCTAGGGACAGCGTCTATCCTATCTCCACCTTCCTTTGATAGCAATAATTAGCTTCATTAAGATTCTGTGAAATAGCTATTATTGTTTTACAGATGATGAAACTCAGAGAGGACAAATACCTTGCCCGAGATCTGATGTCAGCAGCCGAGTACGGAATCAAACCCGTGCGCTCCTGGTAAGTCTGAGTTTTTAAGGGGAAGTTACCCAACCAGACACAGCTTTGCTGGGTGTGACGATCAGAACCGAGTCAGCACGTCTGAAGGCCCACTCTAGGCTCCACACATGTTCGCTAGATGCTTCCGGCTGCAAATAACTCAAACTAGCTCGAACAATAAGGAGTCGTATTGACTCACATAACTGGAAGCCTGTAGATAGGACCGGCTTTAGACACCTGATTTGGGGCTCTGACTTGATTTCTGCTCTTTCTCCTGGTTTGACCCTTTTCCCTACGCCAGACTCTTTCCTTATTCTTTTTTTTTTTAAAGATTTTATTTATTTATTTGACAGAGAGAGAGAGATCACAAGTAGGCAGAGAGGCAGGCAGAGAGAGAGGGGGAAGCAGGCTCCCCACTGAGCAGAGAGCCCGATACGGGGCTCAATCCCAGGACCCTGAGGTCACGACCCGAGCCGAAGGCAGAGGCTTTAACCCACTGAGCCACCCAGGCACCCCTCCTTATTCTGATTCCTTTCCCGTCACAGGTGGGAGCAACGGTGCCCCTTCCCCCCAACCCGGAATCCACCTGCCTGCCTCTCCTCGTACCTCCTTGGCCCAAAGTGCGTCAGGCTTCTCTCCTGGGAACCTATCATTGCTTCTGGAGCCAAGTCTGAAAACCTTCTAACTGAAACCCATTGAACAGGGTCTGGGGAGTTAACCACAGTGAACCTCATGCCACAGAAATGGAATATGTGGCTAAAATTAAAGATGTTATTCTCCAGGAATGTGAGTGTTTGAGGGAATATATACTTAAAATATAATGTTAATTTCTTTAAAAAGCAGGATTAAAAAAACTTTCTAAACAGTGTGATCCTAATATTTAGGGTGGATTTTTAATGTGTGTTTGCATGTGCACAGAGAAAGAGGTATGGGATGGAATATATCAAAATATTAATGGTACTCATCTTTGGAGCAAAGGACAAGGAGATTTACGGGATTTTTTCTTGTAAACTTTTTTTTATGAGAATGATTTGCTTGTGCTGTCGAAGCCATCAGTGCCTCCAGGTTGCGAAGAGCTATCACAGCAGCTAGGGGCCTGTCCCTCCTCCACGTGGGGCACTCCCTGCCCATAACCAAAGAATCCCCATTTTCACACACTCTTTCTTATCCAGCTTTCTAGCACTCCCCTCTCCTAGGCATGCTCGCCCACTCCTTGCTGGTCTGAAGTACCAGGCCCCACAGCCCCTTTGGGGAATAATCTCTCTCCCAGATAAGCAGGGCCCTGCTTTCCCCAGGCAGCCTCCAAGCCAGGTCTGGTGGCTAAGCCGGGAGGTGGGGGCAGACCCAGAGGATGGTCAGCAATTCCTGGCTGTGGCTGAGCCCTGGTCACAGGGAGGGGGGCCAAGCTGCCATCTTCAGTGGAAGGTGGAAGACCATTTCTGATGGCCTGGAAGTTTCCCAGGAACCTGGGGGTTTCTGGTTCTCAGAAGGCCCCAACTCCAGTCTCAGGGGCTCCTTCTGACTAGAGCCTTGACTTCGGTGCAAATGATTTGCTAGGGGAAATTCAGCCTTCTGCGAAGCTCTGCCCATTTTACGATTAGGTCTCGGGCCTGGACTTGAGCTGTCTTGGCCTCAGTTGCAGGGAAATAGGGAAAAGCTATCCCAGAGGTCTCTGGCTTTCATATGGGGCCTTAAGTTGGCAATTAATTGACCTTGGTTTATCATTTTCTCTCTTCAATGTATCATGGCTCTTAGTGATGACCAACCAGTTCCACAAGCGGTTCAATAAAATAGAAACTTGTATAAAAAAATGTAATATATGATAAGGGGAGAATTTCAAAGAATGTGGAGAATTCTGATTTTGCAATTAATAGTGTTGGAATGTCTGTGATGCGATGCAATCAAATGCAGTAAAGACCTACCACACACATCTCTAAATAAATTCCAGATGTAATTAAATTTTTAAAAAAAGCAAATGTCAACTGAACTAAGAAAAAAAGCATAGGTGAATATTTAAGTAATTTTGATTACTGAAGGCTTTCTAAGCATTTCACAAACGGAAAAAACAATATAAGGAAAATGTAATTTTGTCAATTATATTTTAATAAAGCTGAAAAAAGGAAGGTTGATAGTTTTAAGTAATTTTTAAATTTTTCAATAGCTCTTTTTTAATCTCTCAAAGTAAAATTAAAAAACAAAGTATAGCTCTACTCTCAGATGCCTCAGGCCAGACCCATGGAAGGATTTGGGCCACGAAGCAGGTACCTTTTACTAGATTTGTATTCTGCGGATACCCATCATAATACAAGTTGAGCATACTTAACAAAAAAAAAATTTACCTGAGGTCAACCACAATCCAGAAGCGCATGAATTATTAGGTCAATAGTTGCCTAACACCATGTCGCGATGCCTGCGCCATTCATGTCACTTTATCTCATCACAAAGGCATTTAGCCATCTCATGTCATCACAAAAAGAAGGGAGATCGGAGAGAAGAGCAGCAATTCTAGGAACAGAAAAACGACCACTTTCCAGAAGGTAGGACATTCAGAGAAGTGACTCCGAGGTAACACACGAGAAGATAGACCGGGGGGGGAGGGGCTGGCTCCCGGCAAGCCGCAGAGCAGCGGAGCACCAAATCGGGACTTTTAGAGTCTGCTCCACTGAGGGACGTCGCTCCAGAGGGTAGGCAGGGGGTGGAGCCCTCGCGGGGACAGTGTGGTCTCAGGACCCGTGGGGGTCACAGAAAGATCAGAGGTGTCTGAGTGCAGCAGAGCTCCCAGGTATCACAGCAGGGAAGTCGGCAGCAGAGACGGAGCCGAGGAGAGAGAGGACTCAGCTCGGGGTTACCATAAACCATGATCTGAGGCACGGTCAGGCCACTGCCCTTCAGGCAGGGACCCCACAAGCAGCAGATTCAGGGAGACTCACCTTCCTCCTCCGGGAGGAGCAGCGCAGGAGCTCGCGGCAGGAATCTGCTGGGTTTGGAGACTCCAAACGGGGCCGCGCGCCAGAGACAGAAACGCTCCGTCACAGGCCGGGAGAGCTCGGAGCGCGGCCGGAGACCAGGGAGACGGGAGGGAGTGACGGCTTTTCTCTGAGGGCGCACTGAGGAGCAGGGCCCTGAGCTCTCGGATCCTCCTGGCCGGAGACTGGGAGGCCGCCATCTTCATTCCCGGCGTCCAAAGCGGTACGGAAAGCGCTCAGGGAACAAAAGCTACGAGAGCGAACCCGGGTAGCTTGCTTAGCCAGGCCCCTGGCAAGGGTGGTGCAATTTTGCCTCGGGCAAACACATGTGAGAATCACGGCAACAGGCCCCTCCCGCAGAAGATTAGCAAGAACTTCAAACCAAGACCAAGTTCATTGATCAATGAGAACTGCGGAATTCCAGAGTTAGGGGAAATCAACACATAGAATTCATGGCTTTTTTCCCATGATTCTTTAGTCTTTCAAAGTTAAAATTTTTTAAATTTAATTTTTTTCTTATTTATTTTTTTAAATTTTTCCTCTTTCCTATTTTAACATTTCTGACTATTTTATCTTATCAATACCTTTTTAAAAATCTTTTTAAATTTTCATTGTTATAGTCATATTCTATCCCTTCATTGTATTTAACCTTATTTTTCATATACATATAAGTTTTCTCTTTCTTTAAAATTTTGGGTACATGTCTTCTAATGGACCAAAATATACCCTAAATCTAGTGTATGGCTTTGTTCTAGTCTCCAGCCTGATCACATTCTCTCCTTTTTTTTCCCCATTTTTGAACCAACTTCTTATAAATTCCTTTTTAAAAATCTTTTTTAATTTTCATCTTAACAGTCATATTCCATCCCCTTCATCGTGTTCACCCTTTTATTTGCATATATATACATTTTCTTTCTATAAAATTTTGGGAGGCAGTTTCTTCTAACAGACCAAAATATACCCAAAATCAAGTATGTAGCTCTATTCTATTCACTAGCCTGATTATTATTTTTTTTTTTCCCTTTCTTCTCCCCCCGGTTTTGGGTCTCTTCCAATTTTGTTAGTGTATATTTTTCTGGGGTCGTTGCTAACCTTTTAGCATTTTCTTCTCTCATTCATCTATTCTTCTCTGGATAAAATGACAAGGTGGAAAAACTCACCTCAAAAAAAAGAACAAGAGGCAGTACCAAGAGCTAGGGACCTAATCAATACAGACATTAGTAATATGCCAGAAGTAGAGTTCAGAATAATGATTATAAAGATGCTAGCTGGGCTCGAAAAAAGCATGGAAGATGCTAGAGAATCCCTTTCTGGGGAAATAAAATCCCTTTCTGGAGAAATAAAAGAACCAAAATCTAACCAAGTTGAAATAAAAAAAGCTATTAATGAAGTGCAATAAAAAATGGAAGCTCTTACTGCTATGATAAATGAGGCAGAAGAGAGAATTAGTGATCTAGAAGACCAAATGCTGGAGAATAAAGAAGCTGAGGAAGAAGAAAGATAAACAACTACTGGGCCATGAGGGGAGAATTCGAGAGATAAGTGATATCATAAGACAGAACAATATTAGAATAATTGGGATCCAAGAAGAAGAAGAAAGAGAGAGGGGGGCAGAAGGTACAATGGAGCAAATTATAGTAAAGAATTTCTCTAATTTGGCAAAGGGAACAAGCATTGAAATCCAGGAGGCACATAGAACCCCCTTCAAAATCAATAAAAATAGGTCAACACCCCATCATCTAATAGTAAAACTTACAAGTCTCAGTGACAAAGAGAAAATCCTGAAAGCAGCTCAGAACAAGAGGTTTGTAACCTACAATGGTAGAAATACTAGATTGGCAGCAGACCTATCCACAGAGACCTGGCAGGCCAGAAAGGACTGGCATGGTATATTCAGAGCACTAAACAGAAAAATATATAGCCAAGAATACTATATCCAGCTAGGCTGTCACTGAAAATAGGAGAGATAAAAAGGTTCCAGGACAGACAAAAACTAAAAGAATTTACAAACATCAAACCAGCCCTACAGGAAATATTGAAAGGGGTCCTCTAAGCAAAGAGAGAGCTTAAAAGGAACAGAACAGAAAGGAACAGAGACATTATACAGTAACAGTCACCTTACAGGCAATATAATGGTGCTAAATTCATATCTGTCAATAGTTACCCTGAATGTAAATGGGCTAAATGCCCCTATCAAAAGACACAGGATATCAGAATGGATAAAAAACCCAAGACCCATTGATATGCTGTCTGCAAGAAACTCATTTGAGACCCAAAGACACTTCTAGATTTAAAAGAGGGGGTGGAAAACAATTCACCATGCTAATGGACACCAAAAGAAAGCTGGGGTAGCAATCCTTATATCAGACAAATTAGATTTTAAGCCAAAGACTATAATAAGAGATGAGGAAGGACACTATATAATTAAAGGGACTGTCCAACAAGAAGATCTAACAATTTTAAATATCTATACCCCTAACATGGGAGCAACCGATTTTATCAACCAGTTAAAAACAAAATCAAAGAAACACATTGACAGTAATACAATAATAGCAGGGAACTTAAACACCTCCCTCACTGAAATGGACAGATCATCTAAGCAAAAGATCAACAAAGAAATAAAGGCTTTAAATGACACACTGGACCAGATGGACATCACAAAAATATTCAGAACTTTCCATCCCAAAGCAACAGAATACACAGTCTTCTCTAGTGCACATGGAACATTATCCAGAATAGATCACCATCCTGGGTCATAAATCAGGTCTCAACCGGTACCAAAAGATTGGGATCATTCCGTGCATATTTTCAGACCACAATGCTTTGAAACTAGAACTCAACCATAAGAGGAAAGTTGGAAAGAACTAAAATACATGGAGGCTAAAGAGCATCCTACTAAAGAATGAATGGGTCAACCAAGAAATTAAGGAAGAATTTAAAAAATTCATGGAAGCAAATGAAAATGAAAACACAACTGGTCAAAATCTTTGGGATGCAGCAAAGGCAGTCTTAAGAGGAATATATAGCAATATGAGCCTTTCTCAAGAAACAAGACAGGGCGCCTGGGTGGTTCGGTGGGTTAAAGCCTCTGCCTTCGGCTCAGGTCATGATCTCAGGGTCCTGGGATAGAGCCCTGCATCCGGCTCTCTGCTTAGCATGGAGCCTGCTTCCCCTTCTCTCTCTGCCTGCCTCTCTGCCTACTTGTGATCTCTCTCTCTCTCTGTCAAATAAATAAATGAAATCTTAAAAAAAAAAAAAAAGAAACAAGAAAGGTCTCAAATACACAACATAACCCTACACCTAAATGAGCTAGAGAAAGAACAGCAAAGAAAGCCTAAACCCAGCAGGAGAAGAGAAATAATAAAGATCAGAGCAGAAATCAATGAAATAGAAACCAAAAGAACAGAAGAACAGATCAACAAAACTAGGAGCTGGCTCTCTGAAAGAATTAATAAGATTGATAAACCCCTGGCCAGACTTATCAAAAAGAAAAGAGAAAGGACTCAAATTAATAAAATCATGAATGAAAGAGGAGAGATCACAACCAACACCAAAGAAATACAAACAATTATAATAACATATTATGAGCAACTATATGCCAGAGAACTTGACAATCTGGAAGAAACATGCATTCCTAGAGATGTATAAACTACCAAAACTGAACCAGGAAGAAACAGAAAACTTGAACAGACCCATAACCAGTAAGGAGATTGAAGCAGTCATCAAAAATCTCCCAACAAACAAGAGCCCTGGGTCAGATGGCTTCCCAGGGGAATTCTACCAAACATTTAAAGAAGAATTAATACTTATTCTACTGAAACCATTCCAAAATAATAAAAATGGAAGGAAAACTTCCAAACTCATTTTATGAGGCCAGCATTACCTTGATCCCAAAACCAGACAAAGACCCCCATCAAAAAGGAGAATTACAGACCAATATCCTTGATGAACATGGATGTAAAAATTCTCATCAATATACAATATCCAATAGGATCCAACAGCACATGAAAAGGATTATTCACCACGACCAAGTGGGATTTATTCCTGGGCTGCAGGTTTGGTTCAACATCTACAAATCAATCAATGTGATACAATACATTAATAAAAGAAAAACAAGAACCAAATGATACTCTCAATAGATGCTGAAAAAGCATTTGACAGAGGACAGCATCCTTTCTTGATCAAACTCTTCACAGTGTAGGCATAGAGGGTACATACTCAATATCATCAAAGCCATCTATGAAAAACCCACAGCGAATATCATTCTCAATGGGGAAAAACAGAGCTTTTCCCCTAAGGTCAGGAACATGACAGGAATGTCCACTATCTCCACTGCTATTCAACATACTGCTAGAAGTCCTAGCCTCAGCAGACAACAAAAAGAAATAAAAGGCATCCGAATCAGCAGAGAAGAAGTCAAACTCTCACTCTTTGCAGATGATATGATACTTTATGTGGAAAATCCAAAAGACTCCACTCTAAAACTGCTAGAACTCATACAGGAATTCAGTAAAGTATCAGGGTATAAAATCAATGCACAGAAATCAGTTGCATTTCTATACACCAACAGCAAGACAGAAGAAAGAGAAGTTAAGGAGTCGATCCCATTTACAATTGCACCGAAAACCATAAGATACCTAGGAATAAATCTAACCAAAGAGGCAAAGAATCTGTACTCAGAAAACTATAGAATACTCATGAAAGAAATTGAGGAAGACACAAAGCAATGGAAAAAGGTTCCATGTTCATGGACTGGAAGAACGCATATTATGAAAATGTCTATGCTACCTAGAGCAATCTACATATTTAATGCAATACCTATCAAAATACCATCAACTTTTTTCAAAGAAATGGAAGAAATAATATTAAAATATATGGAACCAGAAACAACCCTGAATAGCCAGAGGAATGTTGAAAAAAAAAAAAAAAAAACAACCCAAAGTTGGCGGCATCACAATTCCAGACTTCAAGCTCTATTATAAAACTGTAATCATCAAGACAGTATGATACTGGCACAAAAACAGATACATAGATCAATGGAGCAAAATAGAGAGCCCAGAAATGGACCCCCCAACTCTATGGTCAACTAATCTTCGACAAAGCAGGAAAGAATGTCCTATGGAAAAAAGACAGTCTCTTCAACAAATGGTGTTGGGAAAACTGGACAGCCACGTGCAGAAGAATGAAACTGGACCATTTCCTTACACCACACACAAAAATAGACTCCAAAATGCATGAAAGACCTCAATGTGAGACAGGAATCCATCAAAATCCTTGAGGAGAACACAGGCAGCAACCTCTTTGACCTCAGCCGCAGCAATTTCTTCCTAGAAACATCACCAAAGGCAAGGGAAGCAAGGGCAAAAATGTGGACTTCATCAAGATCAAAAGCTTTTGCACAGGAAAAGAAACAGTTAACAAAACCAAAGACAACTGACAGAATGGGAAAAGATATTTGCAAATGACATGTCAGATAAAGGGCTAGTATCCAAGATCTATAAAGAACTTCTCCAATTCAACACCCAAAGAACAAATAATCCAATCAAGAAATGGGCAGAAGGCATGAACAGACATTTCTGCAAAGACATCCAAATGGCCAACAGACACATGAAAAAGTGCTCCACATCGCTCGGCATCAGGGAAATACAAATCAAAACCACAGTGAGATACCACCTCATACCAGTCAGAATGGCTAAAATTAACCAATCAGGAAATGACAGGTGTTGGCGAGGATGTGCAGAAAGGGAAACCCTCCTACACAGTTGGTGGGAATGCAAGCTGGTACAGCCACTCTGGAAAACAGTATGGAGGGTCCTCAAAAAGTTGAAAATAGAGTACTTATGACCCAGCAATTGCACTACTGGGTGTATACCCCAAAGATACAAATGTTGTGATCCAAAGGGGCAGGTGCATCCCAATGTTTATAGCAGCAATGTCCACAATAGCCAAACTGTGGAAAGAACCTAGATGTCCATCAACAGATGAATGGATAAAGAAGATGTGGTATATATATACAGTGGAATATTATGCAGCCATCAAAAATTGTAATCTTGACATTTCCAACAACGTGGATGGAACTAGAGGTTATTATGCTAAGCAAAATAAGTCAATCAGCTAGAGGTTATTATGCTAAGCAAAATAAGTCAATCAGAGAGCGACAATTATCATATGATCTCACTGATATGAGGAATTTGAGAAACAAGACAGAGGATCATAGGGGAAGAGAGGGAAAAATGAAACGAGATGAAACCAAAGAGGGAGACAAACCATAAGAGACTCTTAATCTCAGGAAACAAAGTGAGGTTTGTGGGAGGGGAGCGGGGCAGGTGGGATGGGGTGGCTGGGTTATGGACATTGGGGAGGGTATGTGCTATGGTGAGTGCTGTGAATTGTGTAATACTGACAAATCGCAGACCTGTACCCCTGAAATAAATAATACATTATATGTTAATAAAAAAATAAATAAACAAAGTATAAATTGCCATATTTATAAAAGATACATGCAGGTATAATATGTGTGTGTGTGTAAAATACATATATCTGTATTAGGGTATAAATCTCTAGGAAGCAATTCAAAAAAATAAACACATCCATATAAATATAGTAAATGGGGAAATCACAGAAGAAACTTTTAAGTGGCTACAGAAACACAACAATTTGTACAACCTCATGGTTTAAAATAAATTCAAATTTTAAAAATGTTACTATCTTGATCCAACTGGAAAAAGGTTTTAAATAATGATTTCCATTACTTACATGGAAGTTTAAAATGACCTAACTGCTTAATAATAGAAGGTTTCCAAGACACACAGTTATGCATTCCTAAAAATGGAATACTCTCACATGCATTACAGTTTTTTATGATTCCAAGTAATAGGAAATGTGTTCATGCTGTATCATGTGAACAACAGGTTTCAAAACCATATGGATCGGATCCGCCCATGTTTTAAAAAGAAATCATATGACTGTGCAGAGAGGAGACCTAACGGATATGCAGACGGTGTTTCCGATGGGTGGTAGAATCACCGGGTGACTTTAATTTCTTTTTTCTTTTTGTTTATCTCTAGCAAATAAATGTCCTACAATGAGTATATAGTACTTTTGAAATAAGATTTACTGTTACCATTTATTAGCTTCCAAAGGTATAGCTATCCAGACTCCCCTAATAAAATGTTCCTTGGGGTATCCAACCCATTGGTGATGAAGTCTGGGGGAGGCACAGGGGAAAGGGCAGATTGGATAAGTGAACTCATAACAGCTCGCAGGCACCTCCAGGTGTGGGGTGGGGAAGCTCTGTGAGGTCAGCCTTGACTTCCTTCCCTCCCCGTCCAACACCCTCCGTCACTGCGCTGCAGGCCAGGCTTCCCCGTGGTAGAACAGTGGCCTCTGCGCTCGCGGGAGCTGACACCAGCGTGACTGCCAGCCCCCCGCCTCTTCTGTGGGATACCAGCCCTGTATATATTACACGTGCTCCAACGTCAGGCTGGGCCCTCTGGTGCAACGTGCCTCCCTCGTGGTGACAGGTTGATTGCATTTGAAGGTGAAGGTTCTATAAACTTCTATTAGGACCAGACAGAATTCTAGCAAAAAGCTTAATAACAGTTAGGCAAGAAGATGAGTCATTCCAACTCAATATTATGGGACGTTTCACTTGGGATTTCTTTCTTCTCTGAATGGCCAAGTATAACAAAGGCCCATAAAATAAACGGCAGTAATCTGCACAGCTTTATTTGTCTTTCGCGAATAGAATTGGTCAAACGGTTCCCCACGGGGTGTGAGGTATATGTGTCATCACACTGCCTTTCTAGGGTTGGTGATGTAGTTGCCTCCAGAGAGATGATGTGACTACAGCCAAGACATTTTCCAGCCAGGAATCACGTGGGGCCAGTAAAAGGAGACTGCTTTTTGCTGAGGCAAAGAAGAGCCTCTTTCTAGCCCATAGCCTTGCCATCCCTGAGGCACAGAGCCACAGAGAAAACAGTCCACCATGGCAGAGCCCTTGCCTGCTTCCTGAGCAGCGGGTAACCAGGAATTCACATTGACCGTTCCTGATGGTGATGATGGGTGTGTGTGTGTGTGTGTGTGTGTGTGTGTGTGTGTGTGTGTGTGTGTGCTGGGCTTTCTGCCAACAGACAAGCTTGAGAAATGGGTGGTCCGGCTCCATCTAGTCTGGCTTCTTGGTTTATAGCCTAATGATCAAGAATGGAATAACTGGATCATGAGAGAATTTGGTTTGAGATTATTATAGACAGGTTAGAATGGAATTCTTTATTATTATTATTATTATCATTATACCCCCTGTACTTATCTGACCATTAGCCATGCATTCACTTAGATGCTAAAGAGCAGGAACAAGGAAAACACTGTGAGGGAGCCAATCAGAATGTGAACTTGGCTTATCGACGTGTCTGACCAGCCAACAACACCTCCAAGACCCTCAAGAGGCAGTGGTTAATTTATAATAGCTTTATATTTTTATTTACATATATTATCTCACATGTTCCAAGTTTTAAAAACAGAAAGAAGAAACCTCGAGAGCATAAATGACTTGCCTGGTCAGCAGAGAGGCATGTCGGGAAGTCACGCAGGGTTTTCTAGCCTGCATTCGTGAGCAGGGAAGGCGCCATGATGCACACGGTCTTAGAAATGTGTCTACAGAAGAGAGCACGATGGAAAGCTTCAGAATCAAGGTTTATAATTTTTAAAGAGCACTGGCTGTATGTAAGGCATTGTGCTAAGTGCTCTAAGGATTGCAAATCAAAGAGGTGATGTCCCATCCCAAGGAGGGAATTAACAGGAGAGATATAAGTAACCCTAACACAAAGTAGACAGTAGCATCGCAGCAAAAGGGCCAACAGAGCCTAAAAGGTATATTTGAGGTGGCCTCTGAGCAGTGAGTAAGGTTTGGACAGACACAGAAAGAGGGGGATGCGTCTGGTGGCACTAAAGGGGCAGAGAGGCAGGAGCGGGAACGTTCGGGACACGATGGGGACAGTGCCCAGCTCGACCGGAGGCCAGGGTGTTCTTCCTAGCCTGTTGGACCCAGAGCACAGATCCACCTGTAGCTTCCCCGTAGGAGACCCCGGATGGAGGAGGGAAGAGCCGTGAACTTGCTTCTAATCCTGGCCAGGCCGCTTCCTAGACCCAAGTCCTGAGGACATGGGGCCAGCAGCCTCACCGTCCGGTGCTGGTGTTCTCACGGACATACGGGAACAACACTGACCTTGTGAGGTCTTCGGAGTATCAGGCAATCCGCAAACACACACTCGCGTGTCCACCAGGCCAGCACTGTCCTGTGCACGGCAGCGAAGGCCGTGAGCCAACTGAGGGTGCTGCTTGCCGTCACAGAGCGCGGTCTAGCAGGAGAATCAGACATGAAATGAATGAGAGGCGCTCACCCTTCATTTATCGGCTTAGAAAGGCCTTTTCTGAAAGCTCCTTCCTGCCCTTCTCCAACCTAAATTAGATCCCCTCCCCTCTTATTTTCCCTCTATCTGCTTTTCCTTCGAGACACGGCCTTCACTTTAAATTGTAAGTTTATGTCACTGATAGCTAGATGCAAAGTAGGTAAACAAAGTTCTGAGCAGACTGTGACCCAGTGGCCCGTGTGATGCCCTTGAGGTGGGAAAGATTTTAGACCTTTTGAGGAATTGAAATGTCAGTGTGGATGGAGCACGAAGGGAGGGCGAAGGGTCAAGACACGGTCGGGGAAACAGGCATGGGTCAGATCATGCAAGGACAAGAAGGACTTTCGACTTGTAGTCATTGCCATGGAATCCACTGATGGTTTTAAGCCAGGAAGAGCCTGCAACGGATGGGAGTGGAGTGATGAGAGCAGTTACCACATTTCCGGGGGGCAAAGGCGGGACTGGCCCGTCCGGTCACAGGTACTGGTTTAGGACCCGAGTTGGCAAATCCGAGTGAGCTCCAGGGACTCATTTCGGCAACTGGAGGAGAGGGACATTCCCTCCAGCAGCAGCACGCTGCCCCAGGGACTCCGGGAAGGCACTCTGGCATCAGGTGAGGAGAAAAGCAGCCAAGAGAGGAGATCCTGGGGGAAGGATGAGCAGGGATGGAGCAGCAGTCCTGCTCACTCTGAAAACTCCCGCGGAAGCCCATCCCGCCCATGGACGCCCTGGATCCCCGAGCCTGTAAATCCCACTCTTGGTCACAAAGGAACAAAGACAAAGAACATTGGAGCCCAAGGGGCAACCTTAAATGCGGAGCTCTTTAACATGCATGGAACTGGAGAGGTGGGAATCTAGCTAGGTGACCAGGAGAAGTGACGAGACCTCAGGCAGAGGACTTCTTGACCTCTACATATGGAAGATGGTCTGGGATGAAAGACGTGGTTTCCTCCAGCTCCTCATGAATCTTCAGGCTGATGCTTTGCCCCTAACATAATTCAACTCTTCACCTGTTGCTTTTTCCACCTTCCAACTGGCTTTCTCGTCTTCTACCCTGTATATATCCTGTATATATATTTTTTCTATATAATAACTTTTATTTGCAACTTGGGCTTACTTACTCAAAGCCCATCATGGTCCTCAGATCAGCCTCTTTCTTTTTTTTTTTTTTTTTGTTTAAAGATTTTATTTATTTATTTGACAGAGAAAGCACAAGTAGGCAGAGCGGCAGGCAGAGGGAGAGGGAGAAGCAAGATCTCTACCGAGCAGGGAGCCCGACGCGGGGCTCGATCCCAGGACCCTGGGACAATGACCTGAGCCAAAAGCAGATGCTTAACCAACTGAGTCACTCAAGCACCCCCAGATCAGCCTCTTTCTATCATATTTCTCATCCTTTTCAGGGTCTACTACTGACTGCCCGATTGTCTCCCCCTTTCCCCATCCAAGTTCTGGAGAGTGGGCATCCAACCAGCCCAGCTCCTTCCTCGATGAGCACACTAGACCCCCTCACAGGTCTGTGGGGTGACAGACCATGGGCCATATGTACTCAGAGATGGGGTGCCTTGGCTGCCCCGCCTGTCTTCCCAAGAGGGGCTGCTGTGAGAGAAAAGGCAAATGACTTGGAATCCCAATCTAAAAGGCTTGGTTTTACTACTGTAAGCAAAAGTTTTTCATTTTTAATGGATGTGAATGCTATTGGTCTCTGGCGTCCTTGAAAAGACTTTCTTGGAACCAAGAAATAATCATTTACTTCCCTGGGAAACAAAATGAACCATGCAAATGGAAATTGTGAGTTACTCATTTGGAGACTAATTGGGGGAAAAAAACAGTCTGCAGTGGAACGTGCATCTGCCTCAAAGCCGAGGGGCTGCGGCGGAGCCAAGCGCGTCTTCCTTCTCACATTTCTCCCCAGGCTTTTTAAGTAGATGAAATGTAACTGTAAATCCAAGATCATTTTCCTTATTGCTGCTAGGGCCCAATGGAGCCAAGGCATCTAAGCTTCTGCAAGAAAATTTAAGTGATCCTGGGGATCGATCTGTCTGCTCTGCTTATCTGTGGGTCCGGCCCCTGGGTCTCGATCTCGTTCTGGTCTGGATTTCCCTGCGATGACGTCCGTGCTTCTAGGAAGGAATGTACTGTCATTCAATCAATATGGGAAACCTTAGCTCCACACATCTTTCTATCTAAAACACTGGGTCCACGTTCCTGAGATGCTTCTCTTTCCTCCTATCCCACTCAGTGCCTGCTTTCCTCAGCAGCAGGTCTGTCGTCACAGCTAGACCCTTCCCAAGGACTGCTGCTTCCCCCTACCCTGCCCCGCGACCCATCACCCTCCTAAACCATAAACCTTAGGTGTAGACAGGAGGGAGGGGGGACGTCCAGAGCCGGGCCTCCTCCCAGAGGGACAATCGAGAGATGAGGATCTGGTCCCCAGGGTGGCCGGTCCTGCTCGCTGTGCTCTCCTGAGGGTCAGTCACACGCCGACAGCAGATTCTTGCCAACTTCACAAGACACCACCATGAGGGCCAACTTGATTTCCATGGAAAGCGGACCTTCCTGGTGATGGGCATACTCATCCCTACTGCTCAGGGAACAGCCCTCCCTCTGCCCCTGGCCCTCACCTCCAGCTGTCACGTTACCTGGGACACCGACTTGTCGCCAGAAGAATGCCACCCCAAACAAAGAAACCTGCCCGATGTCCTGGATGCTCTCCCGGGTCCGCTAGGTAGGGCGGCTTGAATGTGAATGGAAAACACGTCTGCCACACACAGCGTCTCTGTGTCTCTGACAGTGACAGATTAGCAATTACAGATTCTTCCCAAACACTTGCTTTTTCAATGTTCTTTAGCAGCCGCCGAAGACTTCTGTCGTTACAACGTACCCTCGAGATAGATATATCACTATTTCCAAGATGACAGCCTATCTTTCGTTAGTCACATTCTAAACTGATGCCTTCCTTTGGGGGGCCAGGGGGAGCCCTTGAGGTTCCTGGCTGGGAGCTAAGAGCTCCCTAATCTTATCAGAAACACTCATCCAAATCATTTCCTTCCGAAAAGATTCCCACAGATGGGCAATCTCATTCATTTATGACACTTTATTAATTTTAAATTCCAATTGTCATTTCCACTCCTTTGTCCTCCAATAGTTGCAATGGACAGGATGGTGAATCTGCAGCTGAGTTCAAGTGTTTCAAGTCCCTATATTAGATGCTAGAGGTGGGGGTGGGATGCAAAACTAGCAGAGACAAAGTCCTTGTCCCCATCAATGTCTACTCTGGAGGCACAAGACTACTCAGAATCTGAAGACAGCAATACAAATGGCATTTGGCATGTCAAGGGAGTGACACAGAGATGGGCCACCCTGAGAGTTCAGGGCGGACGACCCCGGAGACTTGGTCTGTAGTGGGTTCAGCGGTTTCCCCCAAGAGGATGTGTCCATGCCCTAACTTCTGGAACCTATGAATGTGACTTTATTTGGCAAAAGGGCCTTTGCAGATGGAATTAAGGATCGTGAGATGAGATCGTCCTGGATGATCGGAGTGAGCCCTAAATCCAATGATAAACATCCTTCTGAGAGAGAGAAGTGAGAAGAGGAGAGGATGGTGAGAGACAGAGGCAGACACTGGAGTGATGGAACCACAGCCCGAGAGAGGCCTGGAGCCACCAGAAGGAAGGATTCGCCCCTCGACCCTGTGGAGGGAGGAGCACAGCCTGCCGACACCTCGATTCCAGACCCGGCTTCCAGATCATGGAAGAATGGCTACTGTTTTAAGCTTCCTAGCTTGTGGTAATTCATTACAGCAGCGAACGAAACTGATACGGTCCATCTGGCTGGCACACTCTTTGGTGTCCCCCCAACCCAGATTTGAGCCTTCACAGAACTTCCACAGAGAAGCACTCTCCGATGCCCCAACCCTGCCCCACCCCAAAACTGAACTAGGTCCCCTTATTACTCTCCTCTAGCCCTGGCCGGCTCCAGACTCCCCATACTTAGACTTCCTAGTGTTCATTAGAACGTATCCTTACCTACTGCCCACCCCCGAACAACTGACTGAGACGAACCTGAAGCCAGCTCATGGGTAAGGGTTTCTTTTGATGTTTTGTTGTACTCTGCACCTTCCCTCTCTCTTCTCTCCTGCTCCGGCTGCGGTGGCTCAGAGGCAAGTTAGCAAATCCAGGGCGCAGGCCGAGGGCCAAGGGGTGGGGGGGAACAGAACTAAAGCATCACCACGATCTCTCCCCGGCCGGCGTCCCAGTCTGGGCAGAAACACAAAGTTCCGTGTTAGATGGCCTGCCCTTTTGATACCTGAAAAATGGAATTATTCATGAATAGCTGAAAAATCTTTGACAGGGCTAGGGGATTTACAAATCCAAGACTTCATCCAGAAGTAGAGAAGAAAGCTGCGGTGGGTCTTGGGGAAGGAGGAAGCTGCTTTCTCCTTGTGCCTTTCTCAGTTTGGCTCAAACGAAAGCTGGTACGGTTCCCAGTTCCATGGGCCTCTCCTCCCCAGGAGCCAGGCAAGAACCCTGCCCTCTGTGGTGGGGTCATGTCCAGGTCTGGAGACTCCCCCTCACACACAGCCAGAGAGCAGCCAGGCCAGGGACAGTGTGCACGGCAGCAGAGCCCGAGGGACCCGAAGGCAGCTCCCTTCCTTACTGCCTGTCTTTCCCCCTCAGGACTAAGGCATTTTCCTCAGCCACTCATAATTCAGTGGGGCCTCCTTATAACCACCCCCCGAGACAAGGTGACCGACTCACCACAGAGGAGCAAAGGAGGCCCTCCGCGAGGTCGACTTGACTTAAATCCGCATTGGTAAGTCGAGGCAGACAAGTGACACTTGCTGGAATCCTGAAGGGACCGGCCGTCCCCACCCTGGGCATTTGACAAACCTTTCTCAGCGAGCTCCCCATGGAAGTTCTGCCGCCCCAGGCTCCCTGTTAGCACCTACGATGCCTTTAAGCAACAGAAGAGGACCCCGTTTTTAACGGAGGGATGACAGAGTAAGAAGAGGGAGCCGGGTCTCTGGTATCAAGTCATTTTCATGTATTTTCTTCACTAAAGGAAAGAGCAGGGATCTACATGGGCTGGGAGAAGAGAGAGGACAGGGAGGAGGGACGGCTTCAAATCACTCTGTGAGCCCTGCCCCCAGCTCCCGTCTGCCTGACAGAAGCTCTCGAAAACTCACCGTTTTGGAAACTGTCAGTTCTGTCAACCCAGCAGCAGCCACGTCCCTCCCACGTCTTTGCCGAGCATGCTGGGAGCACCGTGCATGGGTCTGCACCACGTTTCTGGAATGTGCGAGAACAACAGGCGTGTGCTGCATTATTATGACCTCCAGAGGTTCCTGAAATAAAAAGAGCTCTAAATGGGGGCGCGTGGGTGGCTCAGGTCATGATCTCAGAGTCGTGAGATTGAGCCCCGCATTGGGCTCTGTGCTGGGCATGGAGCCTGCTTGGGATTCTCTCTCCCTCTCCCTCTGCCCCTCCCCCCTAAACAAAGTTACAGTAGAAAACGTTCACATTAAATATCGATGACTAGTAAGCACCTTCTTAATACCATCCCCTGAAAAGCAGAGCTTGTCACCCATTAGCAATTGTTGTTAAGATCAGCTAGGGAAGAGAGTGGCTCCCCCCTGAAAATCAGGGTGGCTTCCTGGGGCGGGGGGCACATCAGATGGTGCAGCCAGTGTACTGGAGGGTCTCAATGATTGGGACTAAAAACAGAAACCGTTTTTCCCTACAGTTGCCTCCCAATGATACTAGGTGAAACCCATCTTTCCTCCTGACTAGGTTCCATAACACTTTAGTCACTTTGACTTCCAAAAATGTCTCAGTGGAGACATTTCAAAAATGTCTAGGAGTCGGCCCTATTAATGTTTGAACTTCAATTTCCCATTGGATTCAGAGCTCTTCCCCATGCGGTCCCCTCCCCGGCCCTACTTCCAGCTCACCTTGTGGAGGATGGATCACGCCTGCCTCTCCCTTCCTTACACTCCCGCTTCCCAGTCAGGGTAGGGAAGAGGAAGGGAGAGGAACTGACATCTTCCTTGGCTGAGCGAGTTCTCAGCTCTCTCCACAGGCATCCAGGGCCACTTTTCTAGGACCCAGAGTACGGGCTGTGGGCGGGTGGTCCGTCCAACCTGCCTGTTCAGTGAGGGAGGGCCCCCTCCCCCGCAGCGGCTCCAGGCCTCGTTTGGTGATGTGGACACACCTGGGGCACCGTAAGTCCGTGTGGGATTCAGCCTGCACGCCTCCAGGCAGAGCAGCAGCTTCGGCCCCATCTTTGTCCGGCAGTCCCCCCGCCAGGGTGACGCCCTCCTTGATTCTCTTTCCCCTGTGCTGTGGTGACACAAAGGAAATCAGCAGGCCCCCCAGAAGACAGTAGGCAAAGCCCCAATGAGGGGATATCATCGGTCTCCCTTTCTTCCAGTCCCTTCCCTCATCTTCACAAGCATTTCCACCAGGACCTTCCTCCCCATCACCACAGGGAGAGAAAACACCACCCATTGCATCTCTACACAGAAGGTCTTGGGGAGGAAAATACCGTTTCCTTGGATACACTGCATCACACTTCCCAAAGACAGCCTTCCCCCTTACATATCTCTCCTCGAATCAAGAATGAGGACTCGGAGAGGGGAAAGGGCAAGTGAAGCAGCACAGAGGCAATGTTAGACCAGTTCTCTGAATTTTTTCAGTAAGCTCTATGGATGAATCAGTGCTGCCCACTTTGGCAGTTTTCTGGATTTAGATTCTTATTATATGGAGACTGTTTTATTCCTGACTTTGAAATCCTGCAACATGACATGTCATACTGATGTAATAAGTTTCCATGAAATATATATATTTATCTTCAACAACTCCAGAAAGACTACAAATGTTACAAATATTATGCTCTAACACTCTTCTTTTTCCTGGCCAAGCAATCTGGTGACAGAGGAAGAAGTGGTTGGTGAGGCCATAGTGTGTTGAAAAGAAAGCTCCATAAACATGGAAGTTACATACATACATACATACAAACATGGAAGTTACATATATACATACATACAAACATGGAACTTACATACATACATACATTTTCATACACACATTTGGATTTGCATGTCAAGTACGTCACATACTTGTGCTGGGAACAGTGGGGAATACATGTATATATAACTATATATATTAGTTGTAAATATATTATAAAATATATCCACTTATAAGGAGTCACAACCGTTTCTTCTGGATTACAAAAGTTCAAGTGATTCAACAGGGTTCTCATGGTGCATAATATCCATTTTTCCCCAGAAGCCTCTTTCTCTAACTGCATGCTCTTGTTTTATGTTGGTGGCGTTCTCACGTTCTGTTACTTAGTTTCCTTTTTCCTCTCATTCATTTAGTCTACACTTATCAAATACCAAAGTATCTTTGGAAACAAAGAGAAAACTATCTCCTCCTTCAAAGAACTCCCATTCCAGTGGGGAAAGCAGACACACAAACAGATCACGAAACCATACCAGTGCAAGAATGGAGATTTGCACAAGGCACACAGTTGGTGCTCCGTAAGCAGTGGTTGAAAGAATAAGGAGAAGGAAAGTGGCATTCACACTGACTGAGGACACCGTGGGGTGTGAGGTGATCACGAGGAAGGAAGAGTCCGAGAAATAACACTTGTGCCAAGTCATAAAGGATTATAATCAAACTGCCTTTTCCTTATAACAATTTATCATGCAAATTAATCCATGGCAATAGACACAGCCCTAAATCATCATTTTTAACAGCACCTTAGCACTCCGTAAGAGAAATATACCATAACTTAACCACAGTTCATACACCAATATATACAGATCCCACTTTTGCATGATTTAAAACACTTAGTATTAAAAATTCCTTTCTGGGGCGCCTCGGTGGCTCAGTCGGTTAAGCGTCTGCCTTCAGCTCAGGTCACGATCCCAGGGTCCTGGGATCGAGCCCCACATCGGGCTCCCTGCTCACTGGAGAGTCTGCTTCTCCCTCTGCCTGTGCCCCTCCCCCCTGCTTATGCTCACTCTCTTTCTCTCTCAAATAAGTAATCTTTAAAAAATAAATTTAAAAAATTAAAAATAAATAAAAATTATTTTCTACCTTTGCTCCATGTATTGAACTTACTTATACACTAATTATAGAGACTGGGGAGTAAGTAGAACCAATGCTTCCATCTTTTGATACTTTTTGGCTAGGTAGAGCCCCCCCCAAATAAATTTGTATAAAGAGTCACAAAAGTCATGAAGAGGACACTCAAGGGCATTCATTTCCTCCCAAGTTAAAAATCTGGCACGGGGTTAGTGGCGGTGGGAGGGAGAGAGGGATGGCAGAGTGAGCAAGATATTCACTCTTTATTCAACGGCCGCGTATTTTTTGGAGCACTTAGTCTATGTCAGGAACAGTGCTAGGCTCTGTGCCCCACTGACCACACTAAGACTTGAATACTGTCTTTGGATGTGTTCATCAAAATAGCAGTACCCTTCGCTTTCAGAGATGGCAAAATCTGCCACTGTTTCAAAGCTGCAGCTTTCCTGCATTTCCTTAGCAATGAATGGAAATCAGGATTCAAGTCCCGCCACCCAATGAGATCTGTGAATACGTTTGGTCAGTCAGTATTCCTTGTCTGATGTGCAGCTTACGGAGTTTTTCAGTAGAGCTCTAACCCAGCTAGGAAGTTAGGAAGGACGCTGAAGGGCTTTCACTCCAAGAGCAGCCAAGAGGCTCCTCTCCCAAGGGGGCTCCTGTCCCACATCCACTTGACCTCCAGGTCTGTTGGCTCCACCAAAGCCTTGGTCAGGCCAGAAGGTTCGGCTGGGACCCTGTCGATGGGCATACTTCGCACAGAACAGAGAATGCAGGAAGGGCTCAAGAAAAACCTATGCTCTCATAAAAAAATCACCAACTCTCATGGATTCCACTTAGGGCTTTTTTTTTTTTAAAGATTTTATTTATTTATTTAGTTGAGAGTATGTATGTATGAGTGGGGGTAGGGGCAGGGAGAGAGAGAGTCTTAAGCCGACTCTGCACTCAGCGTGGAGCTGGACTCGGGGCTCAATCCCACGACCCTGAGATCAGGACCTGATGGAAAATCATGAGTCTGAGGCTCTGACTGAGCCACCCAGGTGCCCCGCCTCCACTTAGGGCTTTTTAATCTCAGCTGCATTTCCTCCTAACCTGCAGGGATGCAAAGGGATGGGGGAAGACAGGCTAGGCGTAAACTTCAAGGTGCCGAGAGGAAAAGAGATTGCCATTGCTAAGTTCTTATTTCATAAAGCCATTTAATGACAGAGTTAAAATAAACAAAGCCCACAAATATCTACTTTATGTACATCTATGCCTCCCACAGTGATTGGATGTCACTAGATAGTAAATCCAACTAACAGGCAAAAAAAAGGAAAATGTCGAAGGGAAACTGCCGTCTTTTTGTTGGTTCTTCCCAGATGCATCAAACTCAGAATAGCTCTGCAGCCAACAAACCCTGCGGGCAGCCTTTCTCTAGAGTTACCAGTACTCCAGAGGGGGCACTGATTCAACTTAAAAACTGCAGTTAATTTGCTAAGGAGCTTAGAATGGGACACAATCAATCGGCAGTCATTCACTGGGCATGGTTAGATGCTGAACAGTAAGTATTAGCTCATAACATTTATTAATCTATGGGACGTAACAATTATTACACATACCTATTTTACTTTAATTCTTATGAAATAAGTATAAAACAGGATTCCCACTCTTAAGAAGCTTAGCATCTATTTCATGAAATATTCTTTAACTTGCTAGTTCTTAGAGGAGGCGGCAAATCTACTCAGGAATAGATATTTGGGTTTGAGTTATTACGACAAAAAGTCCTTTCATAGGCCAGGCTCATTCACAAGGTATGTGAATACACTCTACTGGCTTAATCCATTCTAAGACGGATACCATCTTCCAGGTGAGCTTGGACTCCAAGCATGGCAAAGCACTGCTTCTAAGTCTGCTTCCAGGACTCTAGGTCCTTGGTGAGGAGGGCCAAGGGTTGCTGACTCAAGTTCAGAGCGTCTGAGTTCAGAATGGAACCTGGTTTCCCAAGCATGGGAGGGAGGCTTATCCTTACACGAAAGGAAGGCATATTACCTAATCCTCGTCACCACAGATGGCTGTTCCGATTCCAACAGCCTGGGCACCACCACAAGGACAGTTGCCTTACTCTCCACAAAGAAAACCCTAAGTAATACGCACAGCTTCGATCGAGGAAGAAGGAATCTATCTGATGCATGTTGACCAAATGACAAAGTATTTCAGGCAGTAAAGTAATTGACCTGTAATGTGGGCGTACTTGGGAATGCAATTTACGTTTTATCATCCTTGGTCGGGTCACGAATTAAAATCACAGTAGGAGCCCAAGGCTGTCGGGGCCATAGCTAAGGAGGAAAACAGGAGTTGGCTGCCAGGACGTTCACAGCCAGCCAAGAAAACAGGCCAAATGAGGCTTAAAATGAAGCTTTCCTGTGCACATTTCACAAGTTCAGGCAAACAGGGAAAATAATTCTTCCCCTTCCCTACCCCGTCTGCAACATAACACTGTAGCCTTTGGAGGAGATATACCATAGCCTCATTTAAACTGACTGGTGATGGTCACATCCACTACACGGGCTGACCCTGCAATCACTCGGGCGGGCAAGAAGGAGGAGGTCTGAATTCAGAACCCAAAGACCAGGGATTTCATTTTGTCTCTGCTCCTGACCCGTAGTTGACCCTGGGCAAATCACTACCTCTCAGAGCTTTCGCTGACCATCTGTCCTATCAAGATAATACATGACCTGCCCAACTCATCCAGCTATTATAAATCTTTTTTTCTCTTTTCCTTCGAAGTCAAGCTTCTGGAAAAATGGAATAGTCACGGTCTCGATTTCTTCAGCCCTCATTCACTCCCCAACGCAAAACTGACCCTCCACAGGGAGGCTCTATGATCACTGCTGTCAAATCTACAATGCTTTGTGCCCCTTCACTTACTCTCAAGTACATTCGGCAATACTGAACGCGACTGGACTAAAATTTCCACAGCAATCTGCTTTTATAACAATATCCCCTCCAAAGTCCCCTCCAAAGTCCCCTTGAGTTAGTGCTCTCCATGGCTTTGTCCTTGGGCTTTATTTTTTTTTCATTTTTTTTCCAGTTTCACGGAGATGTAATTGACATATAACATTGTGTAAACTTAAGGTTTACAACGTAATGATCTGATATAGGTATGAATTATAAAATGATCACCCCTGGTTATATCTATCACCTCTCGTAGATACCAGCTTTTTTTTCCTTGTGATACGAGAACTTTTAAGATCTACTATCTTGACAACTTTCAAATATATGATACAGTATTAACTATAGTCGTCGTGCTATATATTACAAGTCCAGAATTTATTTCACATCAATCTGGTTAAGCTGATCCAGGCTATGGATTCAACTACTATCTGTGAGTGTAACACTCCACGTGTCATGTAAACCCAGGTGATTTATCTCACTTAAGTTTATCTCATATATTTGTATCTCATGCATATTCATATCTCTTACAAATTGATCTCATGTTCTAGCATGTAAATTGATCTCCTGTGAATCTAGGTGATCTATCTGCAGGATTACCACTCTCTTCGAGTCTATTCTGTTTTTGGAACTATCTTCCTGAATGTTCTAGAGCTCTCAGAATTCAGAAAATCGAAAATCAAAGTCATTTGGTTTATCTCTCCTGTCCCCTTTTCAACTTATCTCTCCTCCTTTGTTCCCTCCACCCCTTCAAAATCTGGTACCCATCTCTGATCGGTTTTCAAAATTCTATTTCCAAACTATTTCTCAAATATATCTTTTCCCTACTACTGCCCCTTCCTTGGGTCAGGTTTTTTTCATCTCTTGAATAGACTACATTGGAAAGGCCTATAAATTAACCCCCTTCTCTTATGTCAGGTCCTTCTGAGGCGTCCTCCACACGGGTGCCAGAGTGGTTTTTCTAAACATATCTGATCCTCTCTCCCCTGCCTTAAAATCTGAATTGTGAGTATGGAATCTTGAATTGTGGTAGAGAATAACTTATGAATATAGAATGGAGGTCCCATTACGTCCTGGCTCCTTACCTCACGAGTATCATTTCTCCATTCTCACCTTGGGTTACCGCCATTTTGAAATCTTGGCCACTTCCATTTGCTGTAAGACAACTTGGTGAATTTGCACTAGGTTGTCCCTTTTTGGAATGTTCTCTCTTGTTTTCTGCTTATTTAAATCTCATTCATGCTTTAAGCTCAGCTCCCACATCTTCTTCCCTATTGTGTGGTCCCTGTCTTCCTTTTCCCATTAACCTAGAGTAGTTTAATTTCCTTCAAAATACCTTGTGCACACCTCTCTTCTAACATATGCCACCCCAAATTGCAGTTGACTTTTATCTGAGCTTTTCTGAGGACAGGAATCACATCTTGACTATCACTCTAATTAATATAACCCTATCCCACCAAGGCTTCGGTAATCCTGAATCTGGCCCCCCACCACTTGCTTCAGATTCTCTAGCAATTACCTTGTTTCCCTGGTGTTGCTGGTTTTCCCACTATTGTCTCCCACCGCGAGTCTCCGTCCTGGCTTAGCCTTCTTAGATCGACAATCCAATTTGACTGTCTGCCCAGGTTTGACAGAGGTTGGCCCAAGGTGGTAGCCTGTGAATGCCTCTATCCAGCGCCCTGCCCGAGACAGGTTAGCATCATCTGTCCCAGTTTCCTTGGCAGGCAGTCCAAACCCAGAGCCCTCAGCACCCACCTGCAGGGCTGGGAGACAAGAAGTGGCTAATTGGAATGCCACCATCTCCTTTTCCAACAGCAGTGCTTTAGAAAATGACTGTGTTAAGATCGCAGCATCGGTGCACGGCTGAAGGGACAGAAAACCACTGAGTGAACTGGAAAAGCTGTAGGGGAAGAATAGCAAGGTACGCCTTCAGAAAAAAATGGACAAAATCTTTCTCATTCTGCACTCCTGTGTTGCCTGTTGTGATGCAATCGGGGGGATGAGGATGTCTGAAGTCCGATCAAACCGCCATCTATTATTCAGCTTTGCTAGATGGTTGCTGAAAGGCACATGAAGGCAAGTATCTAATTAAAATGCCAGGTTATTTATTGCCTATTCTTAGCTTCAAAAGACAATGAATGCTGTTAAAGCACTGTGTAGACATTTTGCTTAACATGAAAGCCAAAAAACCCAAAAATTCAGATAGCTAACTGGGAAATGTGACAGAAGAGTTATAAGAACACACTCGCCGCATGCTTCCAGTCAACTCAAGGTGCAAGTGTCTTTTTTTTTTTTTTAAGTTTTTTGTTTTGTTGTAAAGATTTTATTTATTTATTTGACAGAGAGAGAGAGTGCACGCATATGAGCTGGAGCACAACCTGGGGAAGGGAGGAAGGGACAGACGGAGAAGGAGAAGCAGACTTCCTGCTGAGCAGGGAGCCCGATGTGGGACTCGATCCCAGGACCCCGGGATCATGACCTGAGCCGAAGGCAGACGCTTAACAGACCGAGCCACCCAAGTGCCCCTCAAGGCTCACGAGCCTTACACCAACAACTCTGCTGAAGTGAAGTGTGTAAATTAAGAATCCTAGCATTTGTCATCGTTAGGAAAACAAACATGAGATATTTTCTAGACTTTGTGTGTTAACAATAGAGAACTGAACACGTGTTAGGTTTGTCCCAAATAAACCCACGGAGAACTTACCACAGGGACTCATTAGAGCATTTACACCCAGAGTACGGTCTTTCTTCTGGTGACAGCTCCGAAGGCTGCTACAAAATGCTGAAATACTGACCGGCACCCTGCACATTAGGAAAAGAGGGGATGGGATTGTTTCACTTCCAAATCAGAACATCCCACGATAATACAAATTCCCTTCAGAGTCTAGGTGGAGACGTGTTAACGCAACTCACTTTTCTGTCCTCTAGGATTAAGAATTGTGCTTGTTCTTCTCCGGGGGTGGGAGGAACAGCCCACAACTCC
Organism: Potos flavus; assembly: GCA_028534135.1. Taxonomy (NCBI): domain Eukaryota; kingdom Metazoa; phylum Chordata; class Mammalia; order Carnivora; family Procyonidae; genus Potos; species Potos flavus. The sequence goes on from CM052884.1 coordinate 3,714,148, forward strand.
AATAATATGCAGCAACATATAACAATATCCACAAATGTACAGAGAGAACACATGGCCTCCCAGGTCAGAATGGCGAGAACCTCTGCGCTAGCCCAGCTCATGACCGCGTGAAGGGGTCCTGGGATCGAGCCCCGCATCTGGCTCCCTGCTCAGCAGTGTGTCTGCTTCTCCCCCTCCTTCCCGTTCGTGCTCTCTCTCACTATCTCTGTCTCTCTCAAATACATAAATAAATAAAATATTAAAAAAAAAAAGAAATACTGCATGAAAATGCTTAGCATGGAACACAAGACGTAGAAAGTGCTCACTAAATGTTAATGATGATGATGATGATCGTGCCTCTATCTGAGTAGGGTCTGTAGGTCTCAGACCTCACTTTCTGAGCCAAAACACCACTAGGAGCATTCACACTTCCACCAGGCACCTCAGTATTTACGTACGTAGAGCGCAGACATTTAAATCAGTGGTGCTGGGATATTCCTTTGTCACACAGTCATGTTAATAAGTATTACTAGCGATGAGGGTTAGAAACTTATAGGACTTATTATTATCTGGGGTGAGAAGCCATGTGCGAGGTGAGGACGAAGAGAAGAATGGGAGTCTTTCTAGAGATCTAGACTTTGAAAGCCTAAGGTTAGACTGGTTTAAGCCATACTTACATAGCGATTCTACTTTTCACTATTTCTTTTGCAAAATGTGTATGATTTCCTCTGTTGCTTTGGTATGGATCTGGAGGGAACTCGTTTAAAAACTCTGCAAAATTAAAAGACTTGGTTGCTTTTTCTAACAAAGAAAGGTGGAAGAAAGGACGCAGCGTGAGGGAAACTGGAGTCCGCGGTGACACAGCTCACTCTGCTGAGATTTCTCGACAGAACTGAAAGCTTTTCCTCTTAACCTCAGCCACTCAGGGAAATAGAGTTGTCGGGTTCGACCCCTCTCTCCCCCAAAGAGCAGAATCATTAAATGAAAATACAAACTTGTACGCAGAGTTCTATGGCAGGTGGACGATTCTGTTAAAGAACTTCACATTTTACGATTCTTTACAACTACAGAATGTCACTCTTCAGGGCAGAGCCACCTCTCTACTGCAAGAATGCCGGTGAGCATTACGTACCGTGAGGCATCGCTCCTTGCTCCCTGCCTTATCCGTGGCCCTGACACCCCCCGTCTTGCTTCTGCTGTGATCACAGTGTAGCAGAAAGGCCTTCATTAAAGGACTCCCAGTCTCTAGATGTGAACCGGACACATCCCACACTCCTCCACCAAATGCCAGAAACGACAGAATAATTCACGTGTGCATGTTCACGTGTCATGTCTGCACACACGTGTGTTTTCTGTCCATGCACAACAAGGACACACACAGCCATGTGGAGAGAGGCGAAGCTGAATTGTACCGCATAGAAACTGAAGAATGCCTCGCAGACTAAACACAGAAACTAGATTTAGGGAAAATTCATGTCTAGAACACATGCGGGATTCCTGTGAGATTCCACCTGTGAGTCGGCCAAAATTTGGGGGAGCCCGAAGTCCGAGGCAGAGGCGGTGGGCGCCGGGAGGGGGGGCCGACGCGTGCCAGCAGAGAGCGCCATGAAGTTCCAGTGTGCTCTGCAAGTCCACCATCTCTCTTTTCTCTACGTGGACGCTTCCTGACCGAATACGGTCCTCCGTCTTCGGTTTCCTAGTCCTCCCCACATCCTGGCATCCGTGACGCAGCGGAGGACACTTGCCTCTAAGGTCCCGTTCTGGGCCCAGCTTGTCCCAGTTTGCGTTGTTGTATCTCCAACCGGTCAGAACCCTCACTCATCCATACCGGCCCCTCATACTCACACTCTTCATCTTCCCAAAGAGTACGCCATCCCCCGATCTCCTTTTTTCAGAGGAAATGTAAGATTTGCTATTTTTGAGCTCTCCTTTAGTGTATGGTCAATGTCTTCACCACTATTATGTCTGCAAATATGCAATACAACAATAATACCATTAGAATATCATTCCCTAAGCACTTTATCGCATGAGATGCATTATACATATGTGCGTCTATGTATGTGTGTGTGTGTGTTAACCACCACACATGTGTGAGATGGGCATTATTATCTCCAGCTCACAGAGGAAGAAACTGAGGCTCAGAGAGACTTGTCCCAAATCCTTACAGCTAATCAAAGCTTGTGTGTGTAGGCACTACACAGAACTGAGTAGAAAACTACTCAGTTTTTAGAAGCTTCAGGATTTCATTTTGAAATTCTCTTTTTAGCATTTCGCGGTGCAACTTCTGTTGCTATATGTTAAGTAGGAAGAAGCATTAATGCAAATTATAACTGACACCACATAACATTTTCAACATGATTCATCTCGAAAAACATTCCTCTTGTTTTCCATACTCTTCCATGCAGTGGTCATCACCTAGTGCCAACATGGAGTGCTGACCAGACCCCGCAGATGTGAGAGAGCGAGAACATCCTACCACTTAACTCCGCGTGCAGTCTTCTTATGTGGGTTCTGCCTTCCTGGCTTTTATTTACTATGAATCTTGGATTCAATCTCTGGTTTCTTCTCATGATGATCCCAGTAGGTATCAATTTTCACAGAGAATCAACTGAATCCAAACCAAAGTTTACCCGGGGAATTTTCTGATGGAGCTAGTAGGGGAGACTCCACTACTAATTTTATCTCATAATTATCTTAATGTTTAGAAAATCTTTGGGGATGCCTGGCTGGCTCAGTTGGTTAAGCATCTGCCTCAGGCTCAGGTCATGATCCCAGGGTCCTGAGATCAAGTCCCACATTGGGGGACTTGCTCAGTGGGGAGTCTGCTCCTCCCTCTGCCTGCTGCTCTCCTGCTTGTATTCTCTCTATCTCTCTGGCAAATGAAGAAATAAAATCTTAAAAAAAAAAAGGAAAGGAAAGGAAATCTTTGAACATACACTTCCATATCACTATCCCAAATGAAACAGTATCTGTAAGCCTACTGCAGGGAAGGTCCATGTGGCCCCAGCTCTGGACGCACGGAGTTTAAGAACACCACTCGATGGTCACCGTCTCTGAGGCTGACTCGCACATGAGGTCAGCTCTTGATGTCCATAAGAAATCTCACAGCGGAGACACCCTTCAGATGCTGATCCTGTTCATCCTTGAACTTTTTCTAACCATAATGCTAAGTCCGTCTCTTCAGTCTTTGGCACATCACTTTCCATTTCTGGCAAATAACCTACCAGTGTTTCTAAAACCAGCCTCTATGGCCATCACTGTGTCCCCATGGGGCCTAGTTTTGGCATAAGGATCCGGTCGGCTAAGGCTGGAGTTATTTACATCTGGCTTCGGCTTCCTTTGAGGACCTGCAGAGGTCTACTTGCTTCAGAAACTGGACAGCTGTGGACATTGAGATAAAGCATAATTTTCATTGCACAGTTTCTTAAAAGATTCCTTTAGACTTTCTAAATTCAGCAAACTCACAGAGCACTATATGTTTAGTTCTGGAGCTGGGACATCCATTCCCAAGTAAAATGTCATTGACAACTCAGATTTCAGCATATCCATGAGGATGTGTCTGGTGTTTTCCAAGTTGCTGTCACGACTCCCCTCCTTTCTACCATTATCATAAAGTCTGTTAGCCATGGTAATAACGTGCTCTTGAGCTGGGTATAAAAATGTGCTCTCGACTCAAGTGACAAAGCAATGACGTCACTCTAAGCTTCAGCTGAGTACTGACTCTCAGTGCACGCTGTTAGACAAGCCTTCCGAGAGTAGCCGTACAGAAGTGATGACCTTTGTGGTTCATGCTCTGGGCAGCAGGACAAAGCACAGTTCATCAGAATGGTAACTGTGTTCTCAGATTCAACACTCTTGAAAAGGGGATTGCATCTTCTGCTTTCATCTGTTGAAGGATGTGAAGAGGTTCTGACGCATAACCCCCATGAATACATCTTAAAATCCTTTCTGCTTCTGGCCAGCTATCTAATCAACCACGCCCTCCAGAGCTCCTCACTCACCATCTCAGCCCCAAGGTGGGGAAAACTTAAACTCACCCATCTCATCCTCAGAAACATCTGATGCCTCCCACACTTCTCCCTCCTCCTTCAGATTCACTGGGCCTGTCTTTCTCTGTCTGTCCCCTCACTGTATGTCATCGAAATACAGGAGATAATTTGGCAGTTGAAGGGCAAGTAGAAATCTGGCAAGCAAGATAATATTTTCCTGTGTGAGCTGGCGGAGAGCAGAAAGTCTGTGAACACCCACATTAATACTTTTATTCCATTATTTATCTATTTATTGGTGCCAGATTAACATTTTAAGTTGATTTATTTCCTCCCTTTTCTCATTCTCCTACTCTGTAATTTTTATTTCAAATATTTCAGATTTTAATCAGGTAAATATTAGTTTATATTATACTGCATTCTGTATTTTCTAGTAGAAAAATATTTAATTAATGTCATAAGTTTCAAAAGCAAAATTCAAAAACAGTTACTTAGACATAACCTCTAACTTTCAGTTTCACTGCCTTATAATATTTTGCATTAAGCCTTTCATTGTCTATTTTTTTTAAAGATTTTATTTATTTATTTATTTGACAGAGAGAAAGATCACAAGTAGGCAGAGAGGCAGGCAGAGGGAGAGGAAGAAGCAGGCTCCCTGCTGAGCAGAGAGCCCGATGCGGGGCTTGATCCCAGGACCCTGAGACCATGACCTGAGCCAAAGGCAGAGGCTCAACCCACTGAGCCACCCAGGCGCCCCTCATTGTCTATTTTTTTAAGTAATCTCTACACCCAACATGGGACTCGAACCACAGATCCCAAGATCACGAGTCGTACACTCTACCAACTGAGCCAGCCAGGAACCCCTCATTGTCTATTTTTTTGTGCATTTCTTGCTCAGCCTGAAAAAAATTTTGAGGTAATATTTGTTATGAATGTATGGGAATGAACTACCTAAAAGCCTTTCATGTATGAAAATGGTTTGTGAAGCCGCTGAAATTACTGAATTGATCATTTCTCCTCAAAAATCTGTAGCCATTGTTTCAGTTTTCTAACCTTTAATATTGTGGAGATTATTATGCCTACGCAATTCTTCCTTATTGGTAATATGCTTCCTTAGACTTGATGATTTTAGACATTTTTAGTTAAAATTTGAAATTCAGGAATATCAACTATGGGCTAATATTTGTTAATTCTACCTCATACTTGGTGAGTTCTTTTGATCTAATGATCTGTCTTCATTCCAGAGAACTTGTCTCGCTATTCAACTTATCCTTTTCCACCTGCCCTATTCCTTCTGGAATTTCTAAATTGTAGCTCCAGATCTCTTTTATTCCCAGAGTTTATATTTATCTAAAGTTTTGGAAGGATTTCTGAAACCTGTCCGAATTTTCTGTGCTCTTGATCTTTGGAAATATCCAGAATGATGCTCGCACTCAAAGGAAGGTGACGGTATTGGTGGGAGATTCTGTTGGTTGACTTAACATGGTATCTGTTCCAAGCCCCTTCACTCTTGCCCAACTCCACCAGAAAGAGGCTCCCTCGGTCTCCCTTATGGCTAGTGGTGGTGGCCTGATGACACCATCCTGGTGAACACGATGCAAGCAGAGATCTTGGGAGGGTACAGAGTGACTCTAGAGAACTTTAGTGTTCTTAAAGAAAGGACAGATGTGACTGATATCAACTCTTCCCACTCCTTCCTCCTTTCAGCAAAGACCTGATGCCTGGAAAGGGAAAAAAACATTCTGCGAGCAGGATGGAAGGCTAATTGAATTGAATTGTAGAGTCTGGCCATAATAATTTGGAGTCAGCTAACCAACACAAGCAGTTGCTTACCCCTGACTTCTTGTTATATGAGACAATTAAAAGTTTTTATTTCACAAGTCACTGTTATTTAGGTGTTCTTCTACTTGCAGCTAAACACGATCTCACCATTTCAGTATTTCTCTCTGAACAAAAGGAAATATAATTCTATGCCTTAAGAAATCTGATAACCTCTGCTCTTCACTTTGGGTTACTTGGCTGACGGGTTCACTTTATCAGTAATAACACAGATGTCACTGGAATTTCCCACAGAAAGGTCATGCAGGACCTCTGCTCCTGCTAAGTCTCACTGGGTTACAAACATCTAAGGGTATCTCTCAGATACTCACAGTCCAGTTCATCACCTCTACTACCCCAGACCCCACTGATATCTGCTCCCCATGAAGCCATGGAAGATGCCTCATCATTCCTACAGTTCTGGATACTCCCATAAAAATGCTAATAAACATTTCAAGGAAATATCTTCTGATGTTCTCAAATCTGTCAACTCTGAAGGTATCAGAGCAGCTCTTTGTTCTACACAGAAATGGAAAGGATACCAATCATAAATACATGAGTTATTGAGCACTCACTGTGTCACAGCCTAAACGATTTATGCAGAGTACATCATTTCCTTCCTACAACAATCCCATTAGCACACGTTACCTTTATCTTACTAATAGGTTAAGTAACTTGCCCAAGATCACAAAACAAGTGGTGGAATTGGAAGTCAAATTCAAACTTGACTCTTCCACATCTAGCCTGCTTGCCTCACTGCACTATTGTTACCTGAGATCCAAGAAGAATACAATGTTCAACTGGGAGTTTCAGTGGAGGTTCCATCATAAAACAGATGTAAAATTCCAAAGTGAATATGTCACAACAAGGTACCAACTAGTAGAAAGTAAGAGAAGATTAGTGAAAATATTTAGAGAGAGCAACAGAATATTATGAGAACCACCCACTCCGCAAAGGGGAGAGGCAAAGGGCCACTCTGTATCTTCACCTCTAGCCTGCAGAGAGGACTTCCAGTGGGATCACTCGGAAAACTTGACACCAGCCTGAAAAAACCTAGTGGGGTCTCATTCATTTCAATGTGACCAGCTGCGCACTCCAATGGTGGGAACAATGTGAAGGCAGCTGTTTTGGGATTGCCCTGCCCTCTCCACTTTTATGAGTCGGTGAATTCATAAACGTTTTCCATGGACCAAATGTGGGCCCCAGCGGGAGGGAAAGCCAGCCTGAAGCCTGCCAGAAAACTAGGGCTCACAGGCAAGTGACAATGAAGGAACAGAGTTCATTATACAACTCACAGTTAGTACAGCCCAGCAGGGGACCCACCAAAATGCCATCAATGCAGTCTTAGGACAGTCAACTTTCTACATCTGCGAGACTCAGGAAGCCTAAAGTCACCTTGAGACCTACTCTCTGAAACTCCCTAGCCTCTGTTCCCCTTCCCCACCGCAAATTCCAACTTCATCAGGAGGAATCAGGAGGAAGAGCAGCTAGTGAAGGAGGGGAGGAAGGCCAAAGAGAAGTCAACCATTCGCTCTCTCAGAGAGGCTAGGGGCCCACCCACTGTAGGCCCTAACTGGAGAACAGGAAGTCTGTGCCTTGCAATAAAGAGTTTTCTAACATATTGGATTGAACGTTTTAAACTATGGAATCAGGGCAACTAAGAGTTACCTGCTGTTACATATTAGTTACCTAATACTAATCAGGAGAGCTATGAGCCAGTCTAAGTGTCACCCAGGGCTATAGGAAAAACTTCCTCCACTGTATAAATTTTAAGGAACTAAGGGAAACAAAATAAAATGCGTTCAGCTGTGTTGTCAACAAATGGATACACAAATATATGCTCGTGTTGACAGCTTCCTAAGAAACCCTACAAAAAAACCCTGCCTCTTTAGCTTTTACTTAGAACCTTATTCCCCCATGGAGCTTAAACAAAATCTACAGGAATCGAGTGAGACAAGAGATACCCTTACAGGATTTTCCATACTGCACCTGTATCTCAGGCACCCGCAAGTTCTCCTTCTCCTTATCTTCAGGCAAATAAATGTAATACAGATTGATGTCTCCTGGGTCTTCGTCGCACTCAGCAAACAGACACCGTCCTATTTTCATCACGGCGATGCCTCAGGATAATCTCCCTGCCACAGTAGCCAACAGCGAACCCAGCGGTTCCCATCGGGGGAAGTACCACCCCCTAGGGGAAATTCTGGAAATCTAGGGGGACAAAGGTTCTCTTTTATGTCACAGTAGGTCATTCTATTGATTTCTGAAATTTTATATTAGGTGGGTTATATTATCTCTGAATTTCATCCAGACGGTAGAGATGGCACTAAAAAAATACTTATTATGAAAATGAGAATTGGGTCTGATATGATTGGTAACAGCTGGACTCACTCCGTATCATTTATCCAATCTAACTTTCTCTCTGGTTTGTATACCCATTTTATATATATACAAACAAATTTTTATTCTGAAATTTTCACACATTTAAAAGAGTTACAAGAATACTCCATTAAATACCTGTTTGCTAGTCCCTTAGATTCACCAGTTTTAACATTATGCCTCGTTTACTTTATGTCTCTATATACATATTTTCCCCCTCAACCGCTTGAGAGCTGCTGGCAGATTCTGACACTTCATCCCTAAATACTTCAGCATGCATCTCCAAAGAACAAAGCATTCACCTATATAATGCAACGCAATGATTACACTCAGGAAATGTAACATTAATAAAGAACTAGCATCTAAGATACAGTCCCTATTCAAACTTTGCCAATTGCTCCGGTCAAATTATGCCAACTGTTCCTTTGGAGTTTTCTTATTTCCTTTTTCTTCTCCAGGTTCCAACCAGGAAGCACACATTTTTGTATGTCTCAAAATTTGGACATTTTCCTTACAAGGAGATTCAAGTCAAACTTTTTTTTTTTTTTTTTTTCTGGAATACGACAGGGATGATGTTGTAAGCTCTTCAGTGTACCCCACTGGAGGAAAGGAAGTCATTTTATCCCATCATGGTGGAAATGCTAAGTTTGATCATTTGGTTAAGGAAACACCAACCAGATTTTTCCAGTGAAATAGTACTGGTTTGTGTACGTATATTAGGTGAATTTTAAAAATTGTAGCTCCTGGAGAAACTTTTCTGGAGAGGGAAACCAAGCTCAGCAAAAAAAGGCAAGCAACCCCACTCCTCACTACTTTTACCTTCCCGTTACAAAGATTCCAGAAGTTCAGCCCTTAAGATGCTGCCAGTAAGTGACTTTAACAATATTCCATACAACTGTGCTCAATTATCATGCACTTAAAAAGTAAACTGTTTGGGGGCGCCTGGGTGGCTCAGTCGTTAAGTGCCTGCCTTCGGCTCAGGTCATGATCCCAGGGTCCTGGGATCTAGCCCCGCATCGGGCTCTCTGCTCAGCAGGAAGCCTGCTTCTCCCTCTTCCACTCCCCCTGCTTGTGTTGCCTCTCTCGCTGTGTCTCTGTCAAATAATCAATAAAATCTTAAAAAAAAAAAGGTAAAATGTTTGTTCAAAAAGGAAGGTTTTTAAGTAGATATGGTAGTTAAAGTTTAAATAAGCACTTTCAATTATTTCATGCCTTCTTGGCTCCGATTAAATGAACTCTATTTACCAGAAACTGCATTTTTGAACACTTTGTTTTGTTTTGTTTTTTCAGAGAGAGAGAGCATTTGAGAGAGGGTAGGGAGAGGCAGAGGGAGAGGGAGAGAGAGAACCTTAAGCAGGTTCCGTGCTCAGCATGGAGCCCAACACCGGGCTCGATCTCACAACACTGAGATCATGACCCGAGCCAAAATCAAGAGCCAGACACTTAAATCAACTAAGACCCCGAGCGCCCCAAATAGTTTGTATTTCTATGTTTCTAGCTCCTTTTGGGCCCAGGCACACTTCAAATCCAACTGCCAGATAAGTAAGTAGCCAGATGAGCCAAGAGTCATCACCGTCATATAAAATCTATTCAAAGAATATGCCTTACTAGAGACAGGCATTCAAAGAATAATTCATAAGATTAAATTACAGTAAACCCTTTGGAAAAAATAGTTTTTGTCTTTTAATAGAATACCATATGCTACTGTGGGCATCAAATTCCTTGATCACTGATTTGCTGATTTGGCCCATTTGGTTCTCATTTAGAGTATTTAAAGATGAATCTTAGCAGACCATAATAGCTTGAAATACTTAACTCTAAAAATGAGCAGTTTACTTCCTACTTACCAGAAAAACAGGATCCTCTGAGTATTATGAACACCTTGTGTCATTGTACAGAAATTCTAAAAAATTATGCCAGCTCTAAATACATCTCAACAATGCCTTGTTCCTCATTTCCTTGAGTTATATTTAAAAGGAGAGACGGATGATTAATTAAGTTTAAGTAAGCACAGGAAATTTTATTAGAACTTGAAAAACTGCTATTGTGCGGTGAAAGCCCAGTTGTATATTAAGGAGAGTGCATACATAGAACAGTGTAAACTCCCACCTTGACCCAAATAAGACTTTGTGTTCAGCCAAACCCTGGTCACCAAGGTTATTTGGTATTATACCAAATTATCGCTGTACAGTATCAGGTCTGCCAATGATAGACAGAAAAGCCAATGGTGACATTTGGAAAGGGAGGACCAATATTTACAATCTTGTCTTTGTTACCAGGCACTTGCCTATGCACTGGATACACGTAAACTGCTCTAATTTCCACAACTTTCTGATATTTTTCTTGCCCCACCTCCACTTTCATGAAACTCTAATCACTTTAAAGGTTCTATTTTCTGGGGTGCCTGGGTGGCTCAGTCATTAGGCATCTGCCTTCAGCTCAGATCATGATCCTGGAGTCCTGGGATCAAGCCCCGCATCGGGCTCCCTGCTCAGCAGGGAAGTCTGCTTCTCCCTCTCCCACTCCCCCTGCTTGTGTTCCATCTCTCGCTGTATCTCTCTCTGTCAAATAAATAAATAAAATCTTGAGGAAAAAAAAAGGTTCTGTCTTCTTTGTGCTCCACTCCTGCAGCCTTGCACAGTGCCTATCTCATAGTAAGTACAACAATGTGCACAAGGCCACACAATTATTAACACATGACCACACTACTCCAGAGTCTATGTTTTGTTTTTGTTTTTTTTTAAAGATTTTATTTATGTGACAGAGAGAGAGATCACAAGTAGGCAGAGAGGCAGGCAGAGAGAGAGGGAGAAGCAGGCTCCCCGCTGAGCAGAGAGCCCGATGCGGGGCTCGATCCCAGGACCCTGAGATCGTGACCTGAGCTGAAGGCAGAGGCTTTAACCCGCTGAGCCACCCAGGCACCCCCAGAGTCTATGCTCTTTATAATGCTTCTAGATAGAACTTCTCATAGTAGTGGAAAAACCTAAATAAACTGAAGTGGGTTGCATTTTCCCTGCTGTCATTACTTTCATTTAAAAACCAAAAAAACATGTAACTATATTCAATTATTGATTGTGTAATGCATCCGGGGCCAGTCTGACACTGAGCTGAACTACGGAGTAGTAAGTATAATGAAATATGATCGTTGCGTAAATGATGATCAACACCTTAACATTCATTATAGAAAGAAGATAAGTAATAGGAAGGCTGGCATGTCCTACTGTTTATCATTAAAATGTTTCTTAATGGAGACTGCCAATTTGAAAGGTAAGACGGATGAAGAGCATTAATGATGCAATAAATTCTGTGACTATGTATTTCACAGAGATCTATTGTAGATGATCATTCTGGAGCCTAGAGATATCAATAAATCATCGAGAAATAAAAGCTCTTTTACTAGTAGAGACCGTGATAGTTGAAAATTACTGCAGAGAGAGTCCAAAGTTTCATCAATTTTTATCAAGACGTTTAAGGGACCAAGAGTTTCTGTTCAACTCAGGGAAGGAAATGACCTTTTCTGTCCAAAGGTCGACTCTCTACTGTTGTGATGAGGATACTAGATCATGGATCTTCTCTCAAGTAGCGTAAATTCACCCATTTTAATGATGCAAAAATATAAATGATAAAAGGAAGGATGCGTATTAGTGATTCCATTTCATTGAAATACTACTCCCTATGAATACCATAGGACCATAGACTCCTGTTCCGATTTATTTCTACCTGGTAGAGAAAATGTTGCATGTGTCAAAGACACATAGGTAGGAATCCCTGAAAGAGTCCTAGAACTCTTCTCCTTTTTGGCACGTCAGTAGTGTTGTTCATTCCTTCATCTCTACATTGATAGATGCCTGTGAAATGTTTGACCAAAGCTGCGACTCTGATTGCAGCCCCTATTTTACTGTAACAAGATGACTGGGAGCCCTTCTAAATGACCTCCCTGCATTTTACATCAGATTAATTTCTTCAAACACTACTTCAAGTAGGTGACCATCTTTCTTAAAATCTCTACACATGCCACAATACTGATAGGAGAAAACCATAATTACTTAGACGTACGAGATTGCCAAAATGCGTCCCAAATCTTTCAAGGGATTCTCATCTGAGAGTTCCCCAAATGGCTTTTACAGACACAGTTGGCTTACTTGCTAACCTCCAAACATGTCTTGTATATTTTCTATTTGCACTTTGCTCACACTATTCTACCCAACAAGGACATCACATCCTAGCAACTCTCACTAAAATCTTATCTGCGGACTCAGTAAAATCCTTCTAAAATTGTCCCATCCTGAACTACCTCTCATTCCTTTGAGATCCTTTTGACATGACATGCAGGTTCTTTAGTTATTCTAAAGTATAATTTAAAATTTTAACATGATTAAGCTTTTCATAATTTAATACCTTAAAATTTTAATCTCCTTGAAGACAAAAAGCCCATTTAACTCTTTTTCACATTTCCACTCCACCCAAGTATGTTGTTTATAGTACTCAGTAAATATTTTCTGATTTGACTCTACTCTTATTTAAGAAACCGTGAGAAAAAGGAGACCAGATTGCAAAGCACAAACCATGACCTTTCTCAGCACCACATTTCACAGAAAATTGGTCAAATTTGGTGGTTGTCTTTTTAAACATAGACTGACAATCTTTCTTGGTATATTTGGATTTAAATCTGCCATTTACCATAGGTTTTTTAGTTGAATCATGGTTCTATGTTTGCTTTCTCTTTTTTTGGTTTTCCCTCGTGATTCCATATCCCCATCTATGAGCTGTGTAGTGACAGACCCTTCTTAAACTGTCCTTATACTGGTTACCTTAGCGATTACACCACTAAAGTCCACTGTTAAGGGGTACTGTTGCCCTTTTCAGTGCAAAGACTCTGAACACTTAAACTCTACTTACCTCCTATACCAGGTTGTATTTTCCAGAAATGAATAAACAATATTTTCATTCCGCACACTCTTCTAGTAGCTTGCCACTCCACCAGCAAAAACTGAAGTCTATTTCTCTCCACTTGCATCCGGGCAGATCTTTGGGATGGCCTCAACAAACAAAATACTGCAGATGGCCTGGGGCTTGGCCTCTTGAATCCACCATTAACCCCAGAGGCGAAGTGATACCAAACACGGGACTTCTCCGGATGCTCCTCTCTCCTAGACTCTACTACCTGATGAGCTCTTTCATACCTTCGAGCAGATGGATTCACATTTTTCTAGATGTTTTAGTTTTCCTATATGAAAACTGGCTCAGATTTCCAAGTCTGTCACTACCATCCTCAGAAGGCGTGGGTCAGGGGCACCTGGGTGGCTCAGTCAGTTAAGCCTCCAACTCCTGGTTTCAGCTCAGGTCATGATCTCAGGGTCACGAGATGGAGCCCCACGTCAGGCATGCTCAGCACGAAGTCTGCCTGATATTTTCTCTGTCTCTTTCAAATAAATAAATAAATAAATAGATAGATAGATAGATAGATAGATAGATAGATAAATAAATAAATAAATAAATAAAATCTTAAAAAAAAAAAAGCAAGCAAGCTTTGCTCAAATCATTAACATGGGAGCCTATCTTTATAGAGAGTGCATGTATACCACACAGAGAAATTCTATTGGGTATTAACTTTCATCCTCACCCCTATTAATATTATCTGTGTTTTTATTTGCACTCATAACAAATAGCATTTTAGGCTTTTTGCATGTTTCTCAGTTATTTCTACATTAAATTTATGCATTTCATAATGTTTGATGACAGATTACTGACTTACTTGAATATATCCTGTAGTATTACTAGCAAGACCACTGTTTTTTGTTTTTTGGGGGGGGTTTGGGTTTGTTTGTTTTTTTTGCAGATTAGAAGAAACATCAAATGTCTCAACCTGTACCTATGATGGATATTAGTTACCTGGAACTAACATCAGGCCAAAATTCTTCAAATAATATCCTGGAAATCATGGGTTTGAAGTCAACATCATTACCACTTCCTGCATGTGATGAGGCAAAGAGGTCTATTAAAACCAGATGTCAACGTGAATAAAGCAAAAAGTGAGTGAAGCCCCTCAAGGTCCATTCATGCTGTAGCAAATGCTAAGAATTCATTCTTTTTTATGATAACTAGTATTCCATTGCATGTGTCTCTCTCTATATATACACCACATTTTTTTTACCCATTCATCCATCCACTAATGGACACTTAGGTTTTTTCCACATCTTAGCTATGGTAAATAACGCTGCAATGAACTACATACGGCTTTTTGACTCTGTGTTTTCATTTTCTTGGGTAGATACCCAGAAGTGGAATTACTGGATCTCATGGTAGCTCCATTTAAAAATTTTTAAGGAAGCTCTATACTGTTTTTCATAGTGGCTGCACCAACTTATATTCCCACCAACAATGCACAAGTGTTCCCTTTTCTTCACAGCTTCATCGACACTTTTTTTTTACAATAGCCAGTCTGACAGGTGTAAGGTGATATCTCATTGTCATTTGCTTGCATTTCCCTGATGATTAGTGATGTTGAACATCTTTTCATATGTCTGTTGGCCATATGTATGTCTTCTTTAGAAAAATGTCTATTCAGCTCCTCTGCCCATTTTCATCAGATTACTTGGTTTTTGTTTGTATTGAGTTGTATGAGTTCTTTACAACTTTCATATAATAATCCCTTATCAGATATATAATTTGCAAATACCTCCTCCCATTCAACAGGCTGCCTTTTCATTTTGTTAATGGTTCCCTCAATGTGCAGAAACTTTTTGGTTTAACATTGTACCATTTATTTTCACTTTTGTTTCCCTTGCCTTTAGGGTCAGATCCCCAAAAAAAAAAAAAAAAAAAAAATGCTAAAATCAATGTCAAGGAGCTTACCGCCTACGTTTTCTTCTAGTTTTATGGTTTCAGGTCTTCATTCAAGTCTTTGACCCATTTTGAGTTGATTTCTGTGAATGTTCTAAGATAGTGGCCCAGTTTCATTCTTTTGCATATAAATATCTAGTTTTCCCAGAACCACTTATTAAAGAGACAGTCCTTTCCCCCTTATATATTCTTGCCTCCTATCTCATAAATTAATTCGCCATATATGCACAAGTTTATTTCTGGGCGCACTATTCTGTACCATGCATCTATGTCTATTTATATACCAATACAAATTGTTTTGATTACTATAGCTTCGTAGGATAGCTTTGGAATCAGGGAGCATGATACCTCAAGCTTTTTCCTTATCAAGATGGTTTTGGCTCTTTGGGGTCTTTTGTGGTTCCATACAAAATTTAAAATTATTTGTTCTAGTTCTGTAAAAAATGCCACTGGAATTTTGACAGGAATTACGTTGAATCTGTAGATTGCTTTGGATGGTACGGACATTTTAACAGTATTCATTCTTCCAATTCATGAGCATGGAAGATCTTTTTATTTATTTGTGTCCTCAACTTCTTTCATCAATGTTTTATAGTTTTCCATGTACAGATCTTTTACCTTCTCAGTTAAAGTTATTTCTAGGTATTTTACTGTTTTCAATGCAATTGTAAATGGCGTTGTTCTATTGATTTCTTTCTGATAATTTGTTACTACTGTATAGAAACAACAGATTTCTGTATGTTAATGTTGTATCAACCAGAGAAAGTCAATTATCATATGGTTTCACTTATTTGTGGAACGTAAGGAATAGCATGGAGGGCATTAGGAGAAGGAAGGGGAAAATGAAGGGGGAGAAATCTGAGTGGGAGACGAACCATGAGAGACTCTGGACTCTGGGAAACAAACTGAGGGTTTTAGAGGGGAGGGGGGTGGGGGGATGGGTGAG